>CM023358.1:50173798-50271316 GCA_013282895.1 Eriosoma lanigerum
CGAATCTATATGTGCAGGTTCTCTCGAGACTAGGCATGCCCGTCAAAGTGGATATAACGCCCAGACCACCGGCTAACTCAACACAACTAGGTGTTACCAGATCTATACTGTACAGTGGATCGAAATTTCAAGGATTTCAGAGGTCCAAGGGAAATAGTTACGAGGTTGAAGTCGTACTGCAGGTATGTTAAATTGTTCATTGTCACTAACACTTTACTGAACTGTTAACACTTAACACTGTTCCATTTGTGAATAATATGATGGTCAATGTTAACACGCTGCGCTCGTCATTCCATTTTTCAGTATGTCGATGAGCAAAATGGTTATCTGTGTGGTTATCTAAAAATTAAAGGTCTTACCGAAGAGTTTCCTAATTTGACTACGTATTTTGATGGGGAAATCATTAACAAAAAATGTCCTTTTTTGACAAGAAAATGGGATGCAGATGAAGAAGTAGATAAAAAACATTGGGTTTGTACCTATTTTATTATACAGTTAGAAATTACTATATATTTTCATTCAAATAGTCATTATTCGGGTTTGTTGCATTTTTTCATGTAATTTTGTTTTACAGAATAAGTTTGCTGCATTTTGTCAGTATGCAAAGACATTCAATTCTGATGCATTTGATTATGATGAACTAAAAAATGCCGATCATGTGTTTATGCGGTGGAAGGAACATTTTTTAGTGCCAGATCATACAATACGTGATATCAGCGGTGCATCGTTTGCTGGTTTTTATTACATATGTTTTCAGAAATCTACTTCATCCATCGAAGGATATTATTATCACCGAAGTTCAGAATGGTAGGAAAATTATATTGTTGATTGATTATATTTTATTGAAATAAGTTTACATTGAAATTTTAATTTTTAGGTATCAAACTTTATGTTTAACACATGTCCCAGAACACAGTACTCAGATATATGAATTTAGATGATTTGCAGACTATCAAATATCTAACATTACAGTAAAAACAGTACAAATGTACATGAAATTACCTCAAAGCTTTCAGTGTTGTCTAAAGCTTACTATGACTTTATAGCATTTTTCCTTTTTTTAATTGGTTACTAATTGATTTTTATCCAAATATTTTATTATGTTTATTGGTTCTACAGATTAATTCCAAATTGTGTTATGTCTGTATTAATATACAAGATACATCTTTTGAAACATTTTTATCAATAATTGTTAAATGTATAACAATTTTTGGTATTGTTATCATCTTATTATATTCAAAGTGTAATTGTTACAAATACTAAATGTCATATATCGTACTGCTAAAAGTTAGACTTATTATAGTAACAGAAAGTATAGATACCGTATTACTAAAATTTTATTTAAATCAATAATTAAGACAAAATTATTCTTATATACATATTTTTATTTTAAAAATGACATAATACATTTTGTATTATATTAATATGTTTTAGTGTAGTGTGTAACTTGCTTTCATAAATATATTATATGCCATTAATTTAATCTCAAATATTTATTATGCATGCCATGATGAAAATTTTATTGTAGAACATTTACTTAAACATTATTATTTACATTTAAATTATATTATATTTATATATAAAAATATAAGAAATCAGTATTAACCTTTTTTTTTAGTAAATACCGTTTGAAATTAAATTTTTTTATAAAAGAAAAAAATGTGTTTTGTTAAAAATAGGTTAAATCGAATAGAAAAGTAACAGAAATGATTCAAATGGATAGGATCCAGGTTACAGTTTGGAAATAGTCAATTCCAAGCATTAAATTAAATAAATTTAAAACAATTAAACAATTACTAGTTTTCTTTTATATTTTGTTGGGTTTTGTCAACGATTAAATATATTTTAATTAATTTCTACATTTATTATGCAATGTGGATGGGTTGTAATATGTGATAATATTATAAGTTTTAATAATTTAATGTTTTTAACAATGTTGTATTATTTGATTTTTTTGTCACCTAATTTATTATAATACTAGTTAGTAGTTTGTATTTTATCACCCATTAAGGAGACATAATAGAATTATTTTTAAATTAAGTTGATGATAATGTTTAATTATTTGTTCTATAGTATTTTGAAAAGTCAAAGAAGTGTAAATTTTGTTTTTAACTCATGCCCTATAATATAAATAACAATTAGGGAATAATATGCCAAATTGGAATATTGGTTTTGAGTATCATGACCAAGATAGTCTTTAAGACAAGTCTTAAAGTTGTATTTTTGAATAAAAATATATTGTCCTAAATTATTGTTTTTTATTTTTTATCTGTTAATTAGTTATTTTGTTTGTGAATGTATAAAAAAACTAATAGTATTTTGATAGATAAATATAAAATGGTTTGTTGCTATATATAATGTGTTTTTATTACAAATATTTGTTAATTATCAAATACTAAATGTATATATATCTGTATAATGTAAACATAATAAAATATGTTATTATGAGTCATTTTTAACTGTTTTGATACCATGTTTCATTTAATATATTCAAATTAGGATATAATGCCAACTTATTATAATTATAACTTAGTAACTTATACTTAGTATAACTAATAATACATATTTTAGTACATTTAATACTATTAAGTTTATAAAGATTTACTAAGACTCAGTGGTGCCCAGAGGTTTTAAATTAAATAAGGCTGAATTTTTTTTAGAGTAACTAATTTTAGCATCCTACTAAATATGAGTATTTGTATAAATATATAAAATAAATTACATTTCCGATTAAACTTTTAATCTTGTATAAATAACCTAGTAATGTATATCATACCAGTAAATCCCCTATTCTACAAATCAGTGTTGTCTAAGGCAATATTTATATAAACTGTGGGCGCCATCATTTTGTTATATTGAAAGATCAAAATTAATTTTGACTTAACAACCAATTTCTTCATAAAAAATTATTACTCAATCCCTGAATAAATTTAGTCCATCAGTTTATAAAATATTGTCAGATTTGGTTTCTATTTCAGAACTAGAAGATGTCATATTTCATATGTCGAAGCAGTTTAGTGATTAGAAGATTTATCTATATGGTATACCATAGAAGATCTTGTTCAAAACCTCCACTAGAGTTACCTGAAGAACCAACAACATGTTGTATGTCAGGATGTGCCAATTGTGTTTGGATAGATTATGCAGAAAAAGTTAAAACTATACTAGCAGATAAAGATAGTAAATACATTGAAAAATTTGTTTTGGACAAAATACAGGATCCCAACATGAAGGCGTTTTTGTCTATGGAACTCAAATCAAAAAATATATAATATTAAAATTAATATATTTAAGTTTGAAAATATAAATTATTATACATATTCTAAATTTTATAAATGTAATTATTACAAACTGATACCAATTATGTAAGTTACTATCGAGGTTCTGTGAATCTTTTAACATTTGCACTCCGTATTTTCTTCCGTTCCTTGTATACAGACATTTGTCCTATCCATGGATCGAAATGTATAAGTTCTAGTTTATCTGCTAATCGTTCTCTGAAGACATTGTACTTGTGACCACTTACCATACTTTCCATTAGCACCATAGTGTGCTTTGATTTCACTTTTTTTAGCAATACATTTGTTAAGAACATTGTCTTCAATTAGTCGTAAAGGTTTAGATATTAAAAATATGTACTTAATACTAATAGTTCAAAAAAACATGGTATTATTTTAATATTTTAATTAATAAACAGTTCACTTGTGCTATTTGTAAAAAATTGTATAATTATAAATTTTATTTTTCTAATACTAATTATTCAGTAGTCAATAGCCCTTATCATTTATGATCTTTTTACGAATAGAAATTAGCTAATCGATAGTGTGTGATAAGAAGCTTTGTATGTTAGGATGTATTTAGGAAATTTCGAGGGGTTATATATAAATTATATTATAATAATTTTATTTAATAATACATTAATTAAGGTTATAAAATAATAATAATTATTAATTAGTAGTGTTATTATTTAACCGATAAACTTCAATACTAGATAGCAATATATATTACTTTATCTTACTATTATCTTCCTGAGGTATTTTTTATACGTATTTACATTTCATAATATTATATTTTCCTAGCTTTCGGATGGCAAAGGTGAAGTTCGGTGATATCTCACAGAATTTGGCCATATCGAAGATAAATCGACCGTTTATCGATCATTCATTATTTCGTCGTACACTAGTTCGGATTGTATACAAAATACAATAGTTGGTATTTAACTGTTTGTTATGTATAGTTGCAATGTAAAACACTTTCGGAATCAAAGGCGTTTTAAGAATATATAAAGCGTTTTTATTGTTTTTGGAAGATTTCAAGAAAGTTTCTCTATAAGTTTATTTATAAATAATAATCCCAAAATATTTATTTATTTTTGGTCATGGGTGTTTAAATCCGGTCGACCACCCCCGTAAATGCGCCTCTGTTCGGAACATTGGTACATGTAGTGCAGGAGTGTAGGAATGTATACAAATTATATACCATTTTTCGAAATTACTTTAATAGTTTAATGCATCTAAATATACATTATTTCTTATCATAAAATATTGGATAGCCAACTTCGTAACGTATCTTTATCATATTATTTGATAATGTTAAAATTACGATAAGAATCAAACGAGATACAATCAAACTTTTTTTTTACATTGGCAACATTGAATATATTCTTTTACTGTTTTATGTGCTTACAGAATAGTTGTATATCCGAATGACCGTTGTATTCATCTGTTGTGAAAAATTAAATTGAATAGTGATTACTGATTAATGAATAACTGAAATCTGAATACAGACATACAGTTGTTTATTTATAATAATATATTTTAATTTTTAATAAGTAACAATGCTTAATGTATGAACTATTGATAATTTGATTTTTTGATTATATAAACTAATTATATGGACTGTTTGGTACCTATAGGATCGCAATTTTTTATTTAAATTTAAATTTTGAATTTTGTTTTTCTTGTCGGAATAGTTTTCAGTTTTAGTTGCAATTTTAATTTATTGAAATGTTTTCACATATCGTTGATAATATAAACTCGTGCCATACGGCATTAACGAGTGATTCTGATTTGCTCATAGGACTTAATAAACGATCAAATCAATTATATCTAGATTTTGAAGGTGAGTAAATTCATATTTTCGTCAAGTTTATGACTTCCGACGTTGATGTTTTTTATTTTTAGAAGCGAATAATGCATTAGAAGAGATAAATAAGAAAATTACTTTGAAAGAAGAAGAATTATCTCGTATTAAATCAAAAGAGGTTGATTGTATGTCTCAATTGAGTTATCACCTACAAAATAAAGTAAGAATAAGGTCGTTAAATTTTAATATATGTTTAATACACAGTCTGGCTCACCATAGTATTTGTCTATATAAACAACTCTTTTCTATTAAATTATTTGTTTTGAAATTGATTTTGTATACCTACATACTAGGTATTCAATTACTGCTGAATTTTTTTGTATTATTTTGTAAGCTTGATTTTTCTATAAACCTATTTTACTCTTATATAAATAAAAACTAAAACATTAAGATTACAAAAGCTTTAAAAGTCACAAATTAATAGTTATATAAAATTTATTTTCAAGTTATTGTATAGTCATACGTAAGCTACTATATTGTTACTATTTTTAACCAACTTTAAATTAAAAATTATACATAACTAATACTATTCAGTTGCTTCACTATAATATGTTTAAATAATGAATTTTTAATATTTAATTGAAGCACAGTTATATCTTATATATCTATATTGAAGTTAAATACATGCCATATTATCTGGCCAATTTTGTTAGGTATCTCTAGTGACAGTGGCGTGTAGAACATTATTTTTGAGTGAAGCCCAAATATTTTTTCACTCTTTTTACTACACTTATCTCTTTTATTCTATAGTCTATAAGATCAAATAATTATTTTAGATTAAATTATATTTTTATAGGACACCCACTCAAATTTCTTTTGAGGTACAAGCTTCAAAAAAACGATATTGTCACAAATTATTTCCAAGATATATTCAATAATTATGGCAAATACTATTGTTTTATATTATTTTTTTTTGCATATTATAATGATAAATTGAATCTTATTATACTTTAGAAATTTAGATAGTTTATTTAATCATTTATATTGTTTGATTTGTGGGTTTTTGAGTTTTTCGTCAATTTATTTAAAATATGAAAAATATTATAGTTATAATTATTGATTATTTTTTTATTCAAACATAAAATTTATTAGATATTTACTATATTATGTTTTATAATGAATTAATGATATTATATTACAAATAAACTATTAATTGTGATATTTTCATATAGCACGATTTGAGTAATAGCGTGGATGACTTAAAAAACACATTACTATCAACTGAGTTTGATTTCAAAAAGTACAGTAAAATGATAATAAGTTCTGATGATTTAGAAACTTTGTCTCATATAAAGTAAGTTTTTAATTTATTGTAAAATTCAGTAATATAGTATTAATTTTAAATTGTTTCAGAAAAACATTTTTAACTTACAAAAATATGTTAAAGATTCATTTTGATTATTCCAATGGTCCAAATTCGACAATACAAAAAGGATGTACCCTTTTATATTACTAAATATGCTATTATTTTCAACTTATGCTAATAAATTATTAAAAATTTTACAGAATAGTTTTATAGACTTATAATATTATGAATGTGTAGATCATGGGTGTTCTCACGGGAGATAACTTTTTGCATACATTTTAATGTAGTACTGTTATTTTACCATTTTAAAGCCCTTTATCTTTATTAAAAAATTCCTAAATATTTAAAAAATACATAAAAAATGTATACAAAAAGTTCAAAGGGTTCTTTCTCCTTTGAGAACACCAATGATCACCCATTCATAATATTATACACCACTGGTGCAAATCAAGTATATTTTGATTAAGGATGGGTTTGGGTTGATTAGAATAAAGTAATTCCTATTATTAAGAACAAATAATAATAATCACAGTAATAAAAAAGAAAGTAACTTTATTTTAAACAAAGTATTCATTTTAGTTTAATTTACAATAATTTTCAATAAATAAATGTTAAATTCAAAAACATGTTTAGTAAAAATTGAATAATATAAACAACACTGCGTAATACAAGTAAAATACGAAATATCCTATACATGTAAACAGTTAGTATCGAATCCTCTAATGAAAATAATTCAATTTTATACTTATAAGATCAATTTACATTGTAAATTCAACAATTAGTTATAACATATTTAGAACTGTCAGTTTTACTTTGAATTCAATATTATTATAACAGTTTTTTTTTGTTTCCTAAAGTTTAGAAAATTGGAGTTGTCTGGTTTTTGCACAGACATTCAAATATGTATCTAATTTAAGAAGATAATACATTTTGTTAAAAGAATTATTTCTTAATTTATGTTGTTAGATATATTTAACAAACTCACAATGCGATTAACCTACTTTGAATTTAATAAGGAGCAGAAAACTGCCGATGAAATTTCTGAATATTTATGGACTAAAGTGAAAAAGATTTCTAATAATCTAATAATCTAATAATGGTTAAATTGTTAGATAATGTACAATGTTTGTTTTTGTAATTAAAGTATAATGTGCATTTTTGAATTATTATATAAATAAATAATCATAATTGTTTTGTACTCAGATCATGTAAATTTACATTCTCCACATTTAATATTAGTTTTAATATTTTTAAGTTTAATATAATGTATAAAATATATAGTAATATATATATATATATATTTATGTTTATTTAGATTATTTTGTAAAACTTTTAAGTGTTTTTATAAATGATTTACTCGGTATCATTACATAAAAAAAATATATGTGTGATATTTATTATAGTGTTAAATATTATTAAGTATTTAATTGCACAGTAGTACAGGGTTACCCCACCTCTCAGAAATATTTTCAATTTTTAATTTAATTTATAATTTTTTAGTGCGTGGGCAAAATTAAAAACCTTAACCAAAATTGTTTTCTTTATACTGTAATTACTTACGTTGTATATGTATTAATTATATATATTAATGGTATTTTTAATTTAAATTAATTTGGTTTTATTATAAAAAGTGATTCTTATAATAATATTTGTAGTTTATTTTATTTTTTTTATTTTAAGTATCATATTCATTGTAAAACCATATAACTCGAAATTTTAATTTTTTTTTATTGAAAAATCAATTTTTTTTTACTTTTATGCTCATTTTAAACATTTTTGGAATAAATTATCTCTTATATTTCTTATGATAGTTAAGTATTTAAAATACTCCTATCTATAGGATATAATATGATCCAGCTACAGTTTTTCATTCCTCCTGGACAATAATTATGAAAAATTGATTTACGTGGGTTTGCCATGGAGATAACGGTATGTTATATTATGATATTTAATTGTTTAAATTATATATTTATCATATCTTATTTATATTTATTATTACATTTATAATGATATATTCATGACTAATGCTTATTCAATTTTAGATACAATTTTTAATATTATAGAATCTCGGTTTGTACCAAATGAACTGTTATTTAAAGATTTGAATTTGTAAGATCCTATAAATCTTTTTATGTAATTAAACAAAATTAGTTTTCAAATAATTTATTGATTACTATATAAGTTAGCAGGACTCAAACAGAACATTGTTTTAATTGAGCTTAAGCAGTTTGCTTGTCAATACATTTTTATTTCATTTTCTGATAATTTTAACAATTTGAAAAAGCTTAAATATTTTAATAGGAAAAATCAAGTTTGATGATTTCAATGAGACCGTAAGCCTGGTACCAATATATTGTAATAGATGTAAAAAATGTCAATATTGTGCATTTACAAAACTTGAAGAACTTCTCAATCAAAATTATTTTGCAATTTGTATATAATTCATAAACATGTTCTTCTTTTGCTGTCAACTCAAATGTCTTGTGAACGAGCATTTTCTAAGTTAAAATCAATAAAAACTAAATTTTGGTCAATATTAAGTCAACAACATTTAGAGGCAATGATGCTGATGTCCATCAAAAACGAAGTATTATGACTGTACAAATATAGATGCCTACCTATTGACAAAATTGCCAATTCATCAAATAAACTAAAAAATTGACTTTTGTTTTCATGTTTCTCTATAATATATTAATGAGACGTCATAACCTTAGACCCACTGTTCTGTCTTTGTTTATCTTACGGGGATACAAGGGTGTATTTAAAAGGGTGATCGCCCACCTAGATTTTTTAAAATTCATTATATAATTAATAATAATACTTGAAAAAATAAATATTCTTATACGAATAAGAATTTTTTTTTTTAAATTGCCCTTCCTAAAATAAGTACCTACCAGGGACGACCCTGGTACTTAACGGGGAATATAGCAAAATCTCAGTAACACAGAACTTAAATAGTGATGTATTGCTAAATAATATTGAGGGTATAATAGTTTATATGTTACATCTTACATACATCTATATGGTATCTATACATCTATATCAAATATTTGTCGTAATATAATTAATTATATTATAGTTTATGTTATTTATATTATAAATTGTGAATCTATAACACCTTATATATACCATTGTATCAGATTGGATATTTTACAAACATCAAAGGACTCACTTAGCTATTGTTATATTATTTATTTGTTGTTTATTAGCCCTGCAAAAATGTCTGTAGATTTCCGCCTATGAATTTGTGTGTTTATTATTTTCATAATTTAAAAAGTTAAAAAGACTTCGTTGGCTAATCGTTTACGCGCAATTATGTCTGAATTTGGTGAAAATATTTTTACTGCGTACGGCTTAATTTATTATTTTAGAAAGATATTGTATTTAGAGATTTTTTACGAATTAATGTTTTGAACATGATGATTTTAAACAAATATTTTGTATTCATAAATTATTTTTTAAAATTAAAAATTGTATTCAGCTAAAATTATTAATTTTTAAAATATTTTTTTAGGAGCATTTTCATGTTTTAAAAGCGTAATTTTTTCTAGCGTAATTGATAACTTTTTAATACATTTTCTGTAAGTTTTTAATGCATATTATCATAGTCCTACTCACGAGCATAAAACTTTCTAAGCGTTCTTGTGATAAAGTACTTCTCAAATCTCAAATATGATTTGGCATATTTTAATTTTGAAAAAAACATCACCGAAAGAGTAAGTTAGAGTATTAATGTATAAATACGATTAATTTATTTGTATATTCTATACCATAATATCTACCTATTTTAAAAATAATTGTTATTGCTTTTATAGGATTTCGTAGATATGGTTTTACTTGTTAATCGTATAATGATATGAGTCGCGGGGTGCGGAGTTGCGTGTGCCAGACTCTTTTAGCAGAGTTAGGACGACACTGCGGCTGTCTATCCCGATCGCGGACTGTGCAATGTTCGCGGTCCTAATAATTCGGTATTCCACAAATTAACAATCGTAATTTATAATATTACTTATACACTTGTATACTTATATAATATTACTTATATATTACCTATATATATATATGATATTGAATATTTACCTATACGGTGATTTATTTTATTAAAAAAGTACAAAAACTGTAGTGGTATAAATAGGGGACCACCGACATAATATAAAATGAGGGCCACAGAAAAAATCCCTTTTTCCCTATGGGCCTATCCACCCTTGAGTACAAGTGTACAACCGTACAAGTAATTGAATACGAATAAGTACAAATAATACATAGTGATACAATATATACAATGCGATATCCAGCCACAACGACTTGGCCAAAGGTGCATTTACGGGGGAGGGGGGTTTCGAATGGGTTTAAATCTCCCTATGACCAATAAAAAATTTAAAATTGCTATTAATAATATTATTTTAGTTTTTGTAATATAATGTATATACAGATACAGAACAAGTTAAATTAAATTTTTTTTTGTTATAAAATAGGATGAGGGGTTCGGTTTCATGAAAGCTTCCAAAAAACAAATCTGAACCCCCCTTTATAAATTGCTAAATATGCCTCTGACTTGGGTTTGACTTTGGATTTGACTTCCCAAATCACTGTAAACTTAACGTACAGTTATGATTTAAAATCGCTTAAGCATTATAGTATTATATAACTTTTATAAGTTGAGACTTGATTGTCTGACTTCTCAACTAGGTTTCCAGTATCAGTCGGCCTGTTGTCACGTTTGAGTGATCCTTTTCCCGGCCCGGAATATCTACATGCCGGCTTAGAAGATGGTACTTTGGTAGATTGGGCATCGGCCATAGGCCGCGCGTTCCGTTGTTCGATTTCCCTATCTCGTTCGTCTTGTCGCTTTTAACAAATATTCAACCGTTTCGTTAAAGGTTTGGAGACAACGTGAGGTTGCTGCAGTTATGATTCTGAATCGGTTGGGTGATTCGGAGAAGGTCGGTACATCGACAGAACCACACAGCATGTCCTTCTGACTAGCAGTCAGAATACTTTACCTCCGATGGACCGATTTACTGGCTGACGTTGAAAGGCCCTAAGGCCTTTTTTTTATCCGTGGTTGAACCGAAGACCGCTTTCGCATAACTTCCCCCAAAATTTCTTAACTTAATTAACCAAACCTACCTGCATTTAATGAAAAAATATATTCCTTTAGACTTTTATACAATTTACAGTTAGTGTAAATTTAATTAGGCAAATTAAAACTTATATACGTAATGCGTTATACCTAATAATTAATATACTTACAATGAGTAAACATTGTTTATTTCTTCAAGTTTACTCGAAATTTGAACTTTAAAAAAATATTGACAGTAGATTAGGTAGGTACCTACCTACCTATTTAATTTAAGTTTGTATTACATTTTCAGAAATTAAAACTTATAATTTCCAATTTTATTAAACATAAAATAATCAGACTAAAAATAATTATTATTGACTTATTAAGATTAATGAGTACACCTATTTATTTATGTCAATATCCAATTTTTTTAAAGTTTTCACATTAATTTCGACTAAAAATAACAAATATATATAATAAATTTCGTCAAAAATGAGTTTTTGGTCAGATTTTAATAACCTGTTATGCGTGCATGGTGTTACAATGTCCGCTGTACTCAAATTGTGTCATTATGACGTTTACATTAGTCTTATGGAGTATATAAATCTACCACCAAATTTAAAGTGAAACATATTTTGTCAAATTTGTTTTGTAAAATATCGTCTGGCAAAGAAGTTATAAAGTTTTTTACTTTTTAAATATACTGTAATTTCTTTTTCAGACCAGATTTTACAAAAGGAATATGATATTGCCTCTAAAATATGTTTTCTTTAAATTTTTTATAGACGTTTCAATGTCTGTGTTCTAAGTTCAACCTAAACATCACAATTTGAGTTTTACGTTGCTGCGATTTTGTTATTTTCTCCGTTAGATAGACAAGAAACAAAAAATATTGCATAATATGCGAGTATAATGTTTTCTTAAAGTCCCAAGTATTACCAAATACCTGGTATTGTGGCATTGTGATATTAAGTTAAATAAAAATAATACAAGTAACGTTTGGATATAAAATCATAAATATAATCCTTCTTAGTTGTATTAATGATTAATGAGTATAAATATTATTATTTTTAATCACTAATTACAAATTAAGTAGGTATATATAAAACAAATTATACCATCTTTGCTTTTTTAAAATGTAAATAAAGCGGTTATATCAATCACCACTATAATAGTCGTATAATCGAGTAGGTATAGTACGTGGTACTACGTACTTATATTTATATTTATGTATAGGACTTATAGTAATTTTTTTCAATTAATATTTAATTATTAAATTTGTAGGTATATGCATGATTTTTTCTCAAAGGTTATCCATTTTGTTGATAAATTTAGTACTTTTGTTTGGGATATATTTAATATTTAATTTTAGTGTCTATAATAAATCTGATATTAAAATCATTATATTATTATTGTTTTGTCATTTCTTTAGGTCTATAGTTTTGATCATGTGTATGGTGAAGAGTGAACGGTTTATATGTTTGGTTTTTATGTTTGGTACTTGGATATTTGATTAATTTTGATATTTTATTGGACGTTAATTAACAGACTTTGATTTAACAAAATTAAAAAAATTGTTTTTCTGGAAAAAATAAATAATATTATAATATTATTATTTTAGGCCAATTTAAGTTATTGTTTTTAGCGATTATATTGTATACTTATCAATTGATCCATGATGATTATTCGTATTGTTATTTTTATTGAGACTCGAGAGCATATAAATAATAATAATAAATCAACTTATAAACCAATATACACATAAATGCGTGCGCATACACACACACACACACACACACACACACACACACACACCCTCTGTCGAAAAAAAAAAAAGATGAGAGACCGGCTAGGTGCCTATATATGTATGTACTTGGCGGTGCGGCCGGTTTCAGACTTCAGTTTTGGTCTTGGCGTTGCACGTGCAGGGCCTTATCACTGTCGTAATGTCGACCAATGGACACGTGCCTATCGATCGCGCTTTTCGAAAACTTTTAATTCTTTAAACTTACATATTTTCATCGGACTTTCAGAATTTATTATTAATTTTTAAATTTAATGAAAACATTCGACACATAAAATTAAAGGAAAATTCACATAATGAAACAATAAATGCGGTCGAAACGAAAAAAATGAGTGTACGAAATTTCGAATGCATTTGGTAAGTTATAAACGTCATTACCTCACTCATTGGTCGGAATAACAGTTTAGAGAAGAAAAAAAAAACAAATACAAATATAAACAATATTTTAAAACGTATGTGTGTACCTAAATCGTATATAACCTATAATAGATATAGTAGTCGAAGTCACTGCTAAAGTGCTAACCGGTTGATAAGTACTATTATTTTTCTAAATGTTTTTCTTCTCCGAAATGTTAATAATGAATGCAAACAAACAAAAAAACAGATTTTCTTCATAGTTTATCTAGGTATATCTGGTAAATAAGCGTAAACAATAACTGTATTCGTTCGTTGTTTTATCGCGTATGACTTATTATGTTTAACAATCATTATAGACTATTTAAATACAATTTATTCAATCATACACCTAAGTTATAATAATTAATGAAAATAATTTACAGAACAAATTACTATTTTTCTTCTATGGACATGTATTGTAAAATATTAAACAGTTTTCTCCTATCTTAAGTTAAAATATTATGTTTAGACAATATATTTTTTGCAGTTGATCAATTTTCAATTTTAATTTATTATTTTATTGTTATCAAAAACATGTTTGAACGTTTTAATCTCTTATTGTAATTTTTTGTGGATTTTATAAGGCACCTAACCTATATCTTAAAGCTTAAACTATAAAATAGTTGATAAATTACTGGTTTATTTTTAAAGTTCTTAAATAAAGCATCTGTACCTTTCAAAAACGCCGTTTCTTTTACTATTAAAACGGATTGAAATGGTTTTCATTCATAGCTAAAACGTGACTAATTAAAAATGAAGAAATTGTCGCTAGTTTGAATTTTTAAAATCTGTTTTAGTAAAAATTAGATGTTGTTTATCAGTTTTAAGTTAAATTTATCAAATTGCTTTTTTCCATAGGTACTTACTTCAGTTTTAGGAGGAAAATCCATATCAAATTTTGAATGCATAGTTTGAAAATATCTTTATAAATTACCTTATTTTGTTGTAATTATTGTTTTATTAATCGACATACCTAATACATATTAAACATATAAGTACATTAGTCTTTCTGCCTTATGATAAAAAAATCAATTTTCCATTCTTTTTGAAAATGATATAATACCTTGTTTTTTTGCACTTATAACACATTTATTTAATCTTATATATATTATATTATAAATTAAATATATCAGAAATAAAATAATCAGTACTAACACTAAAACTGTACCTATAACTCGATTAACTGACTACAAATGATCGTATGAACATATTTTGACATATGAAATGAGAATGGATCGTAAGAAAAAAATGATCGGCAATTTTTTAAATGTATAAAAATCAATGAGATCGATTTTGAAATCGTTCGCGATCACAATCGACTGCGTTGGGCCGCTATTGTCTTATAGAGACTGGGACTATGTCACTATAAAGTATAGCCAGGTATATATATATATAGGTGCTAATCAGAATAATATACTTTATCGACGAAAAATGTACTTATACATTTTTACATAAAAACCAAAATCAATAAATGTTACGTACTGTAGTAGTTTTTTTACTTGATATTTTGTCAGTGTATTTTAGTAAAATCATATAAATTAGTTAGACAAATAAATAGTTTATAAATTATGAATTATATAATTTTAATTTTATAAATATATTAATCAATAACATTGAATATTTATTATTAACATTATTATTAATTAATAACAATGATTAAAATTACATTTTCAATGTATGCTATTTATTTGTGCGTTGTGCTGTTGTAGAAATTTAATACCTATAATAATAGATTAAATTATTATAGGACGAATAGTTATCGCCGTTGTATCAAAACTTCTTACCAATCAAAACCAGTGCATTATTAAAATTATTTAACCATCTTTATATAACGGGAATTAAATATTTTAGCGAGTTGTCAGTTGAATCATTATTATAATAATTATAATGTTTACAGTTCGTAAATTCAGCAAAAATAATAACTATAGTTAAAAATAAATTTAAATTGTTACTGGTTGTAAAATAGTAATAATAATATAAAAAAATAGTGAATAATTAAAAAGATTAACGGTTGTTTTTTTCATTTTCACACACTTGTATATTGTTAATAACTAATTTATCATGAAAAAATAAAAACAATCAAAAATATACTTCAGCAAACAAATAAAAAAAAAAAATCATTTAAAATGACCGTTTAAAGGGTTGTATTTTCGACAATGAATATACTATATATCTATGTATAATTCATTAAAATATTTCACGATAAAATGTTCAAATACGTAGGTATTATGTAGATATAGATATATAATTTAGTCAGTTTGACTAAAATATAGAGCAGCAATTTCACGGTCAAATGGAATTAGATAAAAATATTAAACATTATGGTTATAATCGATGTTCCTTGTCCAGCGTATTAATTAGAATTAAAAAATAAAATAAATAAATAAACGGTTATTTATGCAACAGTATAAATAGTGAGCTATAATTAATTCACATACATAGATACCCATATAGAATATAGGGAGTTTAAAAAATATAACACATTGCTTTATTTCATTATTATTATTATTTTTTTTTAAATTAAAATGTTTTGTTTGTTATTAAAGACACTATAACACGTACACTCGAGGGTGATAGATTTGCACATATATGTTCTACAATTATATATAAAAATCTGATACAAAACTTTTTGAGCACACTGTATATAGGCATTCTATATATTACGTATACATATACACAAATAAAAACAGTGGAGTGTGTGTCTGTTTAGCACCAAAACGGATTTCCGCAAAACACGCCCAGCAGTTCACGCTGGTGGAAATTAAATTCAAATTTATTGCACACCCATTTTCCATTATTTAAACAACCAGAACGTTAGTGTATTGTTGGGCATTTCGTCTTTGTAATAAGAAACAATGTAATAAAAATCACCCCAGAGCAACTATTATTACGTCATATATGCGTATTTTGTAAATAAAACCTAATTCCTGTGTAATATACGTGACCATAAACAAATATTTAATAGTTATTTAATAGTAGAACTTCTTTTGAGTTTGCCGATATTTTCGTTTTCAAATTTATTTCATAATGATATGTGGATATAAGAATTGATTTAAAATTATATTGACTGTTCAAGATTTAACTTAAGTGTAAATGCGTAATTAATGATTTGTGGACGTATACTATTTAAATCTTTGTTTTTTTTTTATTTTTTTATTAAAATCTGAATAAATTTATTTTCAAATATGTATAATTATTATCGTTGGATACATATAAAGTTTATTTTTCATAATACTTAAGGACTGAAACTGAAGAGAACTGCCTTAGTTCCTAAATAATTAATTAACCTCAAAACAAAAATATGTACATAATTTCCAGACTTGTTAACTATATGAGTAAATGTGTTTTGATATTTAACATTTAAATTTGTATTTAAATACATTTTATGTGTAACTGTGTAGTATAATTATTTTAAATATTTTTTTGTTTATTTAAATACATTTCAAAATATATATTTTATAAGTATAATGATTTATTAAAATTAACAATAAAATAAAATTTTTATATTATTCAAATGGAAAATTGTATACAGAAAACAATTAAATATTAGTATTAAGTTTCGGAAGCAATTTGCATATGAATAAAAATCAATATTTCGTTTATCAATCATTTTGGAGTGCATTCCGATGTCTTGTTCATATATCATATATCATATAAAATATAATCACATATCTATTTACTTATATTTGATGGCTAACGAACGGAAAGGTTTTAGACTTTTAGTCTACCATATCGTTTATAATAACATAATATTTGTTGGATACAATAAGATATAACTGCCATTCTAATACTTTTAGACGTTTTATTGAACTATGTAATTTATAATTATTACTTTGAAGAGGGGAAACTGCATAATTACAAAAAATGTCTTTTTGACTAGAAAATTACTAAACGAAATAATTTCGTCCTGCCTATAAAAGAATAATAAGCTGACACATGTCACTGTTGGTTTAATTTTGTGTGTATGTATATCTTTCAGTTTATAATCCTTTTTAGTTATAATGTCAAAATAAACAGTCAACATCATAATATATGGTTGTATAATATTATTGTAGACAGTTTTTAAATCATATTTTTGAAATTATCGTTTGCCAAATGTTTGTACATATAGAATATACTGCAATGTACATTTTACGCACTCAATAAACGATTAGGTAGGTATAATGTGATGAATATATAATAACTATATAAACAGATATCAACATCATGATAATTTATTAATTTAAATTTGATTTAAAATTTTATATTCATTGTTCATTCAATACTTTCAAGGTAGATTTATCTAATTAATCTTAAATTAAATAGTTTCACAATATATAAACTTTTATTATTACTCTAAAAAGGAATTAAGTAATGTTTAATTTATTTAATAATATACCTAATTATTAATACTAACAAATATAAAATAAATTATAAGATAAATTACTTATATAAATAGGATTAATGTTACTATTTATATTTGTATAATACCTATATGATTGTTTGTGTGCAATTTAGAAATAAAATGTTAAAATATGTACCTATTTATTGTTTCATTAGTATATAGTATGACTATATTGTCTATTGTATTTTATTTTATTTTGAATTCATTTTAACTTTCTAGTTATTTTGACTCATAAATAATAATGTATTTCATTGAACATCTGGTCGACAAGAAAATTGGATCGTTTTGTTAAACAATTTTTAGTAATTTACATTTTTACGTTTAAGCACCCGTTGTTTCTTCAATTCGATGCTATATTTTTGGATACATCAAATAGCCAATTACTTAACCGTTTCCGTCCAACTCAATATACAACTTCGTGTTTGTTGACACATATCTCAGTTTCTGACCATGGTCACAAATGATGAAGTTTTTGTTAATCGTGGGTGTATTTATTTCTGTACATAAGTATATGTAGATAAGGCCGTAGCCAGCACACAAATAAATAAGAATATATAAAAGGTAAACAAAAACTGTTTTTAAACTTCGGGGGTTTGAACCCAAAACTCCCTTGGCTATGTCATTGAGTTTAAATAATATGAATGAATCGGTCTCTTTTTAATGACAATTAAATTGCTATATGTTTATCAATCTATGATAATATAATTATGTTCATTTTTGTTCTAAAGAATATTATTTAAAATTAATTAAAATTTACTAATCATCGTATACAAAAATTTCACTTGGTGACTGTATTAAATATTAAAGTAGTTTTTTCAATTGTAATTGAGGTCTTATGAAGTTATTTTGATTTAAACATAAATTTATTAATTTAAAATATTTATAGGTATTATGAAATATATTTTAATTTTAAATTTATTCTACATTTATAAATAACAATTTATAATTTTAAAAATATTACACATTTAAAGTAGGTTCAAATATTTAACAATACGATAAAAACGGTGTATATTTATCTTTATTGTTCATACGAGTTCATACGTTTGAATTGTAAATTTTATGTTATTTTATGATCATTTTTTTGTGTATTAAGACATTCTTATATTTGTATGTTTTATTCACAATCATGAATCGATAACTTAATTTTTATTATTTTTTTATTATACTTTTGTGTTTTAAGGCGTTCTGTTGCAATAATTAGTGTATTGTTGATGTGTGAACATAGATCTTATGCAATTTTAGCATTCATCACGTTTTCATTGATGTTTTTATGTAGATTAAAGTAATATATAGTCTCTATAGACAAATGATGATTATAAGATAATAATTTCCACATGTACACGTTGCCTATTAAATCGTAAAATAGTAGAACCTATATATATATATATATACTGGTGTATCTACTACAACAAATTTTCAATGCATTTTTATATATATTTTATGAAATTTAAAACAATTAGTTATCAGAAACTTCGCTTTTTGTTTGCCCATAAGGGTTTTACTGCGATTTAAAAAATTTAATATATAATGCAATATCAATAGGTATATTGTTAGTTTCATAATTTATACTCATTCAATTGATTAACATCACTTTTTCATTATTTCTTTCAAATTCCAATCATTTAATGAGTTTGCATTTGTATAGGTACTACGTTATGAAATTTAAAATCACTAGTTTCTAATAACACTTCACTTCGCTTTATTGTTTTCCAATAACGGTTTGCTGAAACAAAAAAATATAAAATAAAAAACGTAATATCAATATTGTTTCATAACTTATTATTATTTAATTAATGAATAACACGTTTACTTTATTTTTTCGGCATGACAAATATGTTAATTTAAGTATTATTTTGTTTTATTCTAAATATCCTAAAATTATTAATATACCTGTAATTTATATGTAAATAAAATAAATTACACAAAAATGTAGAAATAGTTATTTTATATTATTTTTCGTATAATTTACGAATTATGTAGGTACCTATAGAAATATTATGTATCAATTCACGTATGCCTTGAAATTCGTAATATTTACTAAAGGATCCCTGAACTAAGAGGTTTAAGACAAAAATCTAAATTTAGACAGTATTAAAATAATGTACTATGTACATGATATTTTACTACTCATACATTGAGTAATATTCGATGGCATTCGCTTATCCTATTACGTGTTGTATAGACATAGAGTTCAGACCGGATATTGTTTAAACGTTTATCACAATTCATAAGTGTTTGATTCAAATATTCAATGTTATATACAATAAACTTACATAACTTTATAAGATATAGTACATATATATATATATATATATATATATTTATATTACAAAGTTGTATATATTTTGGTAGATAGAATTAAATTTAAATTGGATTATATCTTATATAAGTAATACTTATTGTTTGTTGATTAGGTACTTAAATTTAACAATGTTTTAATTTATACTATTAAATG
Organism: Eriosoma lanigerum; assembly: GCA_013282895.1. Lineage (NCBI taxonomy): Eukaryota > Metazoa > Arthropoda > Insecta > Hemiptera > Aphididae > Eriosoma > Eriosoma lanigerum. The sequence continues at coordinate 50,194,354 of CM023358.1, forward strand.
CCAAAATTGGTAATTTATAGGTATACCTATACTATATACACATTAAATTACAGTACAATATTTAAATTGGATAATATTTTAGCTAAAATGAATATAGTTGTATAATGACGTTGGCGTAATTAGGAATTTATCTTGGATGATAGACATTTATATGGGGTACAGTGGAAACTGAGAATACTGTTTATATATAAGATTCTAGGGAACTATTCCCCTCATCCTTCCTTAATTACGCTACTGCATCTGTGTACATAATTTTTAGTATATTCCCAAAATGGCAACCTATATTTTCTGTAATATTTATTCTTATATGTAGTGACTATATGTCTACATAGATGTAACTAGGGTTTTTTTAATATGAAGGGCTTAGCATACTATATATTCCATTTTCAATAATCACACATATAAAAACTAAAAACATCATAATATCTTATGGAGGGCTAAAAATGATTTAAAAAGGGCTAAGCCCTCCCAAGCCCCCCCTTATGTCCATGAATGACGTCAATATGTTAAAAATGAAAATAAAAGTTGAGAAAATAATTTAAATACTACACAAAGTGTGTCGTAGTACACACTACATCACACAATGTTTAAGCCCTTATGCATGGCTACATATTATAATATATTTTATAATGAGCGAAGTATAACAGTTTAGTGTTACATATTTTTTAAAAAAAATAACTTGATAGTATATTATTATAGTTATGTGTGTATATGAAAAATTAAGGTAAAATACGTATTATTTTTAATGGGATGTGAAACATTTATTTATCATCACGATTTTGATTAATATAGGAATATTCTATTAGGTACATATTATTATCATTATGACCACCCATATTATATACACTCGAAATTCCAATAGTAACTTATAGTGTCTGACATCGTGTGTATTTGATCTAATATTATACTTAGGGAAATTGTAGTCCAAGCGCCACTAATCGACCTTAGGTAATTATATAGTTCACATGGGATAGATGGGTGTACCGAATTTAAAACGTGTAATTTTTGCCTCGTAGTAGTATTATAATGATTTCCGTAAACATAAGTAAGATACAGATTTGAGATTCGTCATGTACTTATGTCCCACGCATTTGTTGAAACATCGTATTATTATTATTATTCAGATAAAGGCTAATTATATACGAATTTATTTATTCATAAAGTCGAAAATTAATTTATTATAAAATACCTATATTATAATGTTAATGTTGTTACGTAAATAGTAGATACACACATGCTTATTTGAAAATATAATCAACATTTTTAATTTATATGTATTATAATATTAATGATTTCATTCGATAAAATAAAACAAATTGTTTAAAATATACGAGTATCATATAATAAGCCAATTTTATATTTTATTTTATCAATTCACAATTATGTTTATTTGATATTCAATCAAGAAAATTCAATTATATTCCTAATATGATACCAAATGCTTTATAGCTTATAAAAAGTACTGGAAAAAATAATACTATAATCTAAATATTGTTGTACTTAACTTAATATGTCTTAAATAATAATGAATAAATGTTTTGAGTTTTTATAAGGCGCAATGCTTGGCAGGATTAGATTGTTTTAATAAATGGACAAGTAGCAGTTGAAAATCTTTTTAAAATAATTGTGTGACCTGGAGAAGTATCTATACCTTATAGGTCGTAGGCGGTATAAAACAGGACGTTTTCATAATTTTTATTTTTCGATTTGCTAGTGGCAAAAATAAAATATAAATTGTACAAGTGAAATATTTTTACTTTGCGTATGAATACGAAAAATACGATTACCGTATAGGAATAATTTCACCACGATGGTGTCAGCAACAGTCTCATAACATTTTTATTAACTTTGTTTTATGAGTAACACTAAAATATTATATTAGTGAAATTCACACTCAATATATAATTAATTAATTATACTTTTTATTACTATTTTGTCTAATAGAAATTCACGAAAGCAAATCGAATATCTTTAAACTTTAATACTTATAAGTAATATCATCTATTACGTATAAGTAATTTGTGTGTATATTATCAAAAGAAATAATTTCTGATTCAATATTGATCAAAATGAGTATAATTTACAAATTATATAAATTATTTATTTTGTTTGTCTATACACAAAGTACGGCAATATGATGTGCATTATGTACAATTTTTTAAATTAAACTAACAATAATAATGATGAACATATTTATTTTTATTTTTTGATTAAATAAATTAAATGGGTTTTGTCATTTTGTAGTATTGTTTTAATTGCTATTACTATTATGTATACTTGTATTATTTTATAGGTTGTTAATAATATCGTTAATCTCAACTGAAGCTCACGATCCGGGATTAACCAGTTCTAGAAGACATTCAATTCAACCAGGATTAATTGCTGTAAGTAGTAATATTAGTTAAAAAAAAAAAAAAAAAAAACATTATTTTTTAATGTTAAACAAGATAATCAATTAGTCAGTTAAATTAAAATTTGAGAATAAACATAGGCAATTTAATAATATAAAAGAATCTGAGGTAATTTATATAGTAAGTATATTACAGTATTCAATTATATAATTTAAATCTTATGAATAATTTGTACTTTTTACATCACTTATTAAATTTATTTATTTAGTAATAGTTATTTATGCAAGATGGTTTAAACATTGAATCAATAGTATTGATATCTAACTGAAAAATTAGTACCCACTTAGATAATATTATTTTTTTTAATAAAATATATTACAAATATTACAAATCAGTAGGTATTTAAATTTTCTGCCTGTAAAATAATTAACACCCATAGTTATAATATTACCTATGTATTATAGTTTTATGCATTATTATGTTTTAAAATGTATACTTACATAATGTTGATAATAATACTTAAATTGTGTAACATATAATATTTATATAGAAAATGATCAACTCAAATATAATTATCATTATCTGATTCACATAGAAAATTGTTTTGATTATATATATATATATATATATATATATTATAATACACATAGGTAATTTGTTGAAATTAAAAATATATTATTTTTACTCATTTGGTTTATAACTTTATAATATTAAAAAACATGTTCATATATTTTTATATAATATTATATAGCTATACCTACGTGTTTGTGTTTCATTATATAAAATAGTAAAATTGAGGGAGATAAGGGAGGCGTTTTCAAATGTTTTTAATATTGTGTTTTTTGTAAACTTATTCTATTTCATCAATAATTAGCAAATTAATTTTAATAATTATAATCACCTCTAGGGTTCAATGTTGAATGACTTATGCAATATTTACTAACGTAACAAAATACAACGTGACCAAATGAATTTGTCAAACTGGTGATAACTTCTTCATGGAATTAAAATTGCGCATTAGAAAGTCATTGCACTTGAAGTTTAGAACTGTCTGCTTAAGATAAATAAATAGTCGAAGTAAATAATTTACTAAAAACTATATTAATTATGACCTTGAATGTTATATAGATAGAAAGTTTTATTTCAATTCATTAATTCTTCGTTAAGATATATTATTTTTCAGTTATTAAGTTATTATGTTATAACGGTCAATGGATATTAATATTATATATATATATATATTTTTAATCGAAGTGTAACTTAGAGTATTAGAGTAATTGCTAAGTTTGAAAAATTTTGAATGATTAAATTTATGTCATTCACTTTGGAATTATAAAATGTATATTTTATATATTATTATATAGATGGTCGCAAGTAACTTTTTAACCGCTTTTCTATATTTAAATGGTCAAATTCGTAAACAAGCTGTCTTAATTTTTAGACGCTTATATAGAATGACCCTGTCGAACATCATCATATTATAATTTAGTAACACAGTTGACTAATATGTAAATAAACTGGACTGCAGAGCTCCTCGTTTTCGATTTTTTCCCCTTATTCGTAGACCGTATTCAAATTCAATTTGTCACGGGTTTTCGCATTTTATTAGTTTCATAAACGATATTAATGTCCAAACAGTAGTAAATAATATAATCGCGCCAGACACGCGAACTTGCAACGATTAAACAACGCGACGGAAACCGTCCATGCGTTTTCGTGCATGCCCGACAGCATATAGGCAATATATTATTACGACGGGCTCTGGGAATAATATTAAATTATAATATTATATTACGTTATAATAAGATATAATATTTTCACGCAGTCGTCATTACGTGTTTTGGAAAGATAAAAATGTATAATACGATTGGAAATCCAAATACACATGGGTACGATTTGTTTACGTTTGTCCGAGTCGTCGAGATGATTTATGTCGCTGTGGAAAGCTAATTTAACCATCGTCAGCTCAGTCGGTTACAGGTTATGCGCTGCGGGCATAAAGGGTATATTTTTTTTATATATATATATTTTTTTTTTTTTTTCTTAAAAAATTTCATAACCGTCAGTTATTAAGATGCTTGGATCGTGGGTGTTTGCCATAACGATTCTGTCTTAATAACTCGCTTTGGATAAGTCGAACGTTTTGACGCGGAGAAACAGCATCTTTGGAGGTCGAAGATATCATTCGTACAATTATTATTATGAGTTTTCCATAATATGAACTCTGATTATAAGACTCATCGTAATATAATAATCGGAGTCACCGTTGGCGTTGTAATTCTTTACAATTGTATCGCAGGAGCAGGACCTTTTATATGGACCAACTTTGATTTTATTAATTTATTTCATTGACATTATAATAACCATTCAATTTAGAAATTATTTGAGTTTATTCTCAGTAATAAAATGCATATTTATTACCTGATATGTATCGTTGAAATATGATAAATTACGTCTGTTATGTTTATAAGTCATATAACAATATATTATATTGAATTATATTATTTTATAATTCTAAATTTGAGTATATTCTAGTACTCGAAGGAAGTTATTTATCGTATATAGTTGTGCAGTATAGACATATATGTACATATATGTAAACCTAATGTGTTTTAAGTCTATTTTATTTTTTTTTATATGCAGTTAACGAAAATGATAAATTTAGATTAATATGGGATTTTTATCATGAGGAATGTTTGATATATTGTTAAGTCAATCAATATACTTACTTTTTCTTTTATCTTCATGATTTCAGGAATCAAATTATGTATTAAAATAAAATTTATAAATTTAAAATTATAATTATAATTTTATTTTATTATTAATATATAATATAAAATAGTATAATTATCTCAGTATATTGTTTAAAATATAAATTTTTTATCACTTTTATAAAAATAATGTAGTTATACCTTGGTCTTATTTACATTTCCATAATTTCATTTAAGCATGAACTACAAAAACAAAAAAATTATTAGTTGTATTCATTGGGTATTCACGTTTATTGAGTCGAGTTATTTATACGAGTATATATAATCTAAGTTTTGTGGTAAATGGAATTTGGTTTATCATAGACCAATATACCTTTCAAATGATCTGACTCGTCGAGATGGTCGCGTGTATCGCGAGCATATTACTCTGTTATTTGGGCGGAATAATTTCGTATTAAAAGGTTGGACCGGATCCAATGTTGTTTTTTGTCCTTATTATATTTTGTCAATCCAGTGAGCCATGACTGGTAGTTTGTCAATGTTGACAGGTTCGCTTATGATTCCATTTATAACGAAGCAATTTTTCTTTTTAATTTATCAAATTTCACTTTGCTGGTGACACATCTATTTTCGATACAATTAAAAAAAAAAAAAAAACCCGTATGTAGAATCTATATACACCTGAGTATAAATGGTAAGGGTGCGTCATATAGCTGTTATTGACATTATGATGATAATGTATGCAATTTTTTTTAACTCTTTTACATCGTATATAATATACAATTTTTAAAAAAATATCATGTAAACATTTACATATATAATGCTTATTAATTCTTGTTTTTTTATTATTATTTTTTATTATTATAAAGATACTCGTTCTATTGAAAAAGTCTCATGAAAAATTATTAAATTTTTATAATAATTGACTTTTTAAACGAGCAATCAGATTTCATTTTATTACATATATCTTCTTGATGACACATTGTAGTATATACATTAATTATATGCTTGAACGTGTAACATGATTCACTGAACAGATGCGTGCAAAATATTATTTCAATTTTATAAAAATATACATAAAAATGTATATAGGTTCGCTGTCATTTGTTATTAATTATGTATTTATAATATTTTATGTTAACTGTCAAATTTGATTTAATTTGTGTTCAATGAATTTTTTTAATACAGGTTTAAACAATAAATAAAATATTGTACCCATGCATTTTTAAAAATTACCTACATTTACAGTATATTATAATAATATCAACAGGTTAGTGATTAGAGTATTAGGTACTTACCTAATACTTATATACAAATATTTAAAATTAATTGGTTTTGTTATTAAGAAAAGTAAATATTTATATTTAAATATTGTATATTCATTTAAAATAAAATGTAAAATATTTATGAACCTATATTTAATGCTAGTTAGACATAATAATAATATATGCATGTAATAAAGTATACAAATGTAAAAAATAAATTTAAAAAATATGATTAAATGGTTTCACAATGGAAATCAAAGAAGGCATATTGAAATCTACGAAACTGGCGTTTAGAAATAAAATGGATCATAAGTCACACACCTCCCACCATAATAAATTGTCACCGAATTCATTGTTTTTATTCAATCATTGTGCATCGGTGCCCATTGTTCTCCCGTTTTGGTACTTGAAAAAAGCATCCCGATTGTGTATTACCTATAACGTTTTCGATATTTCATTTATCATATCATTTACGAGATTCGTGTACAGGAAGTGTTCAGAATGTTTAAGTACAATATCGCGTGCGTTGATCGTTGACCCGTAACTAATTCCTGCACCTGATGACACATGCACACCACTCAGAACACGAGGATTATTTTTTAGTATGACGTTCTAAAATACAAGAGGTGTTTACATATTATGATTTATTTTTTTTTTATATTTTTTATCACGTAATTTTTTCCTCGTTTTATATATTAATAATGTGTTTGTTTTGTGAGAAAATAAAATGCACGGTTTGTCTACATAACCCTGCACTATTTTGTGTATAATATTATATATAGAATAAATATAAAATTCAGTGTTTGTGTATTAAGTTTGGTCGACTACGCGTTGTTCGTTATTCGATGGTCGACGAGCCCGCCGTGCCTGGTGCGCATTAATAAATTTAAAGTAAACGCCCACACTTGGTGTATGATATAGAGATTATATTCTAAATCCTTGTATATTCAGAAGATCTACAAGTACTTTCAACAGTTGATTGAAACCAATCAACAATATTATTGTGCTTGTTATTCGTATTAAAGTTATTGTTGATGAGAAAATAAAGACATTTTTTGAATTATATATTATATTAAAATGGTACCACCCATAAATTTAGTAGGTAAATTAAAAACATATACTTGCCTCGCATTAAACAACTATTTAATTAGTTTTTGTATGATTTTAAATAAAACAATTAAATGTATAGATAATAATCATACATTAAGGCAATTATATTAGGTACATTATTATAGACATAATAGTGCCCACGATGATTTAAATAAATATTATTAGCTGTTTTTTTTTTTTTAACACAACTGCAGCTTTTCAACCAATCTCACTAATTGTTTTATAAGATTAGGTAAATTTGGTAAAAACGATTATTTATATTAAAAGTTATTTCTAATTTTGTTTAAAAATATATACCTTATACATAATAGTATTTTATTAAATATACATTTTTTATTATATTTGACTTGTCTTATTTTGTTTTTGTATTATAGTTATAATTTAGGACTATCAATATTTCTGTTTTAAATGATTAAATATCCATATTAGATTAAATAATTTTTTTTTTTAAATTCAATACTTAAAGTATATATAGTGTAGTTTGATAATTTTAAAATAATTATATTATGTTGGATTGTAATGTTATATAAAAATTAACGATATCAACTATATCAGAATTTCAAAAATTGAATTGGTTTTATTTTATACAGATTTTTGGTAATGATGACGTTACTAGTTTTCATATGAATTCTACATGGAAATCAAATGACACAAAAGATTGGGGCGAATGGTCCCCATGGTCAGCCTGGACTCCTTGTTCCACATCATGCGGTTTAGGTGTCACTAAACAAACAAGACAATGCATATGGAAATCAACTAACGTTAAAAGGTAATATTGTTTTAAACAAATTCCACGTTTAGTATTTTTTTAAAATGAAACATTTAATTAAAATAATTTTATTATAAATTCAAAATATGAACGCTTTACAATTACACTTTACTCGATTAGTACATTTAGAAATTAAAACTATTTATATATGTGATAACAATAACTGAACATTACAGAACAAACAATTGTATCATCGAGCCCATGTAATTTAAATAAATAGAAACAATATAATTACCTAACGTTATTTTATGTCGGTGGATTTTTAGTACTTATACCCATGCAGATACTAAATATGATCGAGACATCAATATAACTTTTATTTTAATTTAAAGGTGTTTCGATGTTTATAAAATAATGAATAAATAGGTAATGGACTATCGAATGGTTATGTATAGTAATTTTATTATATGTTTACATTTTTCTTTTGGGCACTTTATATGGCATTTATATTGTATCAACAAAACGAGCCACCTCCTTAATTGATCGTTTAGATGATGCTGGCTGTAGATGAACAAAATAATAATAAACCGTTGTGCCTGGAACCCAACATTACTGTCATATTAATGTGCACGTATATCACGATACGTGATACACCCTATGCCGGGTAATAGTTTTAGATGCGCCTTATTGTTTTTTCCCTTCGTTCTATTTTCGTTTTAAAAAACCATACGATTTTTCGTTATAATATGGCCACTTAAAAAAGTGGTCCCATATCCGATCGGTCTGCATTATTCGAGTAACGACCTTCCAATATCGCTCTGTGATGTTGCTGTTGAAGAAGAAAAATACACCCTAGAAAATAAGTTTTAGAAGTTAGCAGGGCTCGGTTACAATAATTTATACAACTCGTGTAACGGTCAAACAAAACTCAAAAATAGAAAAACTTTGACAGACATTTTTGACGTCCACTTTTCAATGGACGTATAAGTTTGAAAAGACTATCCCTTTTTTAGCTTTTTACATCCTCGATCTTGCAAGCAATCCATTAACGCATTCAGTTATGTAAATTGTAAATGAGATGGGGTCGTCGTGTCCGCCAGACGTCAGTCTTAATATACATTTTTATTTAAATAAAATACGAATCTCGGCTTACTATTATATTATTTGTATTATATTCTCCCGATATTTTAAATACTTATAGAAACATATACCTACATATTCATTATAAATGATGATCGTAATTTGGAAGATGTTTGGAAATTTTTACTAAATATACAATTTGCACTATATTTATACGAGTACTTAATTTAAAATTTAATAGAAATTTTAGTATTTTATAAATATAGACGCATTTAAAATTTCTGAAATGGAAAATAATTCTTATATAAAATAATAATAATATTAAATTTATATTTTATATTATTGATGATTTTAAAAAGTTGGTAAATATTAGTTATTTTAGATAATAATTTTCGTTGGGTCGAAAATTGTCCATATGAAATATGTCTGATTTTAAATTAACATTAAAAAATTGTTTTAATTTAAAAACTTCTCTACAATTCCATATTACTTAAATATATTAATCATATATATATATATATATTAAATAAACACCGAAGTATCTTCTTAATAATAATTTATAGAATAATATAAACATATATAGTGTTTAATAATACTGTATTCGATATTCGATAAAAAGTCTAAACAAAAATTGAATTTACTGCTTAATATAAAATGTCTTGCAATAAAATATTTTTGAAATACATATTTTATCTTTACAATTAAATATAGAAATATAGAATCGAAATAAGAATCTTATTTCTTAATGTAATTCTTTGTATTTCAGCGAATAAGTAATAATTATATTTTTATGTATTATATAAATTATAGTTTTAATGACGTTTAATTTGAAATAGTGTAATAAATTTATTAGTTATTAGTTTATTACTAATGATAGTAGTAAGTAATAAAACTTAATTTATATAATAATATACGCGTTGTTTATAGGTGTTATTTCGTTGAAATATATGGTTTTATCTTACCCATATATTTATTTAAATGATTTATTTAATTCGCAGGAATGTTTTTTACAAGAGACAACGTCTGAAACGAGTGTCGGACGTGTACACTAAATGCCAAGGGCCCGCGGAGGAGACAAGATATCACGTTTGTAACAAACAGGTGAGCCGAATATATAAATCGATCATACAATAATAATAAAAAAATATTAAATTTTTTATACGCGTTCTTATCTCTCTTATTAACTTAATAACCGGGTGCCATTCATACAGCGGCGGCAACGCGTGGTCCGTCCGAAGTTACGACTATCCCATCTATATTCGTTTGTAATAATTATTGGTGATTGGAGAGGCGAATAAAAGAAATGAAAACGTAAAAAAAAAAAAAAAACGCGAGTAATATATTTACAAATAATTATACAGTAACAATGCGACGCGATATAGTGTTGACTTTCAATAATATTAGTCGGTATACCTCTATAACCTTTACAATCACCGCAGACTTGTTACCGTATCAATACTGAAACGTTTGTCTCATAATAAACACGTCCGGCACATCCACACGGACAACACAATAAATCAAACCGTTTTCGTGTATATTTATATTGACCCTAGGTGAAACAGTAGGAGGGCTTTAATCACTGGACAAAATTATCTTAGGATATTGGTTATAGGATGACTGGTCATTGTTGTTGTAGTTGCTGTATGTATTCTGTATTCACGTGCGGCACAACACAGTCAGGGTGCCAAAACATCTTAAAATTCGTCGACACCGAGTTTAAGTTGCTCAGATAATATTCTAGGCATTTTAATTTTTAATTTTTTATGCACGATAATAATATTAGAAAAATATAAACATTGAAAAGAATGTTAAATTATTTTTTTATACAGGTAATGCGTTTAAATTGTATTTCAAACACGTATCAAAACGCATACGATGCTATTGAATGCTATAACGAATATAAGTATTTTGGAAACAAAAACTATTATTAATTAATAATAACTGGATCATGCAAATTATATTTCGTTACAATAATGATAAATGGTAAAACTCAACTAGTATTAAAATGTATAAATGAAATAAAAGGTCAGTTAATAAACTGGCCCTTTCTTGAATATAAAAAGTCGAGTAAAAAAAAAAAAAAAAAGTATTTGAAAACTAAAGAAAACTTGAAGGGTTTAATACTTGACATTTTGAACTTTAGAAGGTAACATACTAATATATATATATATATGTAAAATGACTAGTAAACTGAATGAACCTCATAATAATTCATAACTTTATAAATACATTTCTCTTAAAAAATATATTAATTTTATTCGGTATAAATTAAATATCAATTATAAATATTTTATAGTGATTTTCTTGTGTAATGACATTTCATATATTTACTTATAAAACTAACGTTAGAGACACAGTTATTTTTACCATTACTAAAAATAATATTAACTCTTAGTTTCTGACCAATGACCATATATAGACATAATATACAATATACTTATAATAGTTACGATCGTGACAGTGACATGAATAAACACATTGTTCTATTACAGTCTCTCTTCGTTAATCTCTTCTCTTCATTAAGGAGAGCAAGAAGAACATTTAAAAACCAACTTTTTTTACTTTTTAAAAAGGAAGAAAAACATATTAATATTGTGTTTAATTTATGCTTCAGCATTGTTATAGGTATAACTCCGTCTAGGGTGATATTTCAACGAAACAACCGTTCGTCATTTAACGTAATATTGTCGACCATCGTTCGGTCCTGTTAGTCAACGGAATTTGTTTTCTATATATAAGACATTAAGTCCCTGTCTCGGCGTATGACGCACGCCAATCTTTATTATATCCAATGATAGTAGTAAATTCAATAATAATACGTATTAATAAAAATATGTCTTGTGTGAAATTGAAAAATTCAATCTTATAAACGGTTCACTTGGCGCGCCGACAAAACGATACCGACACCGTGTGTTTAACTGGATTATCATCTTGAAGTTTGAACAGACATTTATTGAAGGACGTGCGTACTAGGAATTTGTTTTGTAGGAGACAATACGGTTGACAATTAGGTTGTTTTGAATGCAATTTATTCAGTATTTTTCAGCTTGCCCAGAAGAAACACATTTTGGCTTATCCAAATACACCACAAATCTCTCATGACAGTTGGAGTGAACCAGTTGTAACGATTTATTGAAACATTACATGCTTTATATTCAATATATTATAGTTAAATAATAGATACGTATGGAGATTTTCTTATACTTCATTATCACATTATCACTATATGTTTATTTTTTATTTTTTGTTACGTAATTTAAGCAAATAGTTCATGTACTATATCCAATATGTAAATAGATCGTATGCGCAATGCACATTGTACATATTATATGTTTAATTAAACATTTTTTTATTTACAGAAATGCCCAAATAATACTGATTTTCGAGAAACACAATGTTCATCATTCAATGAAAAACTTTTCAGTGGTCAAAAATACACGTGGTCTGTGTATTATCACGGTGTGTATTTGTTTTTTTCTAATATTGTTAACATTGATTTTAATTTCAATAGTTTTGATATACCCAAGTATTATTTTATATATCAAATGTATAATAATAATAATAAAATATTATCACACAATTTTTGTAGTTTTTTTTAAAAATATTTATTTTAAAATTAATTTCTATTATATCTTTTCTCTTATAGGTCGTAAAAAATATAAATATATTTTAGCTCTAAAAGACATATTATAATCTAATTTAATTAAATTTCTGATAAAAGTAACTCTACAACAAAGAAAATAATGTTTATAATAAATTAGTTTTGAGTTTTAGGAAATATTAAAGCTCTAAAATATTTACCAATTGTATATTTTGTGTTATAATAATGTTTATAAATCAGTTTTCATTTATTATTAAGTTTTATAATATAATATGTGTATTCCATTAATTTGTGAAATTGCAAAACATATAATTTTATTACAGCCGATAATATTATTTATTGTTATAGTTCTTTCTTATTATTTTTAATATTTAATACTTCAATACTAAATTAATTTTCATATAACATGCTCGTATAATATATAATTTAGGTTTATACTAATTAATTATTTTATTACTCACCCTATTTTATTATTATTGATAATGAAAAAAAGTAAGTTACAACGTTACAAGCTAAATATAGATTATAAAAATGTATGTTTTAAACGTATAGTATCCTTTTCTAGTATGTTATAAGATATTTAATAACTATAATGTATGTGTATGTATATGGTTAAAACCATATACATATATACAGTTAATGTGTATGGTTATAAATATAAATATGATTGTATTAATTTTATAAACTAATTAATACAAATGTGGGAATGTCGATTTTAGGCGTTCCTCCTTCGTCCCTTCGGTCCTCGGAGAAATTAGTGGTTTATTATAATTAAGATTTGAATGCAATAATATTGTATTAGAAAATACGATTCTGAGCGAAACTCAATAAATTACAGTATGCTATACTGATAATCCATTCCAAAATTTTACCACGTGTGTAAATTACGAATGTAAAAATTTAAAATAAATTTCAATTTCCTATGATCTAAACTTATTAGTTATCAAAAAATAAAATAATGAAACCGTAATTTTGACGATTTTCAAGAACTCTCACTTTAAAAGCCTATAAAAAAAATTGTCAGTCACGATTTTCAAAATATTTAGTAAAAAGATTAAGTAGTATATGATTAGAATTCGATAAAATTTTTAAAACGATAAACCAAAATACCGGAAATATTAAAAATTTTCGAAAAAAGTTCAAAATTCTATACTGGGCCAAATAATCAACCGATCCGTTCCAAAATTGTACCACACTTGTATATAACCTATGTTGACACTCAAAACTAGTTTCAAGTCCCTACAATGAAAACTCAATTAGTTATCACGAAGTTAAAAAATTTAAAATAACAGAAACCGTAATTTTGTCGATTTCCCATCATTTTTTGGTAGTTTTTCCCCTCACACGGAAAAACTTTTGAGAAATTCGAAAAATTAGCTAAATAAAGTACCAACTAGACATGATTTTTGATAATGATAATTGATGAAAATATTTCTTTAATGTTACAGCTACTAATCAATGTACATTAAACTGTCGGGCAATAGGATATCGTTTCTATGCTACTCTAAAACCTAAAGTAATAGATGGTACATCATGCAATGGAACAAACGATTCAAGACCTTATGTTTGTGTTGACGGTCAATGTAAGGTAAGTGAAAACATTTTTTATTAATATTATATTTTTATAATAAAATATATATATATTAATAATACCTATTCAGAGTTTGAAATTATTTATTTCGCGCTGTGTACAACAATTTTTGTATAAGATCTAATTATTAATTGTATCAAATTATAAAATAAATATTTGTGTATGTAAATAATTATGTTGATGTATAAACGACTTTGTACAATGATTTTTAAAGTATATCTGATTAATAAGTTAAAGTGATATAATTGAAATTAGTCGTTTTGTTTTTGTTATTGATCGAAGTCGGTCAAGATAAGTGGCAGGATATACGGGTAGTTAAACATTTAACTAATACCTTGGGATTACTTAATTTTTTGTCCTTTATTTTTAAAAATAAAAAAAATGTAATTTATTTACTTTTTTACAGAGATATTTTTAAAATCGTTACTCATATTTCAATAATTTTCGTTAGTACAATAATCAACAGACAAACTTTATACGGATTACGTATAAAAGTTGTTTATAGTTTGCAAAATATATCACACATTTCAGTGCAGTATTTCAATTAGTACAAATAACTATAAATATATTCTAGATAGATATAATTTTATAATGTCATGTTTTTAATGTAGGATTTTTATACAATTTATTTATAGTTAAAATTTGATTTGAGGTACACAATTTTTAGTTTTAGATTGTATCTAAAACTATAATACATTAATTTGTTTATCACAACAAGTCAACAAATAGGTATCTAATAAGTTATTTAAGTTATTATTAATCGCTTTACAAAGAGCCGCAATTTAAATTTATACTCTAATTTATAGAAAGTCATTGCATTAATTACCTAGTAATTATATAATTATATGCTGTATAATATTTTCATCGATCGTTAATTTGATTTACGTATCTTTTATTTGAGCGACTAGTAAAAAGTCTGATTTTGTCGACAATTAATCATACCTGATATACCTACTATAGGTATTATTATTCGTAATGTACATTTTGTTGTCGGGATTTTGACAAACCGTTCATACTTTTATAGAAAATACTTACCAGAGTATAAACACTATAATAGTATAATGTGAACCATTTTAAGCCGCGGTATTTTGGATGTTATAATTATTATAATATGTTAGAAAAAATAAGGTGTCTGGTAGATTCTCCCTCCGGGATACAAAACACCTTTTCACCCCAGAGAACGTGCTGGGAATCATTTAATTTACAGACGATGACTGAGCAACTAATTGGTCTGGCATTGACGCCGCCCACAAATCATCAGATTAGTTCTGATTATGTCTTAGTCGTGGACTATAAAGCTTTTGCGCATGACTGATTTAGTTTTAAACTGTTTATACAATATATTTCGATTGATTTCTAATTTTTTATTTTGTTTAAATATTTGTGGCAATTATTCATTCCATTATTTTATTACCTATTTAAATAGTTTATACTTTAAAACATTGATTAAACATTCAATATCTAATATATATAATATATATATATATATAATCAATGTTTAAAATTACAAATATTTATCGATAGAGAACAACTTTATTATATCGGTTAATCTGTTGGTTACCGGTACCTAATTTAAGAACTTAAAAAATAATTATTGAACACAAAATTAAAATTATTTTATATTTATGGTAATTACCATAATTTATGTTGTTATAATCACAATCATTATACCTTAAATATTATAATACACGTTTATTAGTATATATAATTCATGATCCAATAAACTATTAAAGATTTTTCCTGCTTGCTTTAAATGCATTAAAGTGGTTAAAACTGTATAAGGTACAAAGCTATAAAAGTATTAATAAGTTTGGAAGATATATATATATATATTTTTATGGAGTATATATTATAATTATTAAACTATAAATTTGATCGTACTTGAGTTCTAATAGAATATAATCAGTTTATAATAGTAAATACTAATTTTATAATTTTAAAACAATATATTTTTAAAACACTATTTGAAGTAGGTATTGGAAATAATGTATAACTGGATTAGTTTTCATCGGCTATATGTTTTATTTTTTTACGATATTATATTACACCCTATTAGTTGGGTTCGTGCCCAGTGGAATTATTATAATAATGTCTATTGATAATAAACGGCGAGAAAGATGTATTCGAAATTTTTAACCAAACGGTCAATCGACAACCGGATTATGAAAATATTATAATAGTGTATAGTATAACGTTTTTAATGATCTATTGCTTAGCATACATATAGGTGTAAACGAGGTACAGCGTAATTACATATTATATCTAGTATATGTATATGTAATCTTTTGGGCGGTTTCCACGAATAGTTATCGTTCCTGTTGTCCTTTTATAGTACAAATTATAATCCATCTAAAACTAACAGGTATTTAAACAGATTTGTTCACGAAATACCAATTATAAAAGATATTTTCAATTATTCGACATAATATGATTAAATCTCGTCGCCGAATGTAGATTGAACATATTTTAATCAGAACACAGCGCCAACGATAGCAGTGGTTATGCAATATATATTTCACATCTGTATATTTAACTGTAAATATAAATCCACAAAGGAGTATTTTGTTAAATCATAATTTTAATGGGTTTACATTATTATAAATTGTAAATATTATATATTTGCTTTTATTTTCGTATCAGTATCAATATCAAATAAACCTAACCTAAAGTGGGTGCGATATTGTTCTATAACATGTCGTTCGTTAAAAGAAATAACTTGAAACATTTTATCGAAATATGATAAACTGATAAGCCTTTAATTTTTTTTCCCTTTAATTTAACAGGTATAGTTTTTGGTTACAAGACAATATAAAAATAGTATCTTCTTGACAATTTATCGTAAAGAAAGATCGAGGCTATTAAAGACTATAACATAATTTATATGATTAACAATATTGTGTAATTGGCCGTAGTATGTTTTAGACGAGTCATACATATACTTACAATTTAAATACGCGTATATTATGTATGCGTAGAAACAATGTATATAATACATATATATTGTCATAAAATATGTATTATTTATTTCTATAGAAATAAATCAAATTGAAAGATAGGTAAATGATATATATTCGTATATATTAGGTCATACATATAATATATTATATATAATATGAAACCTTTTACGTATGTTTTCAAACTTATTATTTATATCACAGATTTGGACTTTTTCTCACATATTAAAATATAATAGCAATATGAATAATTTTAATAAAAACATTTGATCTGTGTTCTCTCAAGTTGAAAATACTTTTTCAAATTTAATTTCAGAATGATACATGTTTTATACGTTTAAATTATTATTAATTAGAACATGGCATCGGTTCATATTTGTTTGATCTTTTATAAGTTGTATAACATACGTATATCACGACAAGTAACAAAATTATATATCCAAAAATTAAATAATTTCGGATAGTTTTCACTTGAATATCATGTTCGTCAGCGTTCGATATCTTCTGACTATCAGCAAGTGATGGAATCTCTTCAATATCTGGCCCAATCGTTAACGAACGTTGAATGTTCGGACGTTCGTTAATAGATATTTTAAACGAAAACACACTGCAAATTCCGAATATTACAATAACAGTAGTGACATTAAAAAAAAACATATTAGCTCTAGTGAATTGTAGTTACAGTTTACGAAAATGGAATAATTAAAAAATAATAAATATATAAAAATACTTAATTATTTGATTTTTACTAGGCAACAATTTTTCAAGTAAATAATTTTATATCATCCATCGACCATTATAGAAAATAAAATAATAATGATTTATAAATATGTTAATTACATGTTAATGATACAACTAATTTGTGTTTAAGATAATATATTATATGTAAGAGATTAATTGGTATTAATTATTATTAACAAATGGGTAATTAGTTTAGTAAAATTATAATTAAATTAGGTCCTTATTTTAGTATGAAAATTAGCAATACACTTATAAGTACTTATTGAATAATATAAATATTGTAAGTTTTATAGATTTTATTTTGATTTGACAATAAAATATAGGTATACTACCTGCTATATTAAAATATCATATTAAATAAATATAAACAAACATATTTATCTTTTTTTTTTCAAATAAATACAATTAAATTGCATAGTTTATTCTAAATATACTTAATATTAATTTTTAATAAAGTATAATTAAAAATTAATACATTATAAAATATAATAAAATTAATAAATTAAATTTAATAAAGTATAATTAAAAATTAATATTAAGTATATTTAGAATAAACTATGCAATTTAATTGTATTTATTTGAAAAAAAAAAAGATAAATATGTTTGTTTATATTTATTTATAGTATAATTAAATTAGGTATACTTAGGCATAATTAATAATCAAATACTTACATAACTTTAAGTTGTATTAAAATAGTCGTGTTTAAATGTTAGTTTAAGGAAAATTAAATTGACTAGAAATTGTATAATAAAACTCATATTTAAATTAAAAATGGTGTGCCATCTGCTAGTAGTATGATAAAAAAGTATTACAATTTTAAATCAATGTCAATAAGTTTTTATTTACTAGTAAGAATAATATTTTGTATTGTTCATGCAAATGTGTGATTTACAACTTTACCGGATGTAAGTTTAACAATTAGAACATTTTAAATGTTTAAAAACAAATTTATAAATTTGATATTTACATAATTAATATATTATAAATTTTTTTCATAATACAAAGGTATATATAAATAGAATGATGTTTTATTTTTACATTGGAAATCGATTATGTATAATTAAGGATGGTGCTCAGATATTTGGAATTTATAAACTCCACCTACGCCGTATACATATAGTAGATATATATACGGTAAATACAAATTAAAACACATACTTTCAAACCCACTTCTATCATATTATTTTGGCACTTGGGCATATTTCCAATAGTTCAAAATGTTCGATTACAACAAAGGAGTGTTAGTAAATGATTGATATTGCCTAATTTACAAGTTAACCTCGTTTAGATTACGAAAAAAAAAATAAACACACATCGATTGTAAATAATTATAGATCGTTGTTTTTTTTTGCGGTAATGTATCTTTCGATAGTGTATGAGGAGACTTATTAACACGATTTCAATATAAAACGTATTGCGTAACATACGTTATCGAGGTATACAAATTACTGTAATTAAACGATAACAGACATTATGTATAAGAATGTAAGATATAATCTTGCAATTTTATTTTATATAATGAAATTGAATTAAAATATTGTTTTGTATTATAATATTAATTAAGAATTAGCATTTCATATTTACAATAATAATATATCAGTTTTTACTTTTTTCGACTATTATAAAAATGTTTAGAAATTATTTGTCATCACAAGTAAACTATGAATATTCGGAAATATGTATTTGATTATAATTTGTAAGTGCAATTTAAAAGTAATTATTATTTATGCATTTCTTGGTTTTACAATATGTATATAGTGTATAGATAGGTGTAATATTCGTGTATTGAATTTTATTTTATAGTTTTATTTGTATATTAAGTATATATATTTTTATACACTTTTTACAATACATATTTCATCATATTGGTATTTAGTGTTATGATTAATTTCCCCTCTAATGCTTTCAAAGGTTAACAATTTTTCTTATTATAAAAATTATTAATATGTATTATATTATATTTATTAAGTACTTTTATACATTTCTTATAAAAATTAATGCAGCATCAGAAATACGAATAAGATATTTAAATATTATACTACCTACCATCAAGACCTTGATTTAAGTATACTGATATGATTAATAAATGATAAAACAATGCCTATTTATAATCATTATCGTGTTTATACACATAGTATCGTATAATATTCGTATTAAGAGATTAATCACAGTGTATTTATAACGTAAAAGAAATATTCTCGCCAAGTAATTAGCATATTGTGTAGATTCGTATCAATTTTCATACTGATTTCAAATTATATATATTCAACGTTGAGAGAAAAAAAATTTAACATTTCTCTTGCTTACCATCAATCATAATCGTTGTCTGATCTATGTAATGTTTTTGTCTCTGAGTAATTAGTATGTACTTATTCTTAGTGGATAAATCTATATATATTTATTCTAAAGTAATAAAATACTAAAAAAATTAATAGTATGCAAAATGCTGTTTAAAATATACGTAGAATTTCGTTGAATATTAAACGATGGATATTCGTTTTCGTATTTATTTTTCTGCGCAGGTAGGTTAGGTATACAATGTGTTATAAGATTAGGAGGTAACAATAAGTTAATAATAGGCAAGATAAGGTTGACAAGAAATGTTGATGTTCACATCAAAATTTTGTTTACATCGAGTAGTGATTTGATTTTGTACTTAAAACAGTGTTTGAAATCAGAACGGTTAATTTTTTTCGCGTATATTAACAAATTGTCGTTGTTGTATCTATATTATTATTTTAAACAGGGCGATCAGAATTTCGTGTTACAAAATTAATGAAATCATATGTAACTCTGACCATTTTTCGAAAACGAGATTTTGATTACTCCGTAATGTGTATTGATATTTTATTTGTGTGTAAAAAATATTTTTGCCTCTATTGTCAGACGATTTTGCGCTCATCATTACCGTAATCAGCTGCGGTTAAATAAATATATATATATATATTATACAGGACGATTCGCATAGAATTTTCATTTGAAAAAAAAAAAAAAAACAATGTTTTATCAGCATAAAATGGGATAGGTTATCATATAGTATATATACGTTAAGTGTACGTAAAATGTAATATGTATATAAAAAATAGAACTAGGTATTGGAAAAAATATATATACACGTATATATTATGTATGTTATATGTACGTATAGTTTATAAATTATTTTAAAAAATATGTATAACAAAGGGTTAATATTAAAATGTAAGGCAAGCACGTGTAATGAACCATTCTGTATACAGTGGCAAATCCAAATAATAACAGTCTCACGTGTACATTAATAAATAATATATTATTATTTGTACGTATTGATTCGCATTCGGTTTAATGGCGCGGAAACGCCGAAGGTACTTAAAACGGCTGTTTATTGCGTTCCCATTATAATCGCAATGGGTATATAATAATAATAATATACTCTCGCGTATAAACTCGTGCGAACCGGTCGCGTTTTAATATCCGGATAAATAGGCGTACACTTTTAAACGGTTAAAAAAAAAAATATAAAAATAAACCTCATTGTATTATCGCGAGAGACCACCAGCTGTATAATTTGTATTATTCCTTCCGTTACACAAACATACGCGCGCACGCGATTTTTCAATTTAAGTTTCGTAAAACACATCATCATATAGGTCAGGAGCACCATTTGGTGGGCCACGACTTCCCCTATTTTTTCTGTGTTTTATCGCGACCATACATAATATGCAAACGCCAACTTATTGTATTTTTGTATCATTTTGTCGTTTGTATTTTGTACCCTTGTGGTTTGTTTAGCAATGAATCATTATTATTCACTGCATCTTGATAAAATTATAACTAAAAAACTTTCTATATTCCTAAAAAAATTCATAGCAAATAAAGTTATCAGTTACAAACATCATTTTAATATCAAACAAAATTGACCAGATCGACGTAAAACTTGGACTGTTTCAATTATCGCTCTTCCTATAAAAATACTGAAATGGCGCCCCTGATATTGGTACAGAATAAAATGTACGTAATTATATTTCTCGATGTTTGCCCCGTAGAGATATTATATCAATATGAAATTTTCGTTTATCGTACGTTTTCTCTGAAAAATCGTAGGTATCATATTTCTTAGCTAATTTGATACTGATGTAATATATTTTTAAACATAATCTATTTTATAATTATTGAACTTAGTAAGTATCACATTATAATTAATAATAATTAATAATTATTATACCTACAGTTTATCTGAAAATTATTTTTGATTACTTTATAAAAATAGTAAACCAAATTTTACAGTAGACACAAAGTTCTAAGTGTTTTAATTTAAAAATACTGTCGAAGTCTTTGTCTCGTACTTACTTCCGTTATAAACGGATTTATATAGTTTTATTTTGCAACGAATTTGGACGTTAATAAACTAGTCATGATTTAATCTATGCCTGAGCCGTAATTAGAGGATAGCATAATAGTATGTATACTTAAAGGAACTATGTTGATCATTGGTAATTTTCAAACTTTTTTCATCATAAATTAAAATATGTTTTACCAAACATATTTTCAAATCCCGAACGAATATTAATAGTTGTGTACACGCAGGAGCGTCATCGATTTTATTACTTTATAGTTTATATACAAAATAAATTATCGTATTATATATTATTATATTGTGTACCGTATGTCTTATTCGAAAACGAAATATTAAAATAATTGATTGACGTGCATGTATTAGTTGTGGCAGTATAGTAACGCAAAACAAAGCCGAGACATTAATAACGTTAAACATAATCCAGTCCATAACACACTGCTCACAATGTCACGAGATCAGTGTCTCGTACTTAACGACGGATTTAGTGAACACATTTTTTCCTGGATTACTCTTCACAAACATAATATACATAGTTTTCGTTGTTCACGTCGGGAGTTCTAAATACATACTATAAATTTGAGATGAAAAACTGACTATGTTCGTATGTGACCTATCCGTATTTTATAGTACGTAAAATACGAAAAACGTTATCACTATTGATCATGACTTGTACCGGAACGAAATAGCTTCCAGACTAGTAGTATTCTTTTCTTCAATGCCCTTCCTGATGGTATCTCTCTCTCTCTCTATATATATATATAAAAAACAAAGATATGGTAGATCGATTTTTTTTTTTTTGTAGTCGGTTAATAGAGCTATTAAGTAAGGTCCAGCGGCAATGGAAAACATTTCGTTGAACATGTTAAAAATCATTTCGCGTGATAATGATTTTGATTTTTCATCGATACCGTTCCCATGTAAGTATGTGGTATATTAAACCTTATCCGTAGCTTATCCTAAATCTTTTTCAATTTTAGTTTTTTCGTTTATCGGTTGTCTTAATAATTCTTAACTATTACTTATTTAATTCGTGTTTTTCATACTATATTAGTACGAAATATTTTTTTCTTAAATACCTTAACAAATATTACGGAATATGTAATTTTATTTTTAAATTTGTGAATCAATTTAACATTTTAATATAATTTTAAGTGAAAATAAGAAAAATTCTACAAAACTACGGCTCAAAATTAATTACAATTTTTATTTATAATTAGTATTTAATATCATATAAGTAGCTAATATCTTGAATTTATGAGGAAAATAACAGTGTTTAATAAGTTAATATTTCGAAAAATTTTTTGAGAATAGTTTTAAGAATAGTAAAGGCAACAATATTACTGTTATAGCTATATCCAGAACTTTTTGTCCGGATGGCCAGGCTGGGGCCACTGATTTGGAGGGATTGCCAGTGGCGTAACAAAACTAGCTAACAACGATATTTTAAAATTATATAGGGTGGGCCAGTCAGGGGCCGAGAAGATTTTAGGGTGGGCCGCGGCCCATCCTGAACCATTCCTGGCGCTCGGCTAAATTATGTATAATATAAAATATATTTCTTTCTGTGACAGGCTGTGGTTGTAGCCGACTTAAGTAGAAAATAATTGTTATTCGATTGAATTTTCTAACCACATTTAACACTTATTAATTTCGTAAATGATTATTGGCTCAAAATTATAACATGTTATTCGGCCCACCGGTATTTCTCCCGGTGTCCCGGCGGCTCAATCCGCCGCTGTAGGTAATAGTAGTTTTCTATATTGTTTTATCACATTATCGTTTTATTCAGAACATAAGATTTATCATATTACACAATCATCAAGGTGTATAATATTATTTAAAAAAAAAAAAATGATATATCTAATCTTTTTAGCTCCAACGTAACACAATGACAAATCCATTTTGTTATAATACTTTTGAATTCTTGACATTTATCCGTATGGTACACACATGATTATTGTTTATTAAACACAACAGCTATAGCGCCCGTGTAATAACAATAATTTAACCCTTTTAACATATTACTAAGTTATTATTTTATTTTTACTTCGATAATAATTGATATATAATATGTAATTTAAATACATATTATGACTTTCGCTAAAGAAGCAGTTTTTATTAACTCTTAGAAAATTATATATATCCACTGGTTATGTAAAAAAAAAAAAAAAAAAAACCGGCTTCTAAAGGGAAGATTGCAAACTATGATATGAATATTAAACTTCTTTTTATATTTTGTTAATTCAATACATTATTAATTCGTATGAAGGTGTGTTAAATTGGTTGGTTTTCATATCAATTTATTTTAAATTATTAGTTTAAGTGTTTTAGAGGTGGAATTTATCTTGAATTTTCTAGTTATTTAATAGTTAATATATACGAGTATAATAATATTATATAAATAGTTTTTGAATTAATTTAAAAAATTACTCTGAAGAAACAATTTTGATTTTTTTTATAACGTAATTATGTATCGAGATTTATATTCGAATTATGAGTTTTATGTAATCGGCGTAAATTTTAAGGAAACATCGAAATTTAAAAGAAAGTAGATAATACTTTAGTTTTAGTAAATTATTATGAATTATTATTTAAAAATATTATGATAAACAATGCTGAGTGATACTTATAATATACTATAGTCCAAGAAATAAATACGAATAGTGTTAGTAGTAGTTATAATTATATGCTTAATGCATAATGATGGTAGGTATTCATTTGTTTAATATTTTAATAATTTTCCGAATCACTTTTTTAATAACCGTTATAGACTTATAGTGACTAGTCACTAGGTATAGTATGTAGTATGTATTTACTAAAATAGTATTTAAATATCATACATATTATATATTAGTCCCAATTTATTTTACAATAGATTGATCATTTGAATATTTTTCATGTGATATTATATAATTATTTATATATATACTAACGTAAATGACGTGATTTTAAATATAAAAACAGTTAAAATATATTAGGATTATGATGAATTTGGCGAATACGTTATTATTGTCGTAAAAACCACTAAAAACATTATTATAATAAATATCTTTATTCTATATTTTATAATTACAGTGAAAACTATCAGGACGTCATAACATGTTAATTTTTGGTCTATATAAAATATTAAAATAAAACATCATAAATATTTCACTATAATATATTATTTTACCACGAGTAATACATTATAATATTATATATAGTAGTATTGAAGTGTGTTTTGTGGCGCCTATACCTACAAACGACAACGACACGATAGTGGATAACTTATTTTGTGGTTAAAATCAAGTCCCATAAACAATTCGGTTCACTATTATAGGTATAGTAGATAGTAATATACAGAAAAAAAATAGTTTAATGTTTTATGAGTATTTAAATTATGAAGATGGACTGGTTTTAGTTTTTACAGTAGGTAGTGAAAATTTGATGAAGTCAAAACTTGTTTATGTTATAACTCATGTCTCATATTAATATATTTGATAAATATTGATTTGTGTTGAACTTAAATAGTTCGTTTCAAAATTATAATTTATATTTTCTAAATTGGTACCTATTTAAAACAATCTTTATAATTCGATTTTTTTGTTATAGAATTTAGATTATCAATGGAATAAATATTAATATGGGTCAACAAATACAGACTTGCAAGTTGCAAGTTAGAAAATATGTTTACAACCTTATACATTTTTATTAATTTTATTGAGATTATATGTATATTTACATATGTACATACAAAAATTGGGTACATTGATGGATTTAATAAAAAAATCAACATAGGTATTTTTATTAAATATTTTGTATTAAATAAAATGTTTGAAATGTAAATTATTAAGGTTTAGTAAGAATTTTAGTAAGAAGTTTAGAAACCAAAGTTTTTTCAAGATATATAGGTATATAAGAAATCTATATTGATAATATTTATATGAAGGGGAGAGCTGTGATTTTAGTGACCCTTTATATTTGCTATGTTTTTTTTAAATAAACGAACACTTACAAATTTATTTTATTTTATTACATTTTATTTCTGATATATTTACTTGAAAAAAAATTTAGCAATAGTATGAAGTAAGTATAAATCAAAATTTGATCATTGTAATTTTTAGTAGTACCTGTATAGTAGAATACTATTCTAATTAATAAATTAGGTATTTAGAATCTCTCTCTTAGCTTTGTGATTACTTATTAGTATTATACCTAATTTCTATATAATTAATTATAAAATAGCTATTATTTATTTATTAAATCTTTGATTTTATATATAATTATGTCTATACCAATTACCAAACGTTCAGCTTTTCAGCATCATTAATTTGTTATGTAGAATTATCAAACCGTCATTTTTATTTCTTCGAAGTTTTGTTACCTTTTATAAAATTCGCTAAAATATTATTAATAAATAAGTATAGGTACTGATTGCTGTTTATAAACTATGTTCTATAATACAATCTTTAGAATTTTAGATTTTAGGTATTTAAATGCTTTATTAATGCTTAAATACATTCATACAATATAAAATCTTATTTAAGACAATAGATAAATTGTGACTCCTTAAACACTTTGTGTCTTCTTTGTAAAAAATAGTGTTTTCATTTATATCTCTTACGTCTTGCCAATTTATTATGAAATTTCTTATGTCAGGATTGAATCACATACCATTTAAATTTCAGAGGGAGTTTTCTTGAATAAATAATGGAATCTAACTTGAGATTATTGCATATTATTCAATCCGTTCTGGTCTAAACAACTTTTGTTCGTATATGTTGAAGTATATATATTGATCCATATATAATGTTTGGTTTACATATTGTTGAATTCCTTTTCACATATTTTATTTATTATATTTATTTTGACTTTTAAATTTCAATTTATTTATAGGTAGAGAATTTATTTATTTTTTGACGTAATTTCTGTAAACTGTCTATTTATTTGTTTTCTTCGTGGTAGATTAATTTTTTACACATCGTCTCGTGTGATTGTATTTATTCAAGTGTAATAATTTTCATTTGCCATATAATGTTATAATATTTTAATTGTTGATTATGTAATTTTATTTAATTTATTGATAAACCTTTATTTATCCAACATATTAATGTGCATATTACAAATAACATTGTTCGATTGTGATTTTTGGATGACTTAATTACAGAAGTATTTTAAATATATTTTATTTGTTGTTACAAAGGTATTCTGTTAGATATCAGTAGATATCATGTATATACATTATCTTATTTCATATGGTAGTATGTTATAAATACAATTTATAAGTAAGATTTGATTAATTGACTAGGTCTATTGATAAATATAATTAATATTATATATGTAGCAATATTTTTTTTTAAAAAAGTTATATCGAGCTTATGATAATAATTAAATTCATTAAATAGTAATCAAGTAAGAATGTTAAATTTTTAGATGACTCGTATTAAACCGGTCAAATAGCGGTTTAAAAATATAAGATGATCGACGATCGTATAAATCATTTTGCATTTATTATTTAGTATTTATCTATATTATTATTACCGAAAATTGTTATAATTTTTATAAATATAATATATTATATAATAATAATATACGTAGGTATCTATATTATAAAAGCTTAATAAAGTACATTTAAATTTAAACGCTTAGTCTATTGACTATTTCTAAATAATTGGCTTCTGACGTCATGGTTTTTGTAAGCTAAAAAAGTGAATTAATTTAATGCTAATACTGATTTTTGCGTGGGCTATTCTATTTTCATTATGCAAAACCAGACCTAGTGTTTTTATTAAACCACCAAATAGCTGATGTATTTATCCAATCTATTCTGAGAACGATTTATTATTAATCAGATTATTTTTCAACTTCAAAGTCAATAATCCACGAAAACGTTTGTATATTTACGATTAAATATTAATTTTAGTTTTTTTATTTATTTGTTAGCATTCTCAAAGTTACATTAGGTTATTCAATTATAATTTAAACTTTGAAGAAATGTATTAATCTATATATTTAAATTTAAGTAGGTTTAGATTTTATCTAAAATAGTTCTTACTTTCAGTAAAGATATTTCGTTATTTTCCTCAAGTGATTTTGCAAAAATTACGTTTCCCTACAAAAGTTAATATTGTGTGGATATATAATGTTAATGTTGTTTTTGTTAAATTTTAACAGATCACATCTCGTTACAGAGCTGACACAAAAGACAAATGATTGAAGTTGTAAAAACGCATTTCGATGCAATTATAAAAATATGCACATCGTTGTTTCTTTTTTAACAAAATCATTAGTGATGTATGAACTCTCTTATAGTCGGAGTCGGATTTGAAATATTTAGACGTTATATTTTTTTTTTTTCCGAATAAAAACGGGGCGATTAAATCCGCACCGGTCCGTGTAAACATCGCTCGACGACCGGTCAGAATCCTTATAGGTATAATAATCGTTTCGTCGCCGAACAGTGACCGGTAGATAAAAATCGATACAGTTGCTCGGTGTGGTCATGGTAGTAATAATTACGCATTTACACAATGTGGATTATGAATACGAACATATCGAACCGTGTAATTGACAGGCTTCGTCATAAACTCATATAATACTAGTTATCGTCATCGCATCTACCCCAGGCCCCATTCGTCGACAATGACGGTAGCGTGACGTCACAACCTATAATATTTAAATTTTTCACGTGCAGTGTTATTAACACTACGCTAAACAATATTTTTTTTTTAATATTATTATGTTGACACATTTTTTTTTTTTTTTTTTTTTTTATCTCTGAGCTATGACCATTAAATATTTATTCATTTTTTAGTGCAAAATTAATTCACATCAATTATTAATGTTTTATGCACATATTATTATGATTTTACGCGCGTAGATGTCCACAGCAGTTAAATTTCTATTGTTTCTCTAAATAAACGGTTTAATATTTTATTGCTGTAGTATTATTCGTTCTACGCGCGTATACACGTAATGCAGTTTAATGCAATGCTATATTAAAATAAGTGTTTATCGTTTTAAAACGAATTCTGTACAGAGGCATTCGTTATTTATTCGAAAGTAAAAGGAACGAAAAAGAAATGTAGCTGCCACGGTGATAATTAAATTTTATGTATGGTTATTGGTTAACGATTATTTTTATTAATTGGATATCTCGTACTGTATTAACCATAAATTATTATAGTGTAACCAAATTTAGATGAAATAGAATAAATTGTCTATTTTAACACGCTTTTGAGATAATTTTTTTTTTTTTTTGTATTCATATGTACTATAAGTGTAATATTAATAAGTTATTTAATAATATCTACAATTTAATATAACTCAAAATTAAAATTAATAATTCAATTCAAACATTAAAAACATTTTTAATAGTAATAAAAAATATTGAAATTTAATATTTAATATTTCGGATATCATTACAACAGTTGAATAATTTTATGAAATTTATCATCATATAAAATATATATTTGAAAAAAACGCATTTATTTAAATGCCTATTTTGGGTCAGATTTTTAGTGCTTATGTATACTTCGTAGTTTTTAAGCGTATAAAGATGCGATCCCGAATATAATGTTGTTACGATTATGATTTAAAATACGACGATGTTTATTCATATAATTTTAATTATTTTTTTTTAAAAGGATAATATGTTATATATAAAATATATAATAATGATTAGGTATACTGATAATTCATTATGTTTAATATTTTAGTATTATTGTATTGTGCAAATAATTGTTTTGTTATATTTGTGTGTAATTGTTATAAAATAAATCTAACGTTATATTTCTATGGAGGGTAATTTGTTAAAAATATTAAAGTATTTATAAATATATACAAAAATAATTATAATTTTCAATTTATTCGATATTTATTCTATTATTTGTACATATTGGCATATATTTAACAAAATTAACAAATCATTTAAATTTAATTTTTTACCTGAACGTTTTACGCATGCGCGTTGCAATGTAAAAAGATTTAAGAGCACACAGCAGTCCATCAATGGGATTCTGTAAACAGTACGTGGTTCGATGCTCGCGTGAGTGTTACTGTCGGTATAATTTATGCAAAAAAATACACGAATCTGATCATAAATAGGTACGAATAAAAAGTGATATATTGTAATATAGTTTTAGTTTTCATAATTATTTATTATCATACGTAACAAATTGGCCAAATTTGTACTTAAAATAATATGTTGTAAGTGAAATTTGAATATTTTAAACAGATACTAAATAGATACTGCTGGCAGAATTTGGATCATAAAATTAACATTTAACATAAACGTGACCATAACTCACAAGTGAATATAATAATATTATAATATATTATCATTTGTCGATTAAAAACTAAATAATGAACATTGTAACGGCACACTAATATTTTATTCAATATATCATTTACGTTTATTGTAAACTAAATATAACCATTAAATGTTTTATTACAAAATCCATATTTTCAACCCTTACCGTATATTATAATACTAAATGCGTAATCATGCACGTTGATTTTTGTTAATATTTTTATTTTATTTTCGATATTAAAACTATATACATACTGTGCATTTATTACCGTATATAAATTATTAAAACTATAACTGTTAATACTAACCCTCAAGAAAGACATATTGTAACTTAGGTATATTGTACTTATTACTATTGTACGTGCCAAACAACGGTTTGAAAAATCACTTTTAATATATCCGAAAACATTTCGGATAAAAGGCATTATAAATCATATTAGACTTTATTACTTATTACTTATTGGACTTAAAAATAAAAATTAGTGTGAAAGTAAAACACATTTATCTGCCTTAATATTATTAAACAGTTTTTTAACGTTTTTGATTCTCATGATGAATTTGAATTTAAACTATTTTTTGTATAATTTTTAAGGATATTTTCAATAGTTTACAACATTAATTTGTATTATAGATAATACTAATTATAGACAGATTATAGATATTTATAGATAAATATAATATTATTTCTTAGTAATATACCGCATTTGTATAAATAGTTTGATCTCGCTTATAATTTGTTTGAATTTGATTTTACGATAATTTCAATTGTTTTAAATTTGTTCAATTTATAATCATTATTATAAAGTAATTATTGTATTATTCACCTATTATAATAATATGGTTATTAAGTATTTCCATTATAATATTCGTTGACTCTATTTGTTTCATTATAGGCATTTTAATTATATACAATTATAATTAATTTATAATTTATAGTTATAAAGCTGTATAGATATATGATTTCCTAAAACAATTGCCGTAAATGTAAAAATTAAAAATAATTATATCATGATATTGATATAATATAATACTATATTATAATATTGTAGTTTTCATTTTTTATTTAAATTATTAATAAATTTTTGTTATAATTTTCGTCCGTTTTTAAACTGTGATAATTACTAATTTTATTATGATAATTATTAATTTATCATCATCTATACTTTTTTAATTTGCGTGATTAGTGGTAAATTTCTATCCCAACACGCTGTTTTAAAAAAGAAATTGGAAGCATATACCTTCTAACTATAATGACCGTGTGTCCATGACCCCCATGTTAGTTTTTAGTTGACAAATTTGTTATACAACTAAATAAATATTATGAATTAATTATGTTTATTTTATCTAGCGTACTATAAAATATTAATTAAATGGGTTATGTTCTTGGACTTCGAAATATTATTATTAAATTTGATAATTAAATGCGATTTTCTACCATACTTAAACGGTTTTGACTTTTATTAATTAGGGTTATTGTTATAAGAATGAGAATAAATTATAATTTACGTATATGTCATTTATCATAATTGCATGCATAAAAAAGTATAGGTACCTACTTTGAAAAGTGAAAATGTTGCAGAGGCTTTTCTTTTTTTCTTTCTTAAGATAGGTATGAAGAAAAATGCCAATAGGTCAATAAATAAAAATCTCTTCATTGTAATAATGTAAGAATATCATATCCTCAACCCCTATACAACTACTTATATTAATATATTATCATACTGTACATAATATGTAACTAGAATATTAAAAATATTATTCTAAGTTTCAAACTGTAATGCAATATGATTTATTATTTATTAATATACAAATCATAAATCACCATTCGGTCTTTTCCATCCGGACAGACACGTACGTGTCATTGCGTAGCACGGCACTCGTACATCACTTTAGCAAAGTTGTCCAAACTATGAAGATAATATTTATCTCTCGTTAATTTATATTGTGTACCTACAATATATCAATAAATTATTATATTATTAATTTTGCATTTTAATTATTTTTCACAACAGTGATATTAAATTCCATTAACACGACCTGTTTCGAATTAATAAATCGACTATTATATAGTATCTTTTATCATTAGACATATGTTTTTACATTGCTAATATTGTAAATGACACTACACACTATTATATTGGTCGTATACATTATACTATATATAAGGCGCACGAGATATGAATATTTTCTAAATTTAATCGTTATTTCGATCGTCTCCTGAAATTACCAACTCGATGAGAATCGATTTATCGTAAACTTACCTTATAATCTTGTATATTATCCCACGATCCTCGTTGCCGATCTTACCGATCGATGTTTACGTGGCCAATTTGTTACGAAACTGATACGTGTAATGCACACGTTCTATATTATTATATATTGCAAAAAATGCATCAATTACAGCATCGTTTTGATCTCGGAGATTTTTTTTTCTATAGAAGACTAAATGAGAATTCCATCACGAAAAATGGTTTTCATTATTGGACTTCCCGTTCTTCTGTTGGCCATCGCAGTAAGTTTATACACATTTTATATATTAAGATAAATTAAATTCCAGTGAGACAACGGAAGTTTTAAAGCCATTAATCAAAATAAAATAATAATGTAAAAGCTATAATTTTGTAAAATAATATTGCTTTAACATTATTATTTTACAGAATAAGTACTTGTTAATTGCTAAATTATTATTATTATTATTTTTTTCTAAACTGTATACCTAACTTACCATATATTGTCAAAATTAAATTGCATTAAATCTTACTTAAATATATATATATATAATATATATATTTAACAAGTATTATTGTATTTTATAGTATAATTATAAAACCAGGAATCTAATATTCATGTTAGTGGAAAAATCACCTTTAGTTCTTAAAATATAAAATAATTTTTTGGTCATCTATCATGTATATACCAGATATACTAAAAAAATAATACATTTTATTAATTATTTAATAAAACATAATTTTAATCTGGTTAAATTTTTAGTCATGTTTTAATGTGTTTTAATCGTGTGGGTAGAGGTGTCTGCAGGTGATTTGGTAAAATCTATTTACTATTAATTTTTCGTGGTTTTCTAAAATTACATAAAGATTATAGTATTTATATATAAATTTGATGACAATAGGATATTATATTAAATTAACTTAAAATTTGGTATCTTTAAATTATTTTCTATCTACATAATATTATCTCTAAGAAAGTGTATAAAATGGGAAACAGTAATTTAAAAAATAGCTGTAATTTACAATTGATTAATTTAATTATATTTGTTTAGTAAATATTATTACATGAAATTATGTATAATATTGGAAGATAATATCATATTTTTGTATTTAAGTAATTTAAAATAAAAATGTTTAAACAATGGTTTGATATTCCATTATTTGTTATATTATAGCTTTTGCGGTAAATTGATGCGTTTAAATTGGATATATATATCGCTATATCGGTGTATTTGTAATCGTGTGTTTGGCGTATTTTTATGCATGTTTGAGTCACTGTACATATTACTCCGAGTCAGAATTTTATTTTTGTGACATTAAAATATGTAATACTCCCACATGTCTATCAGGAACTATTTGGTGAAATATAAACAACATAAAACGATCCTATAGTATTAGGTTTGACAATTTATTATATTTTTTAAGATGGAAAATTAAACAGCTTTTCTCTTAAACCAATAAATCTGTCAACAATATATATGCTCGACCCGACAGGATTAATAGTGTTCAGTTAACGTTTCGTCTGATGATGATGCCGCCGTATGAACATAACCCTAAGAGCTTTGTACAGCTATTTTTTTATTGTTACGTCCAATAATTACTATTTGAAACAATAAATATTATTAATACAAATAATAACATATTATGTAAAATAGTAATACATTGTATACGCTGGTAAAGGTCAGGTTATAGTTTCTCACTTTATATTTATGTTTTATTGTATTGTAATATAATATATTATATACAATTATATTATAAGCTATTTGTATTTTATTCGTTATAATTTATATTACGACTATTGACGATGTAGGATAATGAAAGGATTACAATTTTAAATTGTCATTTCAGTAAAATAGAAAATAGTTAAATTTGATAATGGACTAATTATATAATTATTTTAAAGTTTAAGCTATTGCATAAATTAAATTTATAATTCACGCTAAAAAAATTATATTTAAAAAAAATTCATAAATTTAATATTATATTATAATATAATCCAATGACACGGAAAAATGAGTAGGTAGGTAGTCGAACTTATACTTAATTAGATTTGAAATCAATCGTTGGCTTCCTTTCAAATAAAAGCTTAAAATCAAAGGTGAAAAGTAGGTTAATTAGTTTACATGTATTATCGTGCTTAATGAACGCATACGGATAATCAATGTCTTATATTATCGTGCGGTATATCGTATTTCGATGTGTCTTATATGATATTATATTTTATTTTACATCTAAATGGGAATTTTAAAATGTCGTGGAAAAAGAGTATAAACGAAATGACAGTTATTGTTGTTCGAGCGCTCGTTTACATAGTATAATAATGCTATTTATTTTGAGAGAGAGTATGATACGGTAACGTTGACGTGTGATGCAACTGTGGACGGTTCCCGGTTTTTCAAGTATCTGCTTAACAGTCTTTGGCTCTCTGCAAAGTACATTAATGTATAATAATAAGATGGAGACATTGCGCAACAATCACTAAAGTGCTCTAAACTCAGATCGAGTCGTATCACATATAATATATATATATATATATATATATATATATATTGTATATGGGTCAAAATGGTCGAAGTGACTTAAAACAACAACAAAAATAATAATAATAATAATAATATTTATAATGTGACAAAGTTCAAAGAGTGTTTTTTTAGAAATCTATCACGTATAATAATGGGAAGAAAAAAAAAACAATTCCCATGTTAATAATTATTTTAAATAACGTGAATGCAACACGAATTGAAAGGAACCGCTTCGTAATAATGAATTTTGCTGTAATAAAATGGACTCTGCAGTTAACTACGAACATTCGGAAATATGTGTGATTGGATATTTAGTGTCGAGTGCATTTCGAATGACGATTATGATGAAACGCGATCCGTGATCGACATACATTTCTTTACATATCAAATTAATGATCGTAAAATATAATACAACATGAAAAAAACAATTTTATTATATATATTAAAGAAAACCATTTAGATATATTATATATTATATAACTCTTCGTGATAGTAGTGCCTAGAAAAGCTTTTCAATTATCGTCAATCAACGAACGATTAAAAAAGATCAGTACGTGATAATTATTAATATTCATATATCTACTATCGATCTCAGAATGTTCTTCTTTGACTTGATCTGAGGTCGTATTAAATGTAATATAATTTATTTATACAACAAAACATACATTAATATAGTAATTTAGTGATACCTTAAAAATAAAACAATTTATAGGTACGTTTTCAACTATAGTGGGAGACGATTATTGAAAGTGAATCGATTTTATATTGAAATGAAAATATCGATCCATAAAAGAATTGTAAACAAAAGATCCATCTAAAAAACATTTTGATTTCAAACGGATATAATAAATTATAAAGGACGATTGACCTTAGGTAACCTGATTGTTTTTTTTTATCATAGAATACATTATTTCTTATTAAGGTTTTATATTAAATAAGTTTTACAAAATTAAAAATGTTATATAAAAAGTTTAAAATTTATTGAAAAGAGTCGAAAATTATTAACTTGTTGTTTAATATTAAGAAACACTAATAATTACCAACAGTTATTATTCTGTAGTAATATAAAGTTTTAGTAATAAGACATTGGTAAATAAAGGTCGATTAAAAAATAATTAATTTATTACATGAAAATATAGTCGATTCAGATCGTCCTATTTCCCATCTTTATATTTTTAAGTTTTTAGTATAGAGCATGGAATAAATGATGTAAAATTTAAAATATACTAAATAAGATTATGCATGGTTTGTCTATTATATAGATTTTTATTTCTTGGCAAACGTAGTCTAATCCGAGGATCGCAAACATTTTTTTGATGTGCATCGGGTGTTGTTACGTTTACGCATTTGACGGGATTAAACATTATAATTAACTTCCGCTGAGAAAATATGACAAACGTAAGCGTTAAAATTAAACAACTGCCAAAAAATATTGTATTCTGTATAGAACTCTACATAGAAGTTAAAAATGACTGGCTGGAATTTTCCAGTGTTAAAGTAAAAGAATTATATACATTGATCAAAGCACAAATAGAAATTGACTTTAACC
Source organism: Eriosoma lanigerum (assembly GCA_013282895.1). Classification (NCBI taxonomy): domain Eukaryota; kingdom Metazoa; phylum Arthropoda; class Insecta; order Hemiptera; family Aphididae; genus Eriosoma; species Eriosoma lanigerum. The sequence continues at coordinate 50,231,390 of CM023358.1, forward strand.
AGTTTAACAGACCATATAGATTTATAACATATAATATTAATAAACAAAAATGATATATTTTTAAATTATACTTATATTATATTTTAACGTTAAAATAGATTTCTTTTTTTACGTTTTAAATTATTTTAAAAGCTTTCTACTAGGATTTATTCTTAAAATTTTGAAACCTATATAAATTATTTATCCTATAAATGTATGACTTTTTCTTTAATTTTATATATTAATGATTCAGTAAAATAATCTATGATTAGTTTTATTTAATTGCTGAAAAAAATTATTATTTATAGATCTATAAAATAGACGGAATGATATATGAAATGTATTTTAACTATTTATTTTATTACTCTAAAAATATTATAATTAATAGTAAAAGTCGATCGTTATAATTTAATTTAGTTATTATTAATATAATATAAGTAATAAAATGTTAAATGCATGTTGTACTTGTAAAATACAGCATAATGTTGTATGTAAAAGAAATATTCAATTTTTAACTATTTAGTTTAATTGTGTTCATTCATAAATAATTTTATACTGTAATTAAATATGACAGTTCAAAAGTGTACTTATTATAATTTACAAAGTTACGAGTAAAATGTTATTACATAATAATTATTGGATGAAAATAATTTCGGGCAATTTTTACTCATGAACTAAATAATAATTAGGTATAACTATATTCCAAAAATCCATATAATATGATACGATTTCGAACACTTTTTTCATTACAATTGACAAATGCCATTTTTGTAGAAATATTGCAATAATATCAATTTAAAGATTTTCCATGCTGTTCGGTCCATTATTCGAAGGGCTGAACGAATTCAATTTTTTTTTTCCTTGCATCTATATAAACGTTGAAACACACGTCAATATGGTTTCCAAGAAAAACATCTGGAGAAAATAAATGTTTACGTAAAGTATTTTCGAAATCCAATTTAAAGGTTTGCGAAAAAACTTTTTTTTTTTACATTGAGATACTTTCACGTCGGACGTTTCTATACGCGCTTTATGTACGTTAGAACGAAATTACACCCGGTGAATTCTTCAGGATAAAATCATAGAACACACATACACCGAACTCGACGGGCTCGTTGACCCGCGCGCGCGCGCCGCGGTATTAATTATTATCGTTGGCAGTTGTTCGGCGCTTCCAAAACCGTCTTCCGCCTGTTCGCTGGTCGAGCGCTCGTGCATGTTTGGTCAGAGGGGCGGGATGTATTTTAGTATAAATCGAAGTCGTCGAAAGAAAATCGCATAACATTGACACCGGTCCATCAAACTTGCGGATAAAATTAAGTATAGAAAAAAAATTGTTATTTTTATCGCTACTCATAATTATGATTGTTGTGCGTCATCTGTTTCGCGTATATATCAATTATAAATATACAACCGACTACTACTATATTAGGTATATTCCTATATAGCGATCGAATGTAACAGTCGAAAAGTCATTTTCAATATTCGACCAAAATTTGTCATTCGATTGATAAATTTCGATTTATGATATTCGATCGCTTTGAGAACAGCCCCCTGCAGAAGTTAGGTATACGTATTTTTAAAAACATATTAGGGCAGTATTATTACGAGTTTACAGTGATTATTATTACAAAGTTTGGATTTTAATCTCATAAAAATATCAAAAAATGTCTATAAAAAATGATTTATGACCTAATTTTTTTTAAAATTAATTTTTAATAAAGATATGTTTTAATTATGAAAATAAAAAATATACATTGAATAAATGCATAATATAAATTGAATAAAAAATGTAAGTATGATTGATAATCGTATTATTAATTATAATTGATATAGTGGAAATTTTATAATAAAGCAAATTAATCTGGGTATTTTAACCTCTATCATAAGATCACGAGGAATAAGTTTAATAAAAACAATTAAAAAATTAAAAAGTGCTTTAGAAAAACAAAAAATACGTTGTATTTTTGAAACACATTAAAAATATAGCTCTATAAGAATCGTGTTAACTTTTGATATTTTTCATCTCTTTTACTCTTTAATCAGTTATAAATATGCCCGAAGAGACCGCAGTAAAAAAATATTTTTAAAACAGTGCATCGCGCTAAATTTTTTAAATGTTTCAAGTAAGAACAATATAATTATTGTCTTGTGGTTGCTGGTTGTTTAAACGTCTTTACAAGTATTGTTGATGTAAATTTAATATAAAAAATATGTAAAATAAAAATACACTTAAAATGTATATGAAATATATAATATCATAAAGACTAACAGTTGCACAAACATATAATATAATATATTATTATACTATAGTGTATATACTTATAGTAGGCATATCATTTATCATTATAATATTATCTACGTATTTATATATATGTGGAATTTTTTTCTGAATAAAATTTAAATATGATGTTAAAACTAAAATAATTGCATCTCGCAAGTTCGCCTATGGTTATTATTTTCGTAGACAAACGAGTTTCTATGATGTGATAATGCACACAAATTGAAATAAATGCGGTCTTCGGTCAATGTAATAATAATATAACATAAAAACGGACGGAAAAAACTCCAATATATCTTCAGAAGTATAAAATTTATTATAGTATTTAAATACAGAGTGTGTGAACATAATACATCGATTTGAAACTTTAAACATTGTTATTTCTCATTATCTAATAAGATAAATAATAATATTGGAATATTACGAATTTGGGATATGACGATATTTGCATGGAGTGAAATTGCTACTAGTGCTACATCGTTAATCACAAGGACATGATTGACATGAATGACATGTGTGGTATTTATATCTGTTAACCCAATTGGCGTAACTAGAAAGTAAAGGGTTCTTTGAGTCATTAGCACCTCTTAAGTCAAAATAAGCACCTCTAAAAAAATCGTATTAAAATTTGAGTTGATAAAATGAAACCTAGATAAAGATTATAGGTTTATAGATTAAAAATTCTTTGACGAAAAATGAATAAAATAAATTATAATATAATTAATCTATAATTGGTCGCGGTGGTCCGTGATAGTGATGGTTAGATCATAATCGTAATGTTTATATTATTATTTAATATTGTGTATTTGTGTTGCTTATATTTGTATATTATTATAGTACTATGTTACCAAGAAAAGATTATAATTTTTATGTATATGTTATCATGATGACGACGATGAATAATAAAAAATCTGGAGCTTGGTTGATTAAACACTCTCTTGTTTATCATTAAGTTCAATTATTTTCGCTAATTTCCCCTATGTATCTTAATCCATTTTTATTTTTACATAATATTCGACGAGATGAAGGGATTTAAATCTTTAAATTTATTTGCAAAACAATATGTATATCTTTTGTCTAAACTTTAAACTTCTAGAGCTTCATAAAAACAGTTGTCAATTACATTTTATGGTTTCATTTAATAATTCAATTTTTAAAATTCTATTACCTATTGTTCAACATTATGTATAAAAGCGGTGGTTTGATCACATTATATTACATCATTAATATATTTTAAACTATATATTAATTTATATACTAATATACTTTTACATATTTCTTTATTTTTTTCCAATAGTATTGACTTGCTTTATTATACTACAGATTGTAAACGTATATTATAGTTCACACATAATATCATTTAATAAAATTTATTTATTGAAAATCGATCTGTAAAAGTATATTATATTGGATATTAATAGAAAAGTTTATATTTACTTTTTCAATTATAATTTAAATTAAATTTTCAATTGATTTGTTAAATATGAATTTATATATTATGTCTATTTAAATACATACTATTTTAGCCTTAAAACTAAATATTGTTTTTAAATGATTAAATTAAATAATGTAAATTTATCAAATAAATAGATATTCAGTTCTCCTGTAGTTAAACCATATTTCTACTTTGTATATTATGCACATATTTTCTAAATTATTGTTGAACGTAATTTAAACATAATTATATAATATCGTCAATTGACATTATATTTGAATTCAAAACCATTTTATTTGATTAGATAATATTATAGTGGCTATTAAACAAATTAAACATTAAGGTGTAGTAGAATTTAAAAAAAATTAAAAATGCATACAGAACCTGTATTACAGGTACATTTAGGTATAATATTTATTAATAATTTCATTCACAATTTTAAAATATTAAGAAATAGTTTTTTTGGATTAAATTAACTATCAATACTTTTAAATCGTTCCAAATGACATTTTAATTTTAATTTGATAGTTTTAATTGTTAACAAAGCAAAAATAGATATTTAGTTTGATAAAAAAACTAATAAAAAATAGGTAACTGATATTTAGAAACACCGAATTGTTCTCGCAATGTTTGAGATACCTATGTGATTTGTGTGTGTAAAAGATGATATATTCAATTGAGTATATTATTATAATATAGTTGTCAAGTGCAAACGAAAACTGGAAATAATAATTATTTATCAATGGGACTGGCGTGTGTACCGGACTTGGCGCAACCCAGTGGGAAGTTTTGTATATTATCGATCATATTATATGTATTAAATCTTTTAGAAAAATATCGACGACGATATTTATCGTACACGAACACGCGAACACAGGCTTTCCCTGTGATTTATGTTGTCTATAAATACTGATTTAACCGCAACGGTAGTTGATTGGAATCTTCTATCTACATTCTACACCCCGCACGCCCTTCGGTTTTTTTTCGATAATTGATTTTTCAACGTTGACGTCTAAATAGATATCCACAATAATATAATAATAATAATAATAATATCATCTCACCATCGGGCGTGTGCACACGTAGTTTGGTACAATAATTTTATAGGATTTATAGAGTTGACGGTGTTATTGTATTTTATAATACTGTGTTGTAAACTATATATACCTATAAGGATAACGTATTATTATTTCTGGCGTTGATTAATATTTTGATATTGCATTCCTAAACAAATATTTTATTGTGTGTTATTTTTACATTTTTATTTTTTCTTATGGAGTCGTTGTTGATTCGAATGATTTCGAACGAGTAGAAAAATATATATTGTGTTCGTAATTTTTTAGTTAAATTCAAATACGAGCAATACATTAATATTAGAAAGTAAAATAATAAGAATTAGTGCTTATGTTTATGTAAATATCTTTGTTTTTATTGATGACGATTTAATATAATTAATTCGCTGGTACGTTTTATTTTCAGGTGGTTAGTTGCGATGGTTCTATAGGTGGACAAAAACGATTTGACGGATGCGGTGTCTGCGGTGGTGATAACAGTACGTGCCGTTTAATTTCTGGCATTTTCACAAGACCCGATATGCCAACAGGTTACAATTTGATCACAAGATTACCGAAATCTGCTTGCAATATTACTATTAACGAACTTAAGCCATCTGTCAATAGCATAGGTAAAAAAAATTATATTTTAAAGGAAATCAACGTGGTAAATAGAGTTATTGAAATGAAAAAAAAAAAAAAATTAAAACGTTAATTAATGTTATTGGAACATATTTTAATTAATAATATTTAATTTTAAATAATTCGAATTGAAATCTTGTTGTACCTTATATCAATACATTAACGTTAAAAACATTTAATATTTTCTTTATTGTATACTAAAAACAATGTTATTATAAACGTAAAATATTGCAGAAATTGCAAAAATTGTAAAAAATAATACAAAATTTATTCTAGATTTTAATTCGTATTTTTACGAAACGAATTTAAAATTTATTTAGCAATACATTCGAACTATAGAAGAAAAATTTCAAATACAACAACATCTGTGCCCTATAGTGATAAATATATCATAAATCGTATACAACCTGTGTGAATTATAATGAATACGGTATAATACGAATAATTTGATTAATGAGCGACTACGTTTTTTAATGTTTCTATTATTAATTTATCATAAAGAATCGTGGTTAAGTAAACTATTCGTAATGTTCACAGCTTTGAAACACACGGTCGGGCCGTACATTTTGAATGGGAATTGGACAAATAGTTGGCCGGGAGATTACGAAGGAGCGGGTACAGTGTTTGTATATCGAAAGGAAAACGGTAATTTTGGTGAGACGATATTCGCATCGGGACCACTCACAGAATCCGTAGACCTGATTGTAATTGAAATTCTACCGTTTGTTAATATTTGTGTTTCATTATAGTTTTATTGACGTATAAATATTCCGTTTACAGCTGGTGTTCAGGTACATGAATCCTGGGATCAAGTACGAATACAAATTGCCTCTTGACGTGCCCGCAGATGAGTCCATCGCGCCGCCATTGATCAGACACCATTCACACATGTCTTCTTATCTCGGTGAGAACAGTAGTTGTATGGATTAATATAAAATCCAATTGAGATTATTATTAATTTTTATACAATTGTCGCACAGGAAATTATTTGTCGGTCAATGATGAAAATTACGCGACAGATAAAGTAACAGAATATGAAAACGACGACAAGTAAAATTGTGTTATATTACAGATATCGATAGCATCGTATTAATCGTTTTGAATATTTCATGTAATAGGAAAATAAACTTGGACCAACCGCATGGAACAGCATCAGAGAGTCAAGGATTCATCGGCGACGAAGCCGTAAAACCACGTAACAAAGGGAGAAAAAAGAAATTTGTCTGGAAATTAACTGGCTATTCGGAATGTACCAAAACTTGTGGAGGAGGTAATTAACTTTTTTATACCGTACATCATTAATGTTAAGTGCTATAAATTTTAACTATGTATATAAATTGTTAATGGTTAGAAAATTATTTATAAACATTATTTTAAGAAGTCGAAATAATCAAATAAATCAAATGTATCAACGGTTTATTACTTTTCACTATACGAATAATATGCGCCGTATATTCTACATTATACTGTACATTATATGTACTGCCATAATAAACATTCGTGTATGTTGTGTTACATATATCAAATACCTTAAAAATGTAAACGTTTAAACTTGTTGTTTATTTCGATTTTCATTATTATTTTTTTAAAATACAAGTGTCAAAATCTAAAATTACAAATTTAAGGGAATCTATATAGTTTAATTCTAAGTAGTAATAATTATTAGACATAATGTCGTATTTAAATATTCTTTAAATATTTGAATAAATATAAGACAAAATTGGCTGCTGATAGGTAGCTGTTTTAAACACAAATATAATAATACAACTTAAAATTAAAATTAAAATGAATAATTTTATTTTTCTTAGGCTATCAGACGTCAACTATGGTGTGTATTAAAGAACACAATCAATTGCAACAAATTGTGGCTGATAAACGATGTCACGGATTGGATAAACCGCAACCACAAGTTCTCAGATGTAACGTGAAGCCTTGCGAGGCGCAGTAAGTTTCGATTTTATCATTAGAAAGGATAATTGATTGATGGGAAATACATTCGTTTTTCAGATGGACAATTACTGATTGGAGCCCTTGTTCGGTCAGCTGCGGCCTAGGTGTACAGACCAGGGAAATCGCGTGTAAGCACCAAATCAATTCTGGGTTAATAATGAACGTGGCCGAGCCTGTGTGTTCATCGCCCATTCCTACTAACGTGATTTTATCGAAAGTTTGTCAAAAACCACCTTGCGATACCGTCCAGTCAGATGATACGAACTCACATTGGACCGCCGGAACCTGGTCCAAGGTCAGTGTTCACTGGTTATTTATAAGACTTCAAAGTGTCAATATCGCGGTTCGATAACGATCCGAATAAATGCATTTCTAATCTGTTTTCAGTGTTCCGTAACTTGCGGAATCGGTATTAAATCGAGATCTGTCAGTTGTTCTTCGTCCAATGAAGCCGAATGCAAACAGAAAGAAAAACCGCCGCACCAAGCCACCTGCGATATGGGGCCGTGTGCCATGGCTCTGTCCAACGCGGTTGGCTCGTGGATCTTATCTGATTGGTCGCAGGTAAAATTAATAACAGGAAATATAATATTATAGTAATGGTAAATAATTATTTATGATTGCAATTTATTTTGCTTGTAAGTATCGTTTTTCGGTTTGTTTAATTTTATCTTGATAAAATTAAAATATAAACTTTTGCATAAATTATATATTTATCTATTATCTATGATCTCTATAGTATTGGAGTATATTATATCAGTTTAATAAAAACGTTTTATTTCGAGGAAAATATCGTTAAACATTTTAATTACGTACGTGATCTGTATTCTTTTAGTGTTCAGAAACATGTGGCACAGGAACGCAAACTAGAAAAGTTTATTGTTCATTAGGTATTGATCGTGAAAACGCGTGTGATCAATCAACAAAGCCAGAAATGAACAGAGCTTGTTTAAGCGAAAAAGATTGTAGTGGGCTCTGGTTTACAGGACCTTGGTCCCAAGTAAGATTTAAATATAATTTTCAATTATTCATATTATCTGTATTTACTAATAATGGTGAAATTGTTTTTAATTTTTTTTTTGATATCAGTAACATAAAATACTAATATAAATTATTAAATAACATATACATAAATAATTGAGATATTTGATTTTTAATTTTCAGTGTTCAGAAACATGTGGCTGGGGAAATCAAACAAGAACTGTTGTTTGTATGTCATACGATCAAAAAGAATGGAAAATAGTACCAGAAGGCCACTGTTCTACTAAAGAAAAACCGTCTACGACCATGTCATGTTTCACTGAAAACTGTGGTTCTAATTGGTTCACTTCGGAGTGGCTACCGGTACAGTAGATAATATTATATAAAGATTCTAACGACGATAACTTAAATTTGATTTATTCTTTTACTTTTAGTGCTCGAGGTCGTGCGACTTGGGTGTCCAGAAGAGAGACGTGAAGTGTCTCAACGATGTATTAAAACCATCATTGGACTGTGAAGAAACGAATAAACCGCTAGCTAGACGTTCTTGCAACTTAAGTCAATGCGTCAATAGTTATTCAGGTACCTATATACGTACTATATAAGTTTTGACGTTGAATTGTTCTAGTCATATAAAGTGTTTGAAGCTAACTGCAGTGTTAGTGTTTAATGACTATTAAATAAAAATATAGTAGAAATATTTTTTGATTCTTGGTACTTGGTGTTTTTTATACGTTATATTATTTCTAAATATCTATGTAAAAGAAAACAAACGCTGTATAGTACCTATATAATATTATACTATTTATGCAAGAAATATATCCTGACACTATATTTGTCCTGACCTGCAATAATATTTTTTTTATACAATATTTTTGAAAATTTTGGTAAAATATAATAGTACAAAAATCCTCTTATCGATTTTTGATTTACCGAAATTCATATTAAATTATAATATTTATGTATAATTCAATTCTGTGTGTTTTAAATAATCATTAAAAAGTTTAATTTCTATAAAATTAAAATTTAAGTTTTAAGTATTAGAAAAAAACATGAAAACAATAGAGTAAAATCATGTTTTGTTAGTAGTTCTAGTATTTCAAAAATATGTATAAATGTGTATAGATGTATTATTTTAATGTAATGTAGATTTTAATGTGTTTACAGCTATATTTTTTTAATGTATAATATGCTTAACGATATTTTAGCAGCTGTTCCAAGCGAAGAAAGTCGAATTGAAAGAGACAATAAACCAATAACTAGCAGTACACAACAACCGTCAGCTTTAGGTTCGCAACTTTAAAAAATATATATATTACGTATATAATATGACAGAATTTAATAAGTATATTTTTGTTTTATTTTGTACTTATACTATAGATGATTCGCAGTGCGTAGACATACAACACAGAAATTGTAACTTCGTTGTCCAAGCTAGACTATGCTCCTACAAGTATTATAAAATGGCATGTTGCAGCTCTTGTCGAAATAAAACGTAAACCTGTAGTAGTCGGGTGATAAAAATTTCATGTTATAAGAATGGTGGTATTCGTTGTATACGTTTTCAACAATAACTCATTTTTGCTGCATTAAATTCTTCTCACCTTGTATAATTAGTATTTAAAATTATACATACCTACTATAAATACATTAATTTTAATAATTATTGATTGAGAAAATTAATACTACTTCTTAGCACAGTCACGATCTTTCTATTTTATTTATAATTTTTTTGTAAACATTGGTCACATAATGAATAATGATTTCATAAAAAGAATTTTTATTAATCTATCCATTCTATCCAATAAAAATACCGTATTTATAGAAATATATGTGTGTATAATCAATTATTATTATTGTGATAAAGCATTTTTGTATAATTATTAAATGTAAAAATGTAAATGTACCCTATATGAGGTACAAAAAATCAATATATCTCGAAGTTAAATGTTAAAACAATATTGCCATCGATTGCTTTGAGGCTACTTAAAATAGCATTTAAACCATCATTATTATTAGATAGGTATTTATAATTTTACAATGATAATTATTTTATAATAATTTATATAATAATGTTTTGAAAATCATAGTGAATTTCATTATTATTTAGGTAAATACAATAAATGTTGATAAGATGATTGACTCTTATTAATTTAATGTACTATTAAAACTTTAAGTATCTATAGCTATTAGATTACAACTAATTTATAACTGTATTTATTAGTCAAAAATATTTATAACATAAGTATTAAGGCAGGTACATTGAATAATTCATGTTTTACGATATTTTACATAATTATATGTTATCTTATTTAAATAACTTTATAAGTGTACCTACCTAATATAATAGTATACGGAGACTTCATTTTTTATTGTTCCTATAATTTAATTATCTATTTTAATATATTTACATTTACATTATTTTCTTTTAATTATATAATAATAATGAATAATATTTTTTTTAGATTAAGCATTATAATTAGATTATTGATATTGGACATGTATGAGTAATACTGATACAACATAGGTACCTAGTTTGCATGAATTATTTGAATTAAAATAATAATTTATCTTTAATTTGGAAAACGTTTTTTATTTATTTTATATTTTTAAAATACATGTATTTCCAATTACAGTTACTAAATTATGTTTATGTATTTATTACACATAAGATAATATAATAATGTACATACGTAGAGTGGTGGCACGAACATTTTTGGTTGGAGGGACGGCTAAATATTTAGACTATCCTCCCCCAATTCCATAAAAAAAAAAATTATATATATTTTAGTATACTATAATATTTATTATTAATTTTTGTTTCCAAGTGTACATTAATGCTTTCTTAAATATACTGGATGACAATCCAAATGTATTAATTGCGTCATATAGTGGTTGATTTCTTTATCTCTTTCGCACAAAAGTTCTGAATAACATATAAACACGTTTTGCTGTGTTTATAATATTTTTAATTACACGGAATAGAGAGAAATCATTGTTACGAAAAATAGAGAATTCAATTACTACCTTTAATATAATCTAAAATACCTTTAAAATGATTATCATTTATCTCGTTATCGCATCTATATATCCGCCTTGCAATTAAACCTGCAACCTGCTTATATATAGAATTCAACCAGACACCCACCATCCACCAATAAAGCGTGATGGGACACTTGTCCCAAAAAACCTCGTTCCCGCCGCCACTGCATATGTATATGCTTATTAAATTGGTTTTCATAAACAAAATATAATTTAAGAAAAACGATGAGAACGATCATAGTGTATTATCTCTAATATTATATTAAAACCGTAAATTTGGAATAGTATTAAATTAATGACACGATTAATTATTGCTTATTTAAATTAATCTGCCAGAAATTTAAAGTCAATTTTTGGAACTATTAAGCAAAAAGTTTTCCCGTCAAATAAATATACTTGAATCGAAAATGATGTCAAAATGATCCCTTATATTGAAAGAAGTTATAAGTTAAATTAAATTGACTCAGTCGGTAAGTACAAACTTTTTAAGTGTCACGTCACCTGCCTAAGTACCCAAAATTAAACTTTTTAGGAGATGTCAAAATCATTAGGTAATTTAATGTGCAAGTTTATTTGAAATGACGTCAGGATAACTTATTCATTTAATTCGATTATTCATTTGAAGTCCGTCTCATTCTTCTTTTTTATTATAGTTATTTTTAGATTCTGAAAGAAGTGATGTTGGCGAATCGGTATTACAATGTAGTGCATTTTTATTTTTATTTTATAGATATGTATATAGTTAATACTTTTTCAGGCAGAAATAATGATTGGATTACTACAAATAGGGTATGCTTTAAATAGCAAAATTTATCTAGTTATTGGTACTTTATTAATTTATTAATTTAGGCCATTTTTCAAAATTTATAATAGTTTTTTAATGCAATAAAAAACTACTACATATGATGAAAAAACTGAAAAAAATGTGGAAATTATATTTTTGAAGAAATTGATTTGAATTATTTTGAGTAGTTAACGAAATATAATATAAAACTTAGGGATTTGAAAAATATATTGAGTATTTATATAATTACTTTACGTGGTAAAATTGGGAAAAGTTAGTTTAATTTTACGTCTCTTGCAGTATAGAACATTGAAAATTTACTTAAAATATAATTTTTTTAAAAATAATAATTAATGCAATTTGCAATATTGAGTTTTGACGTTTGAAAATTGAATACAAGTATTATTTTGTTGTTATAGTGCATAAATATTTTGATTTTAAATACGTTAAGCTTAAAATCCAATTGAGCTATTTTCAACTATCCAACTATTTTCAAGATATTTTATTTTTAGTAAAAAAAAAAATATAATATTAAATATAAAACTTGTATTTAATACATTTGCATACCTCGGTGTTGAAAGTATTGAAAATTAAAAATATTGTCGAACATTATAAACTAAAATGATACTTACAATATGTAAATTTTATCATTAGGTTAACTATACCTACTAACTAACTAGAATCGATTTTGTTTTTATAAATACCTAAGTATATATTTTTAATAGTAATTCATTCAATTGAAATCCATATTGCGTGAATATCACAGTTTTGTATTAATTATTCAGTAGTTTTTTTTTTTATAACAATAATTAATTTGTTAAAATTAAAGTTAAAAATTAAAAACAAAAAACTCGCTACCTAGTTAATACCCGTCTGAATATCCATACTTCATATTCATAAATATTTTCATTTAACGTTATTATTTTCCCTTAAAACTGTCCTTTAAATATATGACCTTAACAAGCTGTATAAAAACTAGATTTTACTGAAATAGGAAATTTCTGTAAGTATTGTTATAGACTACAGTATTGAACCGTGTTATTGCGCTTAATCCGTAGGTCCGGTTTACATCCTCTGGCTGTGTACCAGTGTCATAGATTTCCTGTTTTCTTTTTTCAGTCAATCAAAATGAAACATTTCCGATCATTATTTATATCCTACAACGTTATAATTTATTACATCGAATTCGTAATTCCGTTTCATTATAGTAACAATCGTAGCCATAAAAACTGATATGCACTACAATCGTGTACCTATGAGAATTTAAAATAGTATATAATGTGTTTTATTAAATAAAATGTATCAAAAATCGACATGTTTATTTGTATAACAGAATAAGTCATAACTATAAATAATTTAATACTATATAAAACCAAACACATTTTAGTCATAATATTTTTGTTTAATACTTTTACAATATATTATATTAGGAATTACTTAAAATAAAAAGTGAATACATATTTTTTCCAAATAGTAAAATACGAATACGAATCAATACATGTTTTTATGTCTTGTTATCACGACGTTACAACAAATTATATATTTGAGTTTCATACTTTTTAAATTAATTCAGCTTAAAATACTAATTAAAATAACAGATACACATATGTTTATCGTCTAAAAATTATATTATTTTAATTAATAACAAGTGTTTCATTTATTAATTTATATCCTATACTTTAATTAGACAATAATAAAATTCTTAGTTGTTAAACTAAATTGACATTTATGTAATAACGATTAATCATTAATGCATATCTCGCCCAATATAGTAATAATATTAATCTTCAATGCATATGAACGCTTGTTTATATACGAACTATCAAATATTCATTATGATTTCAAAATCGAAAAACTCAGTCAAATACTATATAATAAGTAATATATAAATATACCTAACGTCTATATTACTTTCTGAAATTCGATTTTAGAACTGTATAAACTATAATATAATATTAAATTAAGTTTAAACAACTATAATTTTATAATTTAATATATTTTCTATTTACTATCATTTTCTATTTTAATAACAATAGTATAAACTATAATATCCATACTCTACACTTAATTAAAATGATATTAATTAAATTTATTTTAAATTAACCGAAATAGCTCGGGTATAAAATATTTAATAAGACATGTCCGTTATACTTGACTTACAGCGTAGGTTTATGTTATTATAACAACTACACACAAAACATAGGTGATTTCTTTAAACAGTTTAATCATTCAAGCTCAATTTAATTTCCATTTATTATTCACTATTGTAAACAGGATCGGAGACTCAATATTTAAAGTGATAAGAATATAAAATATAATAGCCAGATAAACATTTATAAAAACTTAACATGATTAGAGCATAACAAAATTTTATTTTATTTATTTAAAACTACATTCCAAAATGTCATTTTTAAAAAATGAAAAATTTTGCATCTGTACAATATAACAATTAATACCAACATATATTATAATAATTAATAAACGTATTATATTACTATGTATTTTTATTATTATACCAAGATAATACCTTATAGTTTAGAAATATGAATAAATAGTTATTTAAAAAAAATTTTTTACAGTATTGTTAAAACAAACAAATTAAATATAGATTTCTATTTAGAAGGATAATAGTGTAAGGTGTAATAATGATCAGGTTATATTAATTATATAGAAACAAATTACATTGTTTTTTTAAAGAAATTTTTTACCTCTTATTTATACAATTAATAATATGATTTTTTATTGATTGCCACTAGACCATTTATTATAATTAATATTAATTAAAAATAGGTATATCAGTGGCGAACCTAGGATTTTGGTTTTGTGGGTCTGCCTCACTTATGAGAGGCCAATGTGTAGAAGGTTCAACCAACTATGCATTACAAAATTACCTTATTTATATTATATTATATTAGTAAGAGATAAGGCATAAGTCATAACTAATTTTTTAGTAAAATTTAAAACTTACTTATACATTATTGTATTATTAATTAATTCAAATTTAATTATTACGTTGCATTAAAATTGATATTCAATTAACATACTTACCTGGAATATTTAAATAAATTTGGGTATTTTAGGTTTTGAGAAGAGATTATACATATTTATTATTATATTTGTATACATATAGTTGCAGTATACTGCAGTATAAATTACCTATTACACCCCCATTATTATTTAATATTATTTCTGTTTTGGTTATTGTAGTATTGTATATATTTATGTAGTTTGTCATTTTGAGGGGCCATATTTCTCTAAAAATAAAACTGTGGGTTAGTTGACCTCCCAAACCCCCCTGGGTCCGCCCCTGAGGTATATGATTAATTGTTAAAAATGCCTAAGAAATATTCTAATATATAGAAGTATTGATAGGATTCTATTATACGAATTACTACGACTAAATAAAATCATTTGTTATTCTATAGTGAATAAAATTATTAGATATTTAACTTTTGAACAAAAGTGTCTGTGATATGTATTATTAATGTTCTGCATAGTTAAATGATGAACGTTTATTTTGCATATTAAAAATATTTTAACATATACGAATTAGACTTTATACATAGCTCATTTTAAAATATTTTAAAACCTCATTATATTCGTCTAACTCATTTTAATCGTGCGCTGTAATCGAAACTATAATATTTTAAGTTTTTTAATGCTTACTCTTAACAAAAATGACTACTTAGATTAGTTATATTATTAAAGTATAAAAATGTGTGCTATTAATCGTTTTAATAGAAATTAATGATTTAAAATTTGTTTAGATAATTATATTAGATACCTAATAATATTTATAAAAGAGGGAATACTATTATTAAGATAATTATATTATATATTATTTTGAACTATTTTAACAGAATCATTATTATTTTCATAATATTTAATGGAGATTTTATGAGAATATAAATCCTTTTTTTAATTGTCACTTTTCATTAATTATATGTGTATTTGAATATCTATTTATAATCTTATGGTTTGAATTTAAAGTTTAAGTACAATAATTATTTATTATTACGCTTCGCGTTTAAAGTTGGCACTCACTGAATCGTATTCTCCTACTCAGCGCTACTATTCGACACAAATAATTCGATTAACTTTTTCTAATTAATATGTAATTCTACTAATTATTATGTTAGTATTTAATATATAAAACCAACAATACATTATAATTGTATCTACATTAGAATATTATTCTTAACTTGTGATCAATATTATATTTACTAATTTTCTATAAGTCCGCTTCTATAAGTTCAGAAGATCAGAAATTAACGTAACAATTAATTATTTGTTTTCTTATACAATATAATATTGTAATCATTTATTTTACAATAGGATATTTTCGAATCAATGATATACAAAACGTATTAATAGAAATGTTAGTTTTAGATCGTATAGACTATATAATTGATGAGGATGATCAACTTACAAATAACTAATCGCAATTATTCGCAGTCGGAATTCAATTATTATCGACAACGTCACGATGAGCTATATTATATTATTATCGTTTGTGTTGTAGTCGTTCATCGTTGCTCAGTTGGAACTTGGAAGCGGTGATTTTTCTGTTTCTACACACTGACACATTGCACGTAATAATGTTAGAAATTTTAATTATTTTTACTTCCAACGCGGTTTTAAAATTATTTTTGGATTCATTATTTGATACAAAATACTTCAATAATATATAATTTTAATTTAATTTTTACATGTTAAAATTTGTAAAATATATATATACACATATATAAATGTAAATTTTAAATATTTTGTACCGTTTTAAAAGCGTTTATGAAATATTTGTGAGTGAAAACTTATTTTAATTCATTGTCATATGTTTTTGTATAGGTGTCACTGAGACTTTTTATACCCCGAAAAATTTGTTTGTATCACAAAATAATAATAATATTTTTAAAACTATTATGTCTTCTACGGATGGTTTATCATAGTTTATTGTGCAATACTAAAGATAAACTAGTTGGAAATGTTGGAATAAAATAATACGATTTTACAAATAGACCGCGTGTCCGCTCTTGATGCAGAATATCGTGGCCAATGATCTAATCTGTTGACTGCGAATCACGATGATCTGTTATCGATAATAATAATAATTTTATTTTAAATAAAAATATTGCGGTATTGACAAATTTTGTCACATCAAAATTATTACCATGTTGGTCACGCCCGCGCAACGTTCGTAAATAAATCGCTCTTATTAAGATATATTATTATATTATATCTAATATTATTATTATTATGAAATATGAATCAATAGCAATATTTTTATCTCGTCAATCGATAAAACACGTGGCTCGTTATTCTGTTGCGATGTATAATATTTTCGTCCCCTAGTCAACGATCGTATCGCATGTCCTGCGGTGGCGATCGTTGCAATATATAGTGTCGAAAATATAAGCGCGTTTGCGACAGGGGTTGACGACGAGGGATCACCTGGCCCTGCGATTCCCGAGGGACCGAGTCCAGTGCCGGTTATGTTTTTTCCATACACATTATTCACAAAGTGTACGTACGAAAACAAAAACATAATACGTTATGAACAATGTGTAACAGGAGAGCCAAATAATAATAATATTACGATAATGGATATATTTTAAAACTCTGAGCCAAAACGACCGATTTTTCGGCGAAATCATACATATCTTTTCTAAATTTATACCTATGATAAATACTTTGGTAATGGTTATTGGTTACTGGTTGGCGGTTGCTAACAAACAGACATTTTTTTCTCGCCTTAAACAACCGATGAACGAACGATACGTGTTTCCGCTCCACGGATCTATGACGCGTACGCACCTCAAAGACCCGTTAACGATTACGCGAAAAGCGCGGAAGCAAATTTCAAATTCGAACGACGCCGAAAAACCGCCACGATTTTTCCTAGTTTTATCTGTTTTCTATGGTCTACTCGCCACAAAACTATTTATTTATATTGGTAATATACGAGTAACTATATAATAATTTATTATCCACTGTTTTTTTTTTATGTTTAGGTTAGGTAGCGGACTCGTTGGCGTCTACGTTCAAAACTCGAAACATATGATATATTATATTGCACAGCAGGTATACGTTGATGAAAACTATATACGAAAATATTGAATAAAATATAATTTTTAGTTATATTCCTATGTTTTTTTGTTGAACTCAGGGTTCAGAAAAATGTTGCTTACGCTATGCAAACATATGAAGTACAATATCTGATTTTATAAAACGAGGTTCAAATTTCATGACTAATCATTCATTTAATTTTTAATTACAATTAATACGATAATCTGGTATTTGTTCCAGTAATATAAAATATTAATTCGAAGACGTGTGAATTACTTATATTACATTGCAACACCAAATTTGTAGGTTTGAATTAGTAACCTAACGGTAAAACATAATGTTAGAGTCTTATAGGTATAATTTAAATATATTTAACAGAATATATTGTTGAAGTATTGAATGTTATATGTTATACATATTGCTATAATAACTAATAACTGAGTTAGGATTTCAAAACTTTGTAAAATATTAAGAAAGAACTAAAATCTTTAGAATAAAAATACTTTAAATTATTTTAAAAAAATTAAAATTGAACGTATTAGTTTTGTTTCTTCGTATATTACTTTCAACTACTATATTGTACACTATACTATATTAATTAAAATTTTAAAAATACGGGAACGTCAATTTAGGTTTCTCCTTCATTCCATCGGTTCTCGGAGAAATTAGTGGTTTATTATCATTATTAAGATTTGAATGCAATGATATTGCAATAGAAAATACGATTCTAAGCGAATTTCAATATACTACAAAATACTGTTCTAATAATCCATTCCAAAATTTTACCATGAGTTTATATTGGATATGTAAGTATTGAAAATAAATTTCAAATCTCTACTATCAAAATTTAAGGAGTTATCATTTTATGATAAAAATTGTCAGTTACGATTTTCAATATATTTTGTAAATAAATTAAATAGTATATGAGTAGGTTTCTATAAAAATTTTATACCGTTAAACCAAAAATTGAAGGTAATATTGAACATTTTTGTAAAAAATTCAAAGCTCTATATTTAGCCAAAAAATCAACTAATCAGTTCAAAAATTATACCACACTTCTACATTACCAATGTTAATATTCAAAAATATATTCAAGTCCCTACGATCAAAACTCAATTAGTTATCACGAAATAAAAAATCAAAAAAATCGTAAAGTAATCGTATTTTTGACGATTTTTGGTAGTTTTTCTTCTCATAAGGAAAACTTTTGAGAAATTCGAAAAATGAGCTTTATAAAGTACCAAGATGATACAATTCGCTACATAAAGTATATCCTATTGTGATAATCGGACCATTATTTCTATCCAAAAAATGTTTTAATACATAAAAAAAAACATTTTTGTAAAAACAATACATTCCTCGCTCCGCTCAGAATCTAAAATTCTATATTATAAAATTTAAAGGCAATTTAAAGGTTTATATACTATAAATTTAAATTATTATATGCAAAAAAAATATTAAAAATTGGATGTTGTAGTTCAAGGATTTTGTGTTAACCTAGAAAAAAAATTGTATAATTAAATTACAATTTATAATTTGTTATCCCGTTAACATCAATAAATCAACGTATTATTATTGAATCATACATTACCTACGTGCTACTTGAGAAAACTGATAGAGTCAGATATTTTATATCAAAATAAATATCCATGCTTTCAAATAATATGTACAATTATACAAGTAAAAATGTTATTAGAAACAAAACAAAAAGCGACTTAATAAAACCCAAAAAAATTCTTACAAAATCGTATTTTTATAATCAGTGGCGTGTATAAGGGGGTGTACTGGGGGTTAAAATTAAAACACCTTCTCAAGGGAATCCAAAGCGTAAACGAGCGTTAAAATAAAATTAACTGAAGACTCGGTGTTTGATGTAAATACGAATACGAATTAGTTTGGTTTTAGTTCAAAGCGTAGATGAAAATGAAAACGGCTGAAGAATATATTGTAGGAAATCATTTCGTTTGGAAATGTATTGAATTACTCAAATTGTCGTCGTCTCCGAATTTGACGACGACGATATTAACGAGTTGCAACGTTGCGGGAGGCGACGAAGACTATATTATATGTTGGATAGAAAAAGCAAAATAAAAAAACAAAAACATTAGTACGCAGAATGTTCTTACGTACTCTAATATGGCCGTTGGCCAAAACCACTGCGAATATTGTCATCGTGTCGCGGACGCGTAAAGAAATAGACGCGAAATATTTCACGCTCGACAGCCAAAGCGCGTGGCCGATTTTTTCCGACGGGTTTCGTATTTTTTTTTAGGAGGGACCGACTACGTCGTCTGATCACGACTGGTCTGCCGTCGCGACAGTGTGCGCCGTTTCCTCGACCGCGCGAGACGACGTCATTCGGCGCATTCACGTCGTTATAATAATAATAATAATATCCTCAATAACGTGTATCGCACGTTTATTATACAATCTATTTCAAGTTTATTGTTTTTTGATTTTAGTTCTGTTTGTTTATAGACGCTTTTACGCGATTTTTATTTTATTTATATTTTTGATATCATAACGACAATAATATTTATTATCGACTACCGTCGTCACCTTTCTTGTCCGTCCCGCGGTCAACACTTCGAAAGACTGTTATTTAACTATCTCCCAAGACCGCGTTTCCAATGGTAAGATATGTACACAATTAACGGATTAAATATTATGTATTAATAATTATAATACAATTTCGCAGTCGTAATGATTGCTAACTTACAAATGTGTCCTGTAGACTAAATTACAATTTCGTAAAAACAAAAATTTTTTTAAATATATACCTAACCGTCGTATATTCTTGCAATATCTTTCATTCTACCGGACATGTTGTTATTATATAGCTCGACTTTGAAGAATAACGCTGTTACATATTATCGAAAATTTTAATATAATATGTTAGGGTACATTTTGTGCTTGTGAATAACTCTGAATAATTTTAAAATGACATAAATTTTCTACTGCCCTTGTGTAGTAGGTAATGAGTCGCTCATAGTTTTATACCAAACATATAATAAGATATTCAAGACTGGGAAAATTAAGGAATTTATTTAACTATGTCAAATTAAGTTACCTAATCAATAAAATGTGAAAAAAGTTAATATGTTAAAGAACTATTTGTAATTATTCAGTCAAGATATATTATTTATTTTATTTAAATTTTTATGCTGAAGAAATGAAGATTATTTACCAATATCTGTTTATATTATCTATCATTTATTAAATTTAATTCAAATTGACAAAATTAACTTTAAATATGAAAATATTTATTGCCTTTACTATATAATAGTATATACCAAACATAAAAATAATACACAAATAATTATCTTATAATATAACTAAATTTTATTGTTTAAATATTTTAAACGGTTAAAATGTATATGTTATATTAAATTAACTGTAAGTTGAATAAAATTAATTCGTTATTTATATTTTATAGTTTAAACAGTAAATACTCGTACTAAATACAATTTAAGTTAGTTTAAACTTTAAATATAAAAGATAAGTTAAAAAGAAAATTTTAACTTTTTAACTCGTTTATGTCCAACATTGAATATATTTAGAAAAACACATAGTATTATTATATTTGATTGGTCAAAATCTATCGCACGTTAATACTGCACTGTACTTGATTATTTCACTGCGTTTCTAAGTAGTATTATTTATTTAAGATATTATATTATTAAACTTAAAACTAGCCTCTGACAATAAAAAGAAATATCGTGTATTTTGTATCTATATAATATATTATTTTTATCAAGATAAATAACATATTTATCTTTCAATATGTGTTTTATTTTTTTATTTGTTACAAAATAATTAATGGAATTTTAATATATTTAGTAATAATAAAAGAGTCCTAATTACAAACTAAATAATTCTAGTATGATTATCTAAAAATTATCCTTTTTTCTTCTCTTATGAAGTATTATTGAATGTACGTTATTATAATATACATATATACCTATATAAGGAGTCATCAACCTTACAATCGTTTAACCCGTAAAAATCGATAATTTCAATAGTTTTATACTATTTATCCTATTCTTTGTTAGTAAATTATTTATTATGCACCCTTTTTAATGCTTTCCCCTAAATTGAAATTCTAGATTTGAATGTTTTTTAATGATTATATCAAATTACAAAGATATATAAAGACTGTACTATAATGTATATTACCTATATTGATTTATATTGTTCGTTTTTATTTATTTGTTCATTAATTTAATTTAATTTTAATACATTAGTCAATATAAAATCTATATTATAGATAAAATCATAACTGAAAATATTTTTAAAAAGATCCCTTATTTAATATATGAAATAAGAATAAAAAACTATACTTGCATTTAATATTTAAAAATTATTAACCCACACGAGAGACTATGTGTGGTATATAGGAAAGTCAGAATGAATACAGGTAATAAAAGAAATTTATTAAAAAATAATGTATAAAATGTAATAAAAAGGAAAAAATGTCAAAAGTCGAAATATTAAAAGAAGCAAAATGAATGTTTAAAACTGAATATTATTACTATTTTATTAATATGACAAAAAAGAATTTTAAAAAATCAAACAAAAATTCTAATTTATTTAATATGCATATTAAAGTATTATAGGGGTACCTAACTAATATTTATTATTTGCAAATTGTAAAGGTAGTTGCAATTAATTATATAATAATATTATTGAATTATCATAAATTGTCATTATACATGCGTAATAATAGTAATTAAAAATCTAAATCAGTAATATGTTTAATACGTATGTTTATTTTATTTTTTTATTTTACGTATATTATATTTAGTTTGTAATTTGAGTATTTACATAATATAATTATCATAATAAATTGTAATCTATTGAGATTGATCTCAATAACAAAAAAATTGACTAACTATATTTTTGATAATAATATTTAAAATATATGTTTTGATAAATTAAATTTGTCTGCTATTAGGTAACATAAAATTAATTAATAATTAAGTAGTACACTTCCTTTTTATGGTTAGGTATGTGATTAAAATCATAAAAAATTTAAATAATTTGCAATATTCTATTACAAATATTTTGACCCGATACAGCATATATAGCGCTTCTTGTACTTGTATGGTACTATATATTACATAGTGGAAGGAAACATATTACCTGACACGCGATATGCGTACAACCAGTAAAAATCCCAGGATAGAAGGGTTAAGAACAACATAACCTTCAAAGTGTTATGTAAAGGCCTTAAACATTTTATGGTGTTTGTCTTTTGGGTAAAATAACTCGATAAGTGCTTGCATAAACATTATACATATATTAAAATAGTAAAAACAAATGTGTTTTATATAATATTATAAATATTATGACACCTAGCATTATAATTAATTCAACTGAGTAACAATCATTTTATTTTATCATAACGTAGATTATATTGATAATTACCTACATAACATTTTAATATGTAAATTTTGTAAATTAAACATATTGTTATGTATGAACGTAAATTAATAAAATACAAAAATATATTAATTTAACTTAGAAATATTCACAAATATTTATTGATTATAAACCGAATGCGAAATACAAAACTTAGTTTATAAAATATTTTAGGTTAACGAGAAAATTTACCAATACCGTTAGGTATTAAAAACGATAATATTTTACCAGTTTTAATATTATATTATGCATTACAATGTTAGATATAAGTATTTCTTAGCACATATTCACCAAAATACTGACTATGAGAACAATATAATATATTTCAATAGGTTTGTTATATTATAATAAGAAAACGGTACGTATAAAATTGTGTAAGGCAATGAACCTTGTTGTTGTGTATATTTTTATATAGTTCGAATATAACATACATATTTTACGTATTATAATCAAAATATACCTTGTCCAATCAGGGGATTCATTAATAAACGGTTATATACTTTTTCATAATAGAATAAATAAATATGAATAAACTAACCTTGACGAAAATCCATACCTATACACGAACAATGTTTTTCAATAAACAAATACATAATTTGATGATCAACTTATCTTACTAAATAATACGTAAATGGTTATTCGTTTTAAAAATACTTTAATTTGTTTAAAAAAATATATATTTGGGTAGGTACGTTAACAGTTGAAAAATCTTAAACATACGATCAATCAAAAATGTTATAAGAAAAACATATTACGACAATCCATCATAATTTAACATAATAAACAATTACAAATTTAAATAAGTATTGCATTTATTTTTATTATATAATATGTGCGGTTTAATGGCGGATTCTGGATGATTAACTATAAAGACACGTTTTCGCATTCAACCGAGTTATGTTTATAATACTTAAGTTTTATTAAATGGTTAAAAATCTACAAAACGTTAAGTTTATTATGTATCAGAAATAATATAATAGTTTATAATTTCTTTATATTCTATAATTATTCATAGATATTATCCATTTAAGGATTTTTGAATTATGACTGACCAAAATATTGCAACACGTTTTCTTTAAATATTGAATCGCATAACGAATAATGCTTAATAATTAAACACACAAATACGGTTTTGACCATATATAAGTCAAACTATAAAAGTTCCATGGTTTGAACCACACTTCGTATAAGCCATTAGATGGTAATCAATTGAGCAATTAGAGTTAGAGATATAGTGCAGACGTTTTCATTGATAAATTCTCGAGGCGTTTGAGTTTCCTTATCAATCACGCGCTCGCTGTGGACGCCGCCGCTCTATGCTATATATACGTACGAGACCGCGGGTGTTGAATAACTCTGTCAGTCTCATTTAAATACAATTCGAGGCTTCCCGTTTATAAATTATACCCAAAATGGCGGATTCAATTAGTCTTAATTTTCAAGGTCTCTAAAATATATAGTGTGATCGCACTACTGTACGCGTATAATATTGTGTAGGGACGTGTATACATTTTATTATATCCTTTCGGCTTTCACCTTATTCTCCACAATGTTGTCTCAGTCTTATACACAGAACGGAAAACTAACTGTTATAACTCATCGCTTGACATTAGAAAGCCAATACGATTCTACATAGATATAGTTCTTTATCATTATTTCTGCGGTGACGACAATCGCTTCTCGCAGTAAACGATCGTTTAACTATTATATTATTACTAGACGGTATGTATAGTATACTACGTTGCAGTACGTTTTAAAATAGCTTTAGTGCTTTAATATGTATGTTATATATTTGTTTAATATTATTATAATATTATAATTTTTGTGCTACAATAACGTCTACAATAGTAGATAGTTTTTTTTCTTTGCAATTAATAACGTCAATACAATTCAATAATTCATTAAAATTAAAAAAACTGATTTTATTCTCTTCCAACTCTCAAACTCAAAGTTCAAACAATTAAATACTGTTGTTTAATTCATTTTTGTTAAATTTTACGTAAATAAAAATTATAATATATAATCGTTAGTTAAGTCTAACATATATAATATCTCATGGATATTATGTACCTTAATGTAAATTTTAACACTATTTTTATTCACAATATTTTAATTAAACAAAAAATAAATAATATAAAAGTTGAACATACAAATATTTAAAATCATTCTATTATTCTATTAACTATTATCTATTTTTTTTAACGAATAAATCGTATATAAAATTAATTTTAAGCGTTTAATATTGTTTTGTTCATTAGGACATTATTTTACAATATTTGTCTAGTGATAAGTATTTGTATGTTCCTTGTTAAATCGCTTAGAGCGTTAATGAATGAATTAATAAGTTTTCGCGTATAAATATTAATAATGTTCACTTAAAACTTCTATTCACTCCATTCGATAATCGTACGTTAAAAGGTACAATATTTGCATTATTACCACATATGGGTAAAATTATTTTACTTTGAGATTTTCAATAAAAATTAAAACATGTCTTTGATGAAAACTCTTTGCCAAAATAACAAACAGCAAGTTTTTTTTAAATACGTGTATTTTTAAATAGCACAGGGTGTTTTGTGATTTTTACATCAATTTTATTGCCTTCTTTTATTTAACAAGCTGTAGGTAGCAATGTAATTTCAATCATTATCAAAACGTTTTTAAGGTCATTGCCAATTATTTCCGTTTTTAAATTAACCCTATTTAATGTTGTACAGTGATAAAAATATAAAGATTAAAGATGATTATTATTGTATTCCAGCGCCGCTCTTGACCTTATTAAATTAAACGTTTGTATGTTTTTATAAAATTTATAATGTTGTCGTATTGATCTAAAATATATTTACCAATAATAGATCTATCATAAATAATAATCATTTCATTTACTTACCTACTAATCTTTCTTACATTTAATTAATTTAGTCATATTACCATTAAAATTATTTTTTACGTTGAATAATAATAAAACTAAATACAAGGCTTATCGTTAGGTATTTAAACTTTTGTTTTGTTTCTAGTCATTTAATAAATATGAAAATAAATAAATGTATGCTACCACTATAAATACAATTTCAGGGGGGCTAAGATTTTTTCTAATAAATTATTATCTTCATATATTTTCAAGGTTAACGTGTATCCAACTTCAGCAACCCCCAATATTGAGGTTAAATTTTGTCACTATCTACCATAGTATTCAGTAGTAATTTTACTTCTTCCCATTTTAAATACGGTACAAAGCACAGAACTCAACAGCAACTAATAACAAATAAACAATAATAATATGATAATCGTCATTTGCTTTTTCCGCATCTGTACTCGTCAACTCTTCATCAAACAATACGTAAATATTAAGTATAATAAATAAAAATTTGCAACAATATAAAATAAATATAAGTAATAAACCAATATTCTGATGTATTTGGCAGAACGCAGGAGGTGGAAATTTTAGTTTAATTGCAAAAACAAACAATATTTTATGAGTTGCCTATTATAAGAATTTATAAATAAAATTACGGATATCCAAATAAACGCTAAAAACACCCGCCGAGATGCTTTATTGACAACTATTGTATAATTCTAAAAGACGACCGCGTCAAAATCTAGAATAAATGAATATATTTTATTTTAGTATTTTTCAACCTAGAAAAACATGTTTATGAATATAACCATATTTATATAAAATCTGTAATATAACTATAAATATAAAAATAAATAAATATATCTTTTTATAGTTTATATTTTAATGCATACTTATTGTAAACAATATAACACACACAACAATTTATTAATATATTATTATAGCCAACTAACTAATATAGATATTTCATACTATTTACCTTTTAAAACTAAAATTAAAAAAAAAAAATTGTTCTATTAGGGTATCTTATGTATAATAATAATGTTCTAATAAAGCAAAAACGTTTTGATATGTTTACATTATGTTATTTTCCGTTATTTAGTAATTTAATAATATTTCTTAATAAAATGACTTTATTATTATTTTAATTATGCATCGTTCACATTTTGTAGATAGATTAATAATTTATAAGAACATTTTTAAGTTTTCATACTTTAAAGTAGGAAAAACAGAGTAGGTATTTAGTAGTATAGAATGTATAGACAAAATAAATACGTTTATGCGCCAACAAAAAGTGGGTTGCAAGTGATCAATTCACTTTAATTAATAATTATTCATTATTGTGTGCTATGTGAATATAGAAAGGGAATGTGCCGTTATTCTTTTCATTAAAG
Source organism: Eriosoma lanigerum (assembly GCA_013282895.1). Taxonomy (NCBI): domain Eukaryota; kingdom Metazoa; phylum Arthropoda; class Insecta; order Hemiptera; family Aphididae; genus Eriosoma; species Eriosoma lanigerum. The sequence continues at coordinate 50,259,271 of CM023358.1, forward strand.
TCAATTAATTATAAAATCGAAATGTATAATAAGTGTTTCATTTGAAGTGGTAAATTATTTAAGGTGTATTATAGCAAAATCGTTTAAATATAATATACAAACATACAAATTTACAATATAGATAATATTTTACAATCAATATCCATTATATGAATTCCATTTTCAGTTGCTATTACAAAATAATTATATTTGTATTAGATTTTGCATTATAATGTATACAGATATAGAAAACATTTATTTTCATTTTTTTGCAATTTATATTTTAATATTATGAAACGGTAAGGCCACCCCCATTTCCCCTTATCTAACCACCTGTTTGGCTTCATGAAAGCTTATTAAAAAAAAATCTCAATCCCTTTCCTTTATAAATTGCTAAATACGCCTCTGATATATATATATATATATTTATCTAATGATCTTGTACATTTTGGTTTGCTACGTATCCTAGAGAACGAACTAAAATAATATTAGATATTTTAACGTATTCGTAATATTTAAAATTTTATTTGTCACTATAAAATATAAATATATAGTATATATTTATCGTTTACGCGTTTATGTAAACGGAAGCTGTGGTGGCTCAATGAACCTTCAATCTTTCATTAACAACTTGTGCGGTAAACCGCACCAGCACCGGGCGGGATTTTCATGCTGGTAGTTGTCTCATAATTGAAATAAAAAATTGAAAAAACAATGAGTGTATTGTTCGTGAAAACATAATTTTAGTATATTATTATATTGTTTTACACGTGATATTTAATATTCACGAATCACGAAACCTTATACACCATGCACGTGTTTTAAATCAAAATGGTGGGGGGACGTTACTATTATAATTTTCGCACGCACAGATTGTGTGCGCATACGGTATTACGATCATAATAATATATTATGACATTTTGTCATCGCACGTCCGTTCGGAAACCAATCAGTCGTTATTACGTTTATTATTATCGTATTATTTATAATGTTATAATATTATATTATCATATTTAAATCGTTTATTTGATCAATTCACGTTTTTAATTAATTAACTATTGTTTTTGCTCGGTTCGTTAATTTTTTACCTTGTGTTTAACATCGATTGATGTAAACATCGTACATATCGAATACAGAAATCCCGTTGATGCCATACGTGTATAATAACATATTGATTCAAGATTATCATTAAATCAAATAAATCAATAGATCAAATACAAATGAAATATAAATTCAAGTAATATTGTTATTGTTTTGTAATTCGTATCAAATATAATATGCATGAAAAATTATAACTTAAACAACAACTAAACAAAAATTTCTATTTATATGGCTTCGAGTATGTTGTAACAACTATTAATATATTGGTAATTTCTTTATTAGTCACCTGATCAATACTTAGCATAAATTTGTTCATTAATTATTCGTAATTTTCACGTTAATTTTATGTAAAATAGATGTTTAGAATATTATTGGTTTTAAATTTTTAATGCAGACATATATTTTGTAAACTAATAATAAAATAATATTGTTTTGTATACGAATTATATTATACGTATAATAATAATACATATTATTAATTATGTCTCATGTACGATCTAATTATTTTCTCGTAAAACACCTATACAATATTAATGTGCTCGCGTGTTATAATTTAAGTTGATTAATTTAATTGCATTTTAACCGCAAACGTTAAAATATAAAATAATATATAACAAACATTTTTTAATCAGTACGTTAGGTGTTTATATACATTATATTAATTGTATTATACATTTTTAATCAAAACGATAACATAATAATAATATTTTGAATTTATAACTACAACGGTAGTTCTATTTTAAATATATTTTATATGTTGGCGGTAGACGTTTGTCCATTTAAAGTTTCAACATAATAATATAATATAATAGCAAAATCAGTCATCAAGCCATCAGGGTAGCACGGTCGTTGGCAATGTTAGGATTTTATTAAACAGCTAGCTGTGGCTTACAAACAACCCTAACCCTTTGATAGTTTGATGCCAAACTGGTTTTTAAAAAGAAAAAAAACAGTCGTTGCTAAACGACCGTTTCAAGGTATGTAGTTATATGCAAATTATATTTACGAAAAAAAAATTACCATTTTGTGGGGTTTGATGATAATAATACCTAATAAAAATTGTGAAAATGTTATCCATTATATTGTTGTTAAAGGACGTATGCAAATATGTCATGAAGGGGACTGTTGAGGAGATTCGCGAGCGCTTTTATAATATATTTTACTTATTTTATAATTAAATAAAAAAGTGTACTTTAAAAAATCAATTGTAAACTTTACCGAAATATGGGTCAAGGAATTTGTGTACATTGAGTATTAGAATTGACATTCTAATAATTCTTAATCTATGTAAATTCAAAACGTTTTATTTTCGTATTAAAACCATACAAAGTATACATTACGAACACAGTCTGGTAATGGTGCGCTACATTTATAAACGGTTTTCTTTTAAATATTATTGGATGTGAAAATTAGTAATAAGGTACTCATATATAATATGCGTCATAAAATGCGGTAAGTATCAATTTTTTAATTTTTGCTCAAAAACTTTAAACATAATCTATTATATTTAAATTATAATTTGTAACGCATGTAATTTATTTTTAAGTAGCATCCACAGTAGGTATATAACTATATATACTCTGAAATTTGAATAGAATAAAAAAACGCAGTGTATTACGCAGTTTTTAAATATTTTTTAATTAATGATAATTGGCCATAATTTGCAAAACACTCATGTTGGTTGTTTCGACGGTTTTTAATAACAAAAAATCACAATATTATTATTTGTTCTATAAAATAATTTAAATACTGTATGTCTGTATCTAACAAATAATTATTTCAATATTTTTTGTAATTGATAATGTAATGAACTCTTATATATAACGTGTAATATATATCATAGTTACCTGTATGCTAAGCTCGATGTTAAAGTCATAATAACAGACATATTAAAACTAGTCGTCTATTTTTAAACTGTTAAAACATTTTTTAACTTTATATAATAATAGTCTATTATCATTTTTCTGGATAGAAAATTAATAAATTACTTTTTTTATTATAATGAAAATATTATATTAATGTTTAAGCTGACGTACAAATTCCTGTTGACGAGGTCATTGCACGCACGTCACAAACGTAACTTAATATATCAAATGCATTTTTTATAAGTATAACGAGTGGTCATTTAGTTTATGGACATAAAACGTTTAGTATATTTATTACTTATAAATTATAAACACATAATATTATAATAAACGTACGAGTAAATTTTAAAATGGTATATTTATAAATACTTTTATTGGTTTTTATATCTCTATAATACGCTATTATACTTATAATTATAGGTTTATCGGTTTGTATAATGTAATGATACAATTGAAATCGAAAAACAAAAATACAATACTAACAAAATAATAATGTTAATGTCTAATAAAATATTAGATAATATAAAAAGGCCTATACTTACAGGTTTGTACACTATTTATAAAATTATGAATATCAATTTAAAAACGATATATAACTTTTGAAAAAAATACAAATTTTAGACATGAAATATTATAAGTTATAATTTATAATTAAATTTAAAAATTCTTCAACATTTTGAAACTACTCAAAACATTATCCCGAGTTTTATATCTATTATATATTATACGGTAATTAGCAGAAATTATCCGGGAATAAATTTTTATATTAATTCTATAAATGAATGTAATATTAATCATAGCTTGACCTTCCGTGAAAATTTACAATTGTACTTTTATTTATGTCTAAAAAAAATTGACGAGAAATAATGTAATACTTATGTTTTTATTTTAAACATGATTAAGTAACCTTATTAAGTCATGCACACGGTTTAAACAAATTACAAAAATTAAGTAATAATGTAAGTTCGAAACAGAGACCATCTTTGGGAACATATTAATGAAAAATATTTTTTAACTTAGTAGAAACTAGGATTTATCTTTTTTTATTAAACGATATTTATTTTAAAATATAACAATAATTAAAGTTGATAGTCCGAAATTCAGTTATAACACGTTTATTTAATCGATTTATAATTTTTTTTTATCGATTTTTAATCAATATTTATAATGATATACGAATAATAATTAGTAATTTACATTTACATTCTTTGTTTGTACGATAATTTGCAGTGTTCATGAGGCTGACGAACCAATGGACAGCGACACAGTGTACACGACGAGGAGGAAATCCCTTAGGGTATCCTGGACGTTACTGACGTCTTCGTTTGCATTCATTGTCCTCCTTTGTGCGTTATGTTTGTTTTTCTTCTTTCATCCACGAACATGCTTTCATATGCCCGGAGGCAATTTCGGATCCACCGAGACAATATTAGACGAAATTCGGGGAGTGGACTACGAGAGGCTGGAAAATAATGTTGATTCTACCAACGTCCGGCTGCCAACAGATGTGTTTCCGGAATCATATAACTTGAGAATAATACCCTTTCTGTGGGCTGGAAATTCTACGTTCGATGGTCAAGTGGATATCATCGTAAATATGACGGCCCCCGTGGACAACATAACGTTACACGCTGTTGGTTTAAATATGACCGAATGTTTGGTAACAAGGTAACAATTATTTTACAAGGGCATTCCACGCAGCAAAAAAAAACCTGAATATCTTTTAAAAATCTATTTTTTAAAAAAAAAAACCTGTAAAGTCCTATTAAGTCCTACTTAATAATAATAAAATACGCGTATTTATTCAACCTTCTATTGTCTATTTTAGAATTTAAATTCAATTGTTTTAAATTCGTCTTCTGCAGTGACATGTTTCGTTATTTTTTCTTCATTACTTCAGAAATATTAGCAAAACGCTTTCCTTTTAAAATATTTTTCATTTGGGGGAATAAAATAATGTCTCAGGGGCTAGGTCTACTACTACTACTATACTAATTTTAGTAGTAAAAAAAAAAAAACCGGAGCATAGAATTATGCCCTTTTCGCCCCAAACACTGTTGGGCTTTTCAAAACTTTCATGTAAAAAGCCTGATTTCACATGATGAGTTTTGGGGACGAGGCGAATTATGATTGTTCCATTGGCTCGATTTTTGTTTCGTTTAAGTGTCTATATCATTCGTCATCTGTGAATCTGTGATGAACTTGGAAAAAAAAGTTTGTTGTAATTTGGAGCTGTTCCTTCAAATCAGAACATGTTTCTTAACGACCTGGTTTATGTTGTGTAGTTAGCACTTCAGAAGTCGTCTACTGTTTTTTTTTATATCATATTATTCTAATGTCTGTTCATTAGACTAGATTTATAATTGTTCATACACCCTTTGAAAATTGTGTTTTTGTCCCGAGATGAAATGTTGATATTTTGCATTTGAAATATTTTATCATCGTATACCAATTTATTTTTAGATTAGGTTGTGTTATCGATGAAACGATACAATTAATCTATAAGTTTAATGTTTATACAACTATAAAAATATATTTATATAGTGTTGTTATCCAATTAAAGATAAAACCCTAAAAAACATACCTATGTATACTTATATTGTAATTAAATTTTATATGACCTAAATACGAAAACTAATTTCGATATGTGTAAATAAGCTTTATCGATATTTATATTAGTTTTATAATGAAAAAATAATTTATTTCTGTATCAGGTTACCAAAAATGGTATTAAATGAGCACATGATGGCAGATAGTATTTTTATTCCTATACAAGAAACACAACAGGATATATCTAAACAGTTTTTTATTATCAAGTTCAAAGATATACAATCAGCTGATTATCAGTATAATGTTCATTTAAAATATACAGGAAAATTTCAAGACAACATGGAAGGGTTTTATAAAAGTTCTTATAACATAAACAATTCGACTACAAGGTTTGTTTATTAAAAAATATTTTGTCTTTTAAATTATTTTGGAAAAATTAATTTGATTAAAGATGGATAGCAGCAACACAATTCCAGCCAACCAATGCAAGAAAAGCTTTTCCTTGTTTTGACGAACCCGCTTTAAAAGCTAAATTTACTATAGCTATCTTAAGGCCAGGACATATGCGTTCCATATCCAATACAGGACTCACAACTAATGTCAATAATATGCCTAAACTGTACGTTAAATCTAGTACATTATTATTAATAATTTTTAATTTAATCTAACTTATTGTTGATATTGTTTTAGACCAGAGCCTTTATCATTTTATGAATGGGATACATTTGAAGAGACTGTGCCGATGTCTACTTATTTAGTTGCATTCATAATTTCTGATTTTGAATATTTATCTTCTGAGACTTTCAGAGTATGGGCTAGAAGTGACGTTTTATCACATACACAATATGCCAGGGAAATTGGTCCTGGTATACTTAAGTTTTACGAAGAATTTTTTTCTATACCTTATCCATTAAAGAAAACTGATCTCGTAGCTCTTCCAGATTTCGCGGCCGGAGCCATGGAAAATTGGGGCTTAGTGACTTTTCGGTAAACGTGGTTTTTATCATTATTACAATTTTTAAATGAGGCTTCTATAAATCTTATATTAGTTATCTATATATTAATTAAATACAAATTAAATCATATTTATATATCTATATAATATATTTTCATTAGAGAGGTAGCTATGTTATACGATGAAGGTGTTTCTCCAAATTCTCAGAAAGATAGGGTAGCAACAGTAATAGCTCATGAGTTGGCCCATCAATGGTTTGGTAATTTAGTTACGCCGGAGTGGTGGTCAGATCTTTGGCTAAACGAAGGTTTTGCAACTTATATTGAATACGTTGGGGTAAATTATGTAAGTCACATAATTATAACAAAACATATTTCTTTAGTGTTTTAAACATTTTAATTTCAATATAGGCAGAACCTAAGTGGAAAATGGAAGAACAATTTACTTTTAGTTGTATACAGAGTGTATTTTTAATGGACTCGTTGAAATCTACTCATCCTATATCAGCACGTGTATCTAAACCAGAGGAAATCAATGAATTATTCGATCGTATTTCATATGATAAAGGTGGGTAATCTTATTTTATTTTATTTATTTCAATAATGAAAAACATTTCTAAAATTGTATTTAGGAGCGTCTGTAATTCGAATGATGGATCATTTTCTTACGCGTCAAGTATTCCGAAAAGGCTTAACCAAATATTTAAATTTGAAGTGAGATATTCAATGATATTATCTGAGTATTTAGCAATTGAAGTGTATAGTTTAAACGTTTAAGTACTATTTAAACAATTTGAAATTATATAATTGAATTATTGTGATAAAAACATATTAATACGTAATTTTACCTATTATTATTAAGGTTTATTAAATTATAAATAATAATTTCAGTGAAATTCTATTAATGGAAGAATAATATGATAACAAATACTGAAGTTTAATAAAACGAGTAAAATATGTTTAGTAGATTTAAATAGATTTATTTTTCTAATACATAAGTTTTATACAAATTTTGACTTATGAGTCGTTGAGATTAAATTGTAATAAATAAATTTTAATGTAAATTGTAACTGCAATTGTTCATTTGTAGAGCTTACAAAAATGCATGTCAAAATGATTTGTGGGATGCTTTGACACAACAGGCTCAAAATGATCACGTAATGGATAATCAACTAACTGTAAAAGAAATTATGGATACATGGATATTACAATCAGGATTTCCAGTTCTAAATGTTACCAGAAATTATACTGAAGACAAATTAACCATTTCTCAAGTAAATATTAATATTATTATTTAATTATGTATAATAATAATAATAACATTTTTCCTTGAATAAATTATATACTTTCCTAGAAAGCATATAAATAAATCCTCTTCTGTATGGGACAATGGCAAATATTTATTTACATTATTCACGTGTTTCATGTGAACTTCAGAATCGTTTTCTTCTTCATGATGCTAAAAATGATCAATCAAATAATCTCTGGTGGATACCTCTCACGTATACAACGTCATCGAAGTTAGATTTTTCGAATACAAAACCAAGCAGGTGGTTTAAACCTGAGAAAATTATGACAATAACCGAAACAGGAATATCTCCCAACGATTGGATATTGTTCAATATTAATGAAACTGGATATTATAGGGTTAACTATGATTTAAGAAATTGGAACATGTTAATTGAATACTTAAAAGATAAAGAAAAGTACTCGAATATTGGTAATAAATTTGTATTTATTTTATTTCGAAATTCATGACAATTTTTGTTAACTTCAGGTACAATTAATCGAGCACAGTTGATAGATGATGCAATGTCTTTGTCGAGAGCTGGATATTTGAATTATCAAATTTCCCTCGAATTAACTAAATATCTTGTTAATGAAAAAGAGTATGTGCCATGGAAATCGGCATATAGGTCTTTTACCTATTTACATGAAATGCTCATTAAAACTCCAATGTATGACAAACTAAAGGTAAGTACCTATATATTTTATATATTAATTTATACTAATTTTATATAAATAATGTGATTAATTAATTAATAAAAAAGCATAATATATTTTTTAAATTTAAAATACCAAGAGAAATAACATTTATTATACTTATATAAAGGTTGTAATTTTATAAAATATATTACACATATTTTAAGCATTCGTATGTTAATTGTTCAAAGGCATATGTTTTACACTTAATATCTCCAATGTATAAATTAACCGGATTTGCCGATAATCCAAAAGATGATCAATTGGTTATTTACAAAAGATTTAACTTGTTATGGTGTGCATGCGAGTTAGGTCATTCCGAATGCGTTCAAAATGCATTGGTTCAATTTCAAAATTGGAAATCAACTCCTCAACCAGAAAAGAACAACCCGTAAATAAATAGCTGTTTTATATCATGTATTAATTAAAAAAATATATTACAACATAATTTATATAACTGTTTTATAGAATTTCGCCAAATCTAAAAGGAATTATATACTGTACAGCCATTAGTTACGGAAGTGAAGGAGAATGGGATTTTGCATGGAAAATGTATAAAATGACTACAGTTGCTTCTGAAAAAGATTTATTATTAGATGCTTTGGGGTGTAGCAGAGAAACATGGATTTTAGCTAGGTAAATAAATAGGAAAAAAAATTACCAACTTACACAATGTGGGCATTCAATAATTAACAAATATTATTGCATAATCGATTCATTTTAATATATAATTAATTGTACTTTATACAATTTATTATGTGTATCTATACAATATTAGTCACTACAGAAAATTATTTTATAAAATCATATATTTATATATGTACTATTATGTTATTATAGGTTTCTTGGTTATGCCTTACAAACCAATTCTTCAATAAGAAATCAAGATATTAGCAAAGTATTTTATGCTTTAACTAATAAAGTAGCTGGCCAAGAAGTGGCATGGGATTATGTTCGAGATAACTGGCGCAATCTTAAATCAACGTAAGTTACAAAAATTGTATTTATAATTATATTCATATAAATTATAAATACAGTTAATTATTATGTATGTTTATATTGTATATTGTATCGATTTAGTTTTGCAACAAGTTTTTCAACAATGAGTGAAATTATAAAATCGTCAACATACCATTTCAATACTAAAAATGATCTGATCCAAGTATGTACAAGATGTACAATTAATTTCAAATAAATTATGATAAACAATAATAACAATAAATGAAGTGTTTGTATTTATAAAACATCAAATTATTATTTAAACATGTACTACTTTGCAGCTATGGCAGTTTTACAAAGACGAACAAAACTATTTGGGTTCGGCTAAAAGAAGCGTGTTGCAATCAATTGAAAATGCACAAGCGAATGTAAATTGGATGCAAAGAAATTATCAAACAATTAACAATTGGTTGCAAAACACTACTTCGTACTTATCGCAATATACCAACGAAGTGGATTACTAGATAGTACCTAATATTTTATAATTTTATGCAGAATGTATATAATAATTTACAAGTATAGAACATTAAGTACTAACGATTAAGCTAAAATTAAATGTCGACACTTTTGGGTCATTTTCGCTAAAGATTGTCTTGTCAAGACTGTTTTTATTTTTAACTGCTACATTATGATTTGGTGTACATCTTTATTTTATAATTATCATTATTATTTTCTTTTAATGGCAATTTATAAGCTAATTTTAATTCAAACAGTATTTTTATATATTTACTCTATAATATTGTATTTACACGTTGTACCTATAGGAATATTTATTACTTATTTAAGAATATTATTTTATTTTATTTATTGATACAATAATAATTAAACATTTTGATATAAAATATAAAATTATTAAATTATAAACTTGATTGGCAATAGTCATCCATATAAACTTTAAAATATAGTATATAATATACTATATAGATACTTAGGTAATACCTGCAGAGAGTTATTTTGTTGATTTAGTTAATAATGGAAAGGGGAGATAAATGTTTATATTTGATCATGTAGGATCTTAATAATTTTGAAAACAATTTTTGTAGTACTATGCAACAACGTATTTATGTTTTGGATGATAAAAATTTTTTTTTTTAAATTTTCATTAATTTTAAAATAGTATTAATATTAAATGGAAAAATTATGGGTGGGGAGGTAAATGTTTATATTTTATTTTGAATTGTCCTAGAAATTTCGCTAAAATTTGGCATGGGGGTAGTATACTAATAACGTGTGTATGATTTGGGTTAAGAACAATTTTTTTTTTTAATTTTCATTTTTTTGAAAATATTGCATGTTTTTATCTATTATATGTTATCTAACTCAAAATACTACAGGGAATATCACCTATACTTATACAAACTTTCTTAATTTACAAAACTTATTTCGTACCCACAATTTGTTTATTTTCGTGTGAGTCTCCGGACATATACGTATAATATGTCGCTTCTACCTAGTGATATCGATATTTTTATGAAGTGAACATCCACTTGGTGAAATATATCTGATTTTAGATGTAATTGTGAGCACAATTATTTTTACACTAAATTAAGACTTTTTTGTGAAATAGATGAAACTTTATTTATCTCTATAGACATATAGTTCAGTGATTTTATTTTGATATTTTAATTTTTAAAACATAAATAATAAAAACATCATACACCTATGAATATACTTAGAATTTCTTTTAATTATGTGCAATGTACATTTATAAATAAGGTTGCGACATGTGACCGTGTTTTATAGACATAATTAACATGATCTATTCTGTATTATTAACATTATAGAATACACTTTTTGAAGTAAGCTGTAAGTAAAAAAAAACAGTTATAAAATATGTTGATATCTCAAATCCTAATTCAGCGATTTAATAATAACTTTATTAATTCTCTATTAAATTTTAATAAAATGTATTGCGTGTTGTAGTAAGTTAATCAAAGACTTTGAAGACTACAATTCTATGTTATATTGTTGCAAGACAATTGATTCAACTAAATCAATGTTTTATACGAGATATATTACAAAACAATAACGTTTAAACTCATTAAACATTAATTTTTTTGCATTTAATAATATACTCGTAATAATTGGCATAAAAGTATCATTGACCTTAGATCAAACAATCTAACTGAATATGTAACTACCATTAAAAATTATTCTCTACTCGTAAAAATCGTTTGGTTAATCTGAAATCTTAGTACTCCGGCCCTTTTATATCTACTTGGTCAATATTTACCCATAAAATGTTGACAATATTATTCGTAAATTATATTTAATGATAGTTATATATATTTTTGGTATACGTATACCTATAGCTAGAGCCCACCTCAGAAAGAGATAACATCAGGGGCGCCATTTCAGTATTTTTTATAGGGGGAACGAAAATTGAAGTAGGCCAAGTTTAACACTGGTCAGGCCAATATATTGTTTGATATTAAAATTATGTTAGTAACTGACAAATTTATTTGCGATGCATTTTTTAGGAATGTACAACGTTTTTTAATTATAATTTTATAAAACATATATCATTATTCACTGTTAAACAAACCACACGGATACAAAATACAAACGAAAAAATGCTACAAATATACAAAAGTACAATATGTCCATGTTATTGT
>CM023358.1:50271326-50304649 GCA_013282895.1 Eriosoma lanigerum
ATAGCGCCCCTGGATACATCTATTTGAACTCTCAACGACAAATTCCAGAATAAATTCTAGACTCTTGTCTAAGTATTTTTCAATATTTTACGTCCATCCCAAATTATAATCTTCATTTCACATTATTTTTGGAATGTATTCTAATTTACATCGGTACATTGTGATATCTATTAAAAAACGTATTTGACATTTATTTATCTTTATAGCAAGGTATACATACACAAAAAAAAATATATATAATATTTATATCACACTATCAGTTTTGGACAAAAAAAAATACTTTTTACAATTTACTTTTACATTTTTCAACATTTATTAATTTCCTACATGGTAATTCAAACACAGATCGCCCGTTTCAGTTAGTAGCTACAGCTGACACTAGAGTTTAGACTCTTTACTTTTTATCGCGAATAAGGTCTATGGTATTTAATCACTCACAATATTACTTTTGGTAAGAAATTATTTATGCTAAATGTAAATAATGTACCATAATTATTATTAATTTCAAAATGTAATTTTTACCTTGTCAATATTATCTTAAACAATCATATTCAATCTGTTAAAATATTACTGATTGTAACATCGAGGTACTCCTTAACATAATTTAAATTATATAAACAGATGTAACAGAAATTATTTAGATAACAGTATATACATGGTGATCAAGCATTTAATATTGTTATTCTAATTCAAATTTACAAAGACAGCAAAATCAAATAAAGTAAATCCTAAAGATTTCTATTAAATTAAATGGGTATAAAGATATTTTATATTATGTTAGGTATATAGAATATTCAGTTTATCATTTCCATTTCGGAATATTATCATGACATTGGAAATGAACTTTTTAAAATTGTATTTGTATTCACGTCAATTAGGTAATTTATTTATTTTTATATCTGACTAAAAATTTAAGTCATATTAGTTCATTTAAATAATTGTACACGCATATTATAATACGAACATGTATTTACATTTTTCATAGTGTTATATTATGATATATTTAAGTAAGTACTTGGTACCTAACTATGTAAAAATTTTAATTGTTAATCATCAGGTAAATTGAAATACTAAAATAATTCAATAATATTGTATTATAATGAATAAAATGGATGCCGATTTAAAAATATTAAATTCTGCTAAATTAAGAATGAGATCTCAAATTAATTTTTGGAATAATTATAGCAGTAACAATACGGGTAAGAAGTTTTAAAAATGTAATTATTATTTCTTTCTAATGAAAAATTTCAAAATAAAATATAGAGTTTATTTGAATAATATTATTACTAGATTTACCATTTAACAAAAACAACAAGTCATACAATAAACAAGGCAAAGTTAAAAAAATGGTTGACAACATAGAAAAATCCACGAAAAACTCGATCGAACTTGATATTAATATACCAGAGATTATAAATAATTTATTAGATTTTCAATTACATATAAGAAACGATTTAAAAGAAATAAACTGGCCTTCAAGTATCATAGGAAAGGTGACACAAACTCATATAACATGTGCAAATATAACTATTACAAATGAATAAATTATTAATAAAAACTAAAACTTTATAAAAACCTACCTCGTACACGAAAAATGTAAGGTTGACATATTCTAGTTATATATTAGTTTACATTAAAAAATAAAAAGTTAATTAGTTAAAAAGTAATTTATTGTTAACAAATATTATATATATTTTTAAAGTAATTGTTTATAATTTTTAATTGAATTATTGAATTTAGTATAAAATAAGAAAATAAAAATAAAAATAAGAGAATATATATACAAAAAAGATATAGGTTTTACTATTTAAACGAAATTTGTATATGTTTATATAAATATACAATCTATTTTTATTTGATTTGAATTATAAATAATATTTCGTTAAGTTTCTGTATGCAATACATTTATTATGATCTTTCATGAATATATAACATATATATTTTAATGTTACGTATGTGTTTTTTCTTGGTATAATGAATAGTACAAAATTCTTTATAAGCATTCAAATATAAAATATGAATATGTTATATCAATAGTTGTTGATAGTTTTTGATATCAAAAAATTATTCTATACTTGGTAATTTGCATTTAAATCAATTTGTATAGAAAAGTTTATATAAAAAATTTGTTTTTCTAGACAAAGTTATAAAGATACGAAGGCTGTTATATTAAACCATTACAGTAAACAAATAATTAATTATGTTTAGTTTTCCGAATAATTCCTGCAGTTCTCTATTAGATCTAATTTCATATGTTTAGTCTTCGTTTCTTTTTGGTCCGTATATCCTCCTGAGGAATTTTCTCTCTATGATACCTAGTCTATTTTCATCTCCTTGAGTCGTGGGCCATGTCTCACATACATACATTATCACTGGTCTAATTAGTACAGTAGTACTATGTAAAGTCGTTCTTTTGATTTTTTCGATAGTATCTTCGAACCCAATAACCCATAGAGGGCATAAAAACATTTGTTCCCTGATGTAATGCATTTTTTTATGTCTTCGTAGTTATCGTTTGTGCTACATAAGTTAATGCCTTAATGTTAAAAATTATTAACCTCCTCAAACATCCTCTGACCTGTAGTCCAGCTGCATTTTGCATTTGACCTCTGTTCATACCGATTTGCATATATTTTGTTTTAGTCTCGTTAATGTTGACTCCCCGTTTTTTGCACTTCGTATCATCAAATCCGTTGCTTTTTGGATATCCTGCTAACTTTCAATTATATTACATTTCTCGGAAGAAGAAAAATTATCAAACAATGACGGAAAAACGTCAAAATTTACATAAATCGTAATTTTGATGAAATTGATTTTAGGTTTTTCATGATAACTAATGATTTTTTGAACGTAGGTATTTTAATTCTTTTTTTGGGTTTTCTCATAGGTAGTTTATACACGTAGTAAACGTATGGAATGATCTATTAGTATATTACATTATATTATATTGAGTTTCGCTTAGATCGTATTTTCTAATATCATTGCACTTAAATCTTTAATATAATAAACCATTAACCATTTATTACTTCGAGGACCGAAGGGACGAAGGAGGATTATCCAAATTCGACCTTTCTACTTTTATTATTTTTGAATCAATAAAAATTAATTGAGTAGGTAATATGGATATAGTTGAATTTAGACATTAGATATCGCATTTTTGGGTAAAGCGATAAACGATTAGATTTTAGAATGCAAAAATTAAACATATTTTGTAATTACCAAAAAATATTAATTGGAAGATGTTTTTATAAAAATTATAATATTTTAATAATTTCATTTGTGTATTTAAATTATTAACGATTTACTTTTTGAATTATACATAATACATTTTAATGGGAATATGGTTTATTCAATTGTTTCTTATTGGAACAGTTTTTCATTTAATGATTAAGCATAAGAGGGGACAATTTTTAAATTCTAGTTTTTTAGTATTCAATTTTCATAAGACTATTATATTTGTTTATCTGCCGTTTATATAGTTTATACAGTACAAAATGATTTTAATTAGTGTTATACATATTTTTGTCATTTTACTTGTGGTTAATATACTTATTATTAAATCCGAAATTACTTATGATAATTGTCCTATTGTAGGTAAGTACAAATTGATGTTAAATTATAAACATTTCATATAATATACTCGTATTGCAAATGACATGGTTAAGAACGTTACATAATATTCAAACTCGTTTCATGCAAAGCTGATATTAATTTTACGCACGAGTCACACGCATTATATATAATGATCAATTTAAAAATTTAAATAATAAGTTTTACAGTTATTACCATGGATGTGAACGTCAGTGTTTAGATATGCTAATGGTAATAATTCATCTAGAACAGGTCTAAAGTGTCAATAGCCTAGAGTACTTATTTTATTGCGAACGATACGAAAACCATATGGAACCAATACTTCATTGCAAACTTAAGCGCTAAAGTCGTAAATTAATTGTGAAGCCTCGCTTAAATGTTAATATGATAGAAATAAATAAGAATTACTTGAAAAACAATTATAATTTTATAATATTTCATATCGTTATATAATAATATAAGTACTATAAAATTAAATATGTATACAATTAAATTAGGTAATGTAATTTGAATTAAATAAATTTTAACATATTAAAGTGATTAACATTCATCGCAAATAAGATATAATCTATATAAAATAATATAAAATGACCCATTTCAATTTTTAATGATAAGCGGTATAATTTGTTTATTCTATTAAAATTAAATTAATTACCACTTTAACTAATACAAGGAAATTCGCCCTTGGATTTGCGAATAATCTTTAACGGTCATGTTTTATTCGTCGTTATTAACTCGAGACCGGTAGGAACAGTTATAGAAATATTTTTAAGATAGTTGCTTAAGTCTTAGAGCGCCGATGTTGGCAGCAAACTTAGATACTCCGAAGCAATTACATTACATTCTCTTTAAGAACGTCCAGTGGACTCACGAAAGATCTTCGATGAAAGATCGCTAGATTGGATCGATTGAGATTCGAAATGGCGTCCAACGATTAAGTTTCCGGAAAACAGCTGATAGCGATGATGTGGAATATAAGAAATATGATAAGAATAGGAACAATGTTAAGTAATCACAAACCGGTGAAATGGAAAAACACAACAAGTTGCCAAAAAAATTATGTTGGGGTCTGAATCGATTCCCTAAGCACTAGTATATCGTCTGGAATGATTTTAATTACCAGAAAAATAAAAACGCACACGAATTGTAATAATTATATAATTATAATTTAAGTATTGATATAATGAAGACGAAATTTTCGGATGAAACTGTTATCACTTCAATGTAACTATGTACTACTAATTTATATTATATATAATGAATATTATTATAAGTTCATAATTTAGGTCTATACGAGTAGAATCAACAAGTTGCTTCATCGTCGAATTTATGAAAAATAAGTAATGGGAAAAATGTCATGTCACTACTGCCATATACTGTACAACGTTATAATGTACTAAATGCAATCTCATGATTATGATTATGACGTCTTAAAATATTTTAATATTTTTCCCTCTTATATATATATATATATATATATATAAGCTTTACACCTGTACATAGTTTTATCGAGCAATATATTTAAATTGTCTAAAAATAAGGGATAGAACATACAACATATTTTGTATTATTAATTTTTCAGATTTATTAAGATTGGTGGTTCACGAGAACGGTAAATGTGATATCGAGGATTATGATCATTATCTCAACAGAAATCTGAATGAAAAAAGTGAATAGAAATTTTCGTTTTTTATAATATATGTCTGAACGTATCTATGAACAGTGATCGAAAAACTATATTATCTTTGTAGTTATCTGCCGCTATATTATTTTTAATAAAAATGTAGTTTCAATATTCAATACTTTTGAAATATTATTTTTAACTACTTTCTATGTAATCTTTATTATAAACCGCATAAAAATAAATAAATAAGACAGATACTATATGTTTATTATGGATGATTGTGATTATCATTGATAATTATTATACCACTTATAGATAAGACCATGACATATACGTACATATTCATTATTTATATACCTATTAACTATATGGACTGCGTAGTGATGAGCACTATCGAATAACCATATAAAAATATATAAAATTATATATTTATAATATTATGAGTAAGATTTCACTACTTCTAATTTTTATAGCTTACTACTTTATTACAATACTTTTTTAAACTATAGGGATTCATAGAAATTTCTGCAAAAAATGTAGCGTACTACCGTAGTGCCGCTACAAATAGTGTGCTTCTCCCAACCATTCTCTATAAATATTTTCATATATTAAAGAATAGCAACATGTTACATTTTGGCTAGTCTATTTATAAAACATAATTAAATTTCGAATCATAGTGGTTTTGAACTTAAAATCGAATATGATCCTGTCTTTAATAATTATACAATTCATTACGAGTGTTTTAAACTACTTCAAATTCCACAATTTCATCATTTTGCCATTATATATATATCAATTGATTTATAAATATTTACATTACAACAGTTTCTTATTAGTACTATGTGTATAACTAAAAACTATATAAAAGAAAAGACAAAATTTTATCATGTGCATAAATTAATATTTAATTGTATACAAATTTACCTTATGAATCAAAGTAAGCAGTCTTCAGATATATAATAATTTTTATAAATACATATAAAATATAATAAAAAATTAAAAAATAGTTAAATATTATATTAATATACTTAGATGGAAATTATAGAAATATTATATTACGTTATTTTCATCTTGTATTGAAATTTTTAAAATTTTACTATTTATCCTTAATCGAATTTATTGATAATTATTAATTAGTTGAATTATTACTTTATGTACCTGAAGATATATTTTTTTGGTTATTTTCGTGTTCTTCAACATCAACAAAGACATATCCACAATATCTTTATCACAGAACTGAATATTTGTAACACAGGTTTAGCACGTTATCTTGAAAACATAGCTGGATTAGAATATTTCTGGTCACAGCACATTATTGTTTTTTCATAATTAATTAATTAAAGTAGATTGTAATTATTCATTAACACTTTAATGAGCAATAAATTATATTTTCATTGTATAGGTTCTAAGAATATAATAGATGTCACTGTAGCAAATAATAATATTAAAAGTATGTTATAATGTTCTATGATATTTTGTATATTAAGATGATTTTCTTTATTTTTGATAGATGTACCTAGATAATTTATTTTAAAATAATAATATACCAAATTTATATAAAAAAAAATTGACATTTTATCCATATTAAACGTTACAAAACTTTTTACATCAGTCACATCATTGTTTAATAAAATACCGTATATCTAATTATATATATATATATATTATTTTTAATCATCATTACACTGCTAACGTTATCCTTATTATTTTTCTACTTTTGATTCATATTCCATGTTTATTTTGAAAATTAAATTAGATTTTTCCGTTATGTTAGTGAGGATCTAAGAAACATTTTTTTTTTGTATACACGCACCATATTAACATTTTCAATTTTAATGATATATA
Source organism: Eriosoma lanigerum (assembly GCA_013282895.1). Taxonomy (NCBI): domain Eukaryota; kingdom Metazoa; phylum Arthropoda; class Insecta; order Hemiptera; family Aphididae; genus Eriosoma; species Eriosoma lanigerum. Next base: position 50,278,387 of record CM023358.1, read on the forward strand.
ATAACGGTATACATAATTTTCTAATAATTATAATAAAACTGAAATTATTACTCTATATTTATATCGCCACATAATCTAAAACTAACCGTTTGTAATTGTATCAATTCAATACATACATTCAAATCAATCCAATGTAAAAATAACATATACAAATTGTATACAAAATAGACAATCGCTTATAATATTTTCGTCACTATTACTCACTCACAAATTATTCCAATGTTCCAAACGATCAATTAGCTGAAAAAACGATGATTAAGTATATGGTCATAAGTTATAGGGGAGGTGTGTCAAAGGGGTCCCCCAAATTTCATCAATATTTATAATTGTTTAAATTTATTTTTATATGATACGCTTTACTATTTATTACTCTTTTGACTATAAAAAAAAAAACATAAATATATTTTTGACCGAATATCAACTTGGGGGCCTTAATGGTCACCATTTTCTTAATATAATTAAAAATTATCCCCAATTGAATGTGGCCCTATTGCGTATCATCTTTCTATGTGATATTCTTTCATATGACGTGTTTTTTCACGTTTATCAATTATACTTAATATACATTAATATAGTATAGATTATGTACTTACTTTAGACATTTTAAATAATGTTTAATAGAACAATCAAGTTCATTTGGTAAGTTGAATTTTGTTTTATAAGGTTTTTGAATTATTTTTGATATTATGTTGTAAGAGTAATCTAACAACTGTTTATAATTCCATAAGATGAACGTGAATTATATATAATATTTCATTAGTTAGAAATTGTATTACTAGGTATGTTGATATCTAATCCATATTGGTGATATGTATTTTACTTACATGAACATGTAATTGCATGCATTGCAATGTATGTTTCTTCCAAAATAATCGATAAATTTAAATCCAGAACGAAAATATTTTATTTTTGCATATTTCTTATTTTTTGATGGAGCTTGCAAGTATTTATTCCAACTGGACTCTTCTAGTCTATATTATAGGTATTGACCAAAGGTCATCAACATTTCCATAGACCTATATTTTCGAAATGTGAAATTATGATTTTCAAAAAGAACATTGTTCGCCGTCCAGTAGTTTAAATGAAAAATTGTGCCATAGTACAAAAAATAACAGATGTATATTTTACGGGTATCAATGAGGGTGCATATCCCAAAGACCCACAGCAGGCATTCTATGGCTGAACTATACACTAAATTTATACTCGACGATATTCTGTCGTTTTATTTTTACAATATTTTAAAATATTGATTACTATCATAATATGGCGTCATTATTGTGTCAAATCCAGTTAATATCTACATAAATCACAGTATATTATCGCATTATGATACAGCCTTTTTTTTGAATATTTCGAATCGTATATTCCACCATGCCAAAAATAATCAACTGTCCGTCACGGCTCCCGGTAATAACGCGGACGAAAATACCATATACGATAATAAAGCAAAGCATTATATATCGTGGTTGTCTCCATCCAGTGGCGTCATTTCAGTTTTTACTAGACTAGGGCAGACCTATAAATTTGCCGTCTGTTTTTAAGAACAGAGGGGTCATTTCTTTTTGGTGCGTATTTTATTTTATTGTAAGCGGTAATCAATTAAGGTGTATTAAGGGGTTGTTTTTTTTAAATCTGCCGACTTAGGATTTGGCTAATTATAGACTACGGAAATGTATGAGTAGCCCCTCTCCCTAAATGACGTAACTGTCTCCATAGCGATGGTCGCACGGGCTGCGATATATATATATATGTATATAATATTTTTATTGGTTATAGTTGATTAGGGATAAGTCTGAAGCGTTTTTGTAATTAAAGCAGATTATTATAATTAATACTCAATATTATTATTGTTAATTACAATTTTCATATTTTTATATCAATACCTGTAATTAAAGCAGAAACAACATTCAAAGTTGCTTCTCCCTAACAATAAGCTAATAAACAATTTTAAATATTTACAACTAAAACGATAACATAAAATAAATAATAACAACGATAATTAATTAAACTAATGGAATTTAAAAGAAAACGTTAAGTCATTTTTCTTTATCGTGATAACAACGTGATAACACAATATGGTATCATGATAACCTTATATGTATTTAGAATACTATGGTAATTGCGATTATGTAAAATATTCTTACTAATCAATACCTGCGATCGTATATCAATCATATTATATCCCAGACGTATAGAAACTGTTATTCCATTATCATTTCCCATTTCCATATGCTAAAAACCATTGTATAAGCAGTGCAGTAGAGTAGGTACTGACAATGAATTTAATCTAATACAAATAGCAAATCGTGTCCTCTTGGTACTTTATAAAGCTCATTTTTCGAATTTCCCAAAAGTTTTTCCTTTATAAGCGGACATTTTTATAGGCTTTTTATTATTATTTTTTTCTGATGTATGAAAACCTTTTTTCGGGTAGAAATAATGGACCAATTACCACAAATAGGGTACCTTTTCTATACCGAATTTCATCTAATTGGTACTTTATTTAGTTCATTTTTTGAATTTCCCAAAAGTTTTTCCTTGAGAAACGGAAAATTGATAAAATTACAGTTTCCGTTATTATAATTTTTTTATTTTTTGATTATTAATTGAGTTTTGATCGTTGGAACTTGAAAATTTTTTTGAGTACTAATTTAGGTAATATTTACGGTTAGTAAAATTTTGGAACGGATTGGTTGATTTTTTGGCTAAATACAGAGCTTTGAATTTTTTCCAAAAATGTTTAATATTACCTGCAGTTTTTGGTTTAAAGGTATGCAATTTTTATAGAAGCCTACTCATATACTATTTAATCTATTTACAAAATATTTTGAAAATCGTGACTGACAATTTTTATCATTAAATGATAATTATTTGAATATTGATCATAGGGATTTGGAATTTATTTTGCATATTTACATGTGTGATTTACACTCATGGTAAAATTTTTGATTGGGTTAGCAGTAAAATATATTTTAATATATTGATATTTGTTCAGAATCGTATTTTCTAATGCAATATATTTGCATTCAAATCTTAATAATTATAATAAACCACTAATTTCTCCGAGGACCTAAAAGACGAAGGAGGAACATTCTAAATTGACGTTCCCACTTTTTTTTTCTGTGATTATAATGTTGAATACCTTTGATTGTTGTCATTGCTAAGGTGTTCTCCAAAGACGGAAAAGTGTCTAAAATGCAAAGGAAAGATCTATAAAAGGTCAATTTTGAGTTTAATGATTTGAAAATTTTACAGAAACCTGCTCCTATAATGTTCTACACATTTACAAAATATTTTGAAATCAAAAGTCAATTTTTTTTTATAATAAGTCTTCAAACATTTTACATTGATGTTTGATTTTTGTGTTTTTAATGGACTGAAGAGGGAAGATATAATATTCCGACCACCTTAACAAGTATATGCTTTCGGTAGAAAATTATGTCTAGTTGGTACTTATTTTAGCTAATTTTTTAATTTCTCAAAGGTTTCTCTTTAGGAGACGAAAAACTACCAATAAATGACGGAAAAACGTCAAAGGAGGAACGTCCACAATCGACTTTTCTCCTTTTTTTTTAAAAAATATATTATAAATATAAAATACTATGGGGGCCGCTAATCAAATCTAAAATTTTGCCACCGGAAAAGAGCAATTGCCCCAATTTCCCCGTTAAACACGGTACGGAACTTAAACCTAAGCATAATATAAATTAAATAAGTTTACTTTTTATGACAATTTATAAATTATGAAATACCCAATTGAAAACTATTACGATTACATATTTTATTAGATAAACCAACGTGGTAAAATTAATTCCCTTGTTAACTAATAATTTAATAATAACCATTAACCTGAAACGACTAATTCAAAATTTGTATCTAAATAAATATAAAATTTTTTTTAGAAAATATACAAAAAATGAAAGAAATAGATTACAAACAACACTATTTCATTGGTAATTTATACTTAATTTAATTTGTATAAAAAAGTTTATATGAAAAATATGTTTTTCTAGAAAGTTCTGTTGTTTTATTAAGATATTACAGTAAACAAATTATTAATTATTTAAATACAAATTATATTTATTTAATAACATTATATTGTGTTTGATAAATAGTAAATAATTATTATAATGATATCTACGGTAAAAAATTTAAATATTAGACGTAAAACCAATATGTTTCGTACTTTGCTTAGAATATAAAATATTATAAACCATTACATAGATATTAAATTTGAAATTTGTATCTTATGAAGATGTTACATTACGTCAAGTCTAATTATAAATTTAAATTATTTTAGAATACCTATGTAAGTATATTTAGTAATTTTATTATATCTTTAAATATTTTGGGTAGTTTCATAAAAAAAAAATCTATTCTCTTATCCTTTCTAATGATATTGTTATAGTCATAATTAATAAAATTTAATAAATTAATTTAAAAATGTGTTACTTTCTTATTAAAACTAAAATTAATTATTAAGTATACCATTGTAATAATCTAAAATAGAAAAATATTATTATTTAATTTTAAATACGAATATTAAATATATATTATATATTTATATTTTTTGTATTATATTATTGTTATTGGGCATTGTCCGTTTGAATAAATAATAATAATAATTAAATATTTTATTTTAAACCCTAGTATATCCATATGAGGATGAGAAAATATTTTTATTCATGGATCGGACTATAAACCCCTGTAATGTATACTCATATAATTATATGTAACCAATAATTCATAATTTCAGATAAAGAATTAGTTGTAATTGACCAAGTGTCAGAGACATCACAATTTTTTATACGTAGAATATATTTGTGTGTGAGGATGTTAGATGGTTTTAATAGTGGCGAGATACTAACATTCGTTTATTGTTTTTTTTTAAAATTTTGTTGTAATCATATTGATTTGGTCGTTATTCGATAGAAAATTAAACCATTAATTTTATATTATAAATTAATGTGGTTCGGTTATTATTAATTTTTTCTTGTGACCCGTAATCGCCATCTCTACTACAATAACCACATATAGCTTAATCCAGATTTAAACAATTTCTTTAATTGACATTCCTAGTTTTTTTTTTTAAAAAAATCATTTAAATTTGAAATGTTGAGTGAATCGAAGAATTATATGTGCTATTTATATGACTAAAAGCTATGTATTTTCGAATATTTTACTTATATTATAATTGCCAAACATTAATTTACACAATTATGTATATCTTTTAAAACAACAAAAGTTTATCAAGAACTTCATGATTGATGTTAAAATATGGCCTAATTTCATAGAGAATTTACTAGTTTAATATATCACCCAGAGTGCACCTAAACGTATTAAACGATTATAAAGATGACACAAATAATCATGAAAATATATTTGTACTAAATATACATATTTAAATATTAAATGAGTACCCAGGCGTTTATTCAATTATTTGTAGAGAAAGAGACTAAGAAAATTATATGATTATTATACATAGTTTTAGATTCTGTGCGAAGCGAAGAATGTATGTTGGTTTTATAAAGATTTATCTTTTTTTATGTGAAAACATTTATTTATGTAAAAATAATGGTCTGATTACCCTAAAAAAGAAATACTTTCAGTAAAGAATTGCATCTTATTGGTACTTTGTTTAATTAATTTTTCTAATATCCTAATAATTTATTTTTGGGATAAAATGGAATATGGTTTAAAATCTGCAAAATTCACGGGAAATGTAATTTTGACGAAATTGATATTAAACATTTTATCATAATTAATGCAATTTAAAAGGTAGGAAATTGAAAATTGTTTTTAGTAATGAGTTAAGTATTTTACATTTAAAAACAAATTTTGAAACTGTTGTAAGGCATATTTTACAAAAGTGTAATTTTTTACTTAATAATGTTTCATATAATATTCTTATGCCTGAAAGCAATTTTATGTGGAGTAGATGTTTTTAGATTACCACAAATTTAGTATGCTTTTGGTAGAAATTGTTATTTAGTTAATGGTTGGTATTTTATACAGCTTATTTCTAGAAATTCAAAAAGGTTGAAAAATAATATTCACGGAATCTACACATTTTTGACGAATATGCCTTTCATTATCATATGATAACTAATTTTTCTGTAGCATAGTATATGAGAAATAAAGAAAGTAGGATGGAAGTGTGGAACCGCACAAATTCTGCCGCAGCCACACCCCCGAGATATGTTACACCACCCTCCCATACAATTCAAAATAATAATAATATTCTGGATTATAACCTGAGCTTATATCCATGTTTGAGCATGAGCCTTACTCATAAAAAAATTTATAAAAAGAAGTATTTTCAGAAATTATATTCTATATCTGACTGAGTTTGTCTTAGAATAATTTTTTGAATGCACTATTATTGCATTCAAATCTTAATTATAATATAACACAATAACATTTTACTACTAACCTCTCCGAAGATTCTAGAATTGACTGCCCGTTTATTTTTAAAATTATTTTGTTTATTAAAACACTTCTGTTTAAATCGTATTATGATTTCATTAATTAAATTTAAATTGTATTTACCATAATTGTACTCATATGTCTCAACCAATATATTATTAATAAATAAATTAATTGATCATATTATACATAATTTTAAATAAAATCAGTGATAAAATGCGGTAAGTATATTGATTCACATAATTTATATATTTGTATATTTTATTTTAATACTAATAATTCTGTATTGATGTCCATCATTCTATATAACATTTCTCTCCTTTCGTATATTATGCTGGAATATGATTAACTATTTTATGCAAATTGACACTATAATTTGGGATAGTATAATGTGACCGTGTAAAGACTATAGAGCTCACTATAAAAAAAATATAACTCTTAAGTTAATCCTATTTTGACAAAATTTTATGTAGTGTATACATTTTTTCATTTTTATATTAATATAATATAATTTAATATTATATTATAATATAAAATTATAATATAATATTATATTAAATTTAATAATTTAAAGTTTCAAACATATTAATTCTTCTTCTTCTTCCATTAGCTTAATGGTCCTTGTAAGACCTGAGGTGCAACAAACAATCCTTTCCATTATTCCCTGTCGAGTGCTTAATTCTATTGTCACTGTTTACAAATCATTCTCTACTATATCTTTCCACATCGATTGCGGACTACCTAGTTGCTTTTTCTTTTATAATAAATAAATATGTAATTAAATAAATAGTATAAAAATTATAAATATAAAATAACTAGAAAAGATATTAACATAATTGTCTTCTTGTCTTTTTATTTATTTCTTATGGTTTGTTTGAAGTTTACGAAAATGTAATTAATTTTATTATTTACCAATCATTGTTGGTATCATGAGGATTCATTATTAATAAACATGCGTATTTTAAATTATGATTTTATCAACTTTAATAAATGTTAATGAGATTATTTTTCTAAAATTGAAATCAACAGAATTAATTTTTTAAATTAAATAATTAAAATAATAAAAACGAGTGCACCATAGTTGTTGTACTGGAGTAGATACTATAGATATATTAAAAATAACTAAAACATGAATTGTAGAACTAGAGTTATTGCGTTTGTTATAATTTTTTAGGACACTCTCTATGTGTATAATTATTACAGAATATTATATTAGTTACAATCTCAATATTTTTAAACGTATAACATTACAGTATAAAATTATAATGTATTCGTTATGTTCGTTGGTTAGTCCATTTCTACATATAATTATTTTAATTAGTTTTTCCTAATAGAATTAAAAAAATATCAAGCATTAAAATGTTATGCAAACTATACAGAGGTATTCAAAATTATTTCGTTTTTAAGTTTAAATACAGGATTATTACATATACAACGTTATAATTAAAAACTGATTTAATATAATAATTAGTATTAAATATAAGGATTAGGCACGTAAAAAGACTTTCTTATTTCCCACTCTTATATTTTTATTTATAATATAACTGAAGTATGTATTATAATATTTAATTGACATTAGTTTTATAAATACATTTATAGTGAAAAATAGTACGTACAACATATAATTTAACAATTTTAATTATTAATAAATATATACAGAGTTATTTATTAAAAATGCTCACCATAGGTGCAATTAGGTGGATACTAGGGGGTGTTAAGCACCCTCTACATTTTTTTTAGCGCCCCTTAAAATTTTTTTAACATACTTAATGTATAGAATTATATGATGATCTACGACCAAACAAAATGTTAGCACCCCCAAAATGTAAAAAGTCTAGTTCCGCCTATGGTGCTCACCACACTATTTTGCTTTAGTAATGCAGATTTTGTATATTATATTTTTTGACATTTTAATTTATTTAATATCAGTATTTTCCAAGAATTAGATTTTAAATTTGAAAATTCATTAAATTATTAAAGAAAAATCAGGGAAGTCGATTCTCCGCGTATTCTTTATTTGTACCTACGGATGATCTTGAACGATTATGTGGTTTTTCATAATTAAGATTTGATTGCGATATTATTGTATTCGATAATACAATTCTGAGAGTATTATTGAGTTAAACAATATAATACTTCTTTTTATAAATTTTATTAATTTGTTAAATAATTTACAACATAAAAATGATATATCATAAAATAACTATATACTAATTAGTTCGTCAAAATTTCAGTATCTGTGAATTTTAGCGTTTTTCAAACCATTTTGTGGTTATTTTATCCCTAGGAGAAAATTTTAGAACTCCGAATATGAGCAAAATAATGTAACAAGAAGATGCATTTTTCTATCGAAAACATCCTCTTTTCGTGGTTTTTTAACGATTAGTTCACCCCAAAAAGTATTTTGGGTCTTTTAAAAACACAAAAATAAAATGTAAATGTGAAATGTTAAAGTTTGAAGGTGTTTAAAACAAAATTGTGACTTACGATGTACAAATAGTTTACATTGCTAATCAGTAGTATGTCATAAAACACACGTACACATTTTTCAGTCGTAGAAACTTTAGTCCTGACTCCTGAGAACCGTAGGGATGAAGGACGAACTTCCGGAATCGATCTTCCCCCCTTTTTTTTATATTAATTTAATATTCACTGAGTGGCTTAGAGGACTTCCCCCCCCAGCTAAATGTTCATAAGCCCCCAAATTTAGGTAGAGAAGATAACACAAAAGTAAAATGTATAACAAGAACTATCTATAAAATATATACAATCCACTTTTACAACAAATATAATTTTTATTTCAACAACATAAAGCAATGTTCAAAGATTATTATGCTCTTGATACATATATATATATATAATATAAGGTATTAAAATATTAATATACATGACATGAAATGTTAAATATATTAAATTAACAAATTTTTTATAAATATAAGATATATACACGAACGTGTAAATTTTATGTTAAATTTAGTATTCAAGTATTGAGCCTGTAACCCCCCCCCCACACAGAAAATTCGTCACAGTTTTGCCTATGCGTATTATAGGCCGTAGCTGGTACAAAAGCACTAGAGATAGCGCTAGCTCTAGAGATTAATCAACAATGTACATAAATATACTTCATACTTTAATACTTTAACATAGTAATTTATTACAATATATTTAAATTTTAATATCACCAACTTTGTATTAAATCCGATTATACCTATATTAATTAAGTATCATCTAATTTATCTAATACTTTTTATTAGATATTAGATATTATATTATATTTTATAGTATATAGCAATTTTGAGTTTAACAGTTTAAAAATGTTATTGAAACCTACTCGGATACTCATATAATACTTTATCTTCTTCCAAAATATTTTTAAAATCATAAATTACAACTTTTTTTTTATAAAATTTATGGGTTCTAATAATAATAATAATAATAATAATTTTTATTAAAATTCAAAATTACGATTTTCATTATTTTAAAGTTTTTATTTCGTGATAATTAATTGAGTTTTGATTGTAGGGACTTGAAATTGTTCTGTGTATTCACATGGGTAGTTTACACACAACGTAATCTTCTGGAACGGCTTATCAGTATAATATATTGTATTATATATTATAATTATAATTATAATTTATATTGAGTTTCGCTCAGAATCGTATTTTCTAATGCAATATCATTGCATTCAAATCTTAATTGTAATAAACCACTAATTTTGGATAAATAATAACGGACTAATGGAGGAACGTTCAGAATTGATCTTCACTCTTTTTCACATATTCGATTATATTAATATACATATTTATATCGTTCGAATATACAGTCGTGGGTATTGATTACTAAAAATCAGTTAAGTACATAATCGCAATTACCGTAGTATTCTAAATATGTATATATCACAGCCCGTGCGACCGTCGCGATGGAGACAACCACGTATATGTGGTGCTTTGGTTAATTATCGTATTTTTATCCGCGTTATTACCGGGAGCCGTGACGGATAGTTGATTATTTTTGGCATGATAGAATATACGATTCGAAAAATTCAAAAAAAGGCTGTGTCATAGTGCGATAATATACTGTGATTTATTTAGATATTAACTAGATTTGACACAATAATGATGCCATATTATGAGAGTATATAATATTTTAAAATATTGTAAAAATGAAACGATGGATAATCGTCGAGTTAAAACATTTTATATTACTTATATTATTTAAAAAAAAATCTAAAATTATATTTTTATATTTTTTTTGATATTATTAATTTTAGACAAGCAATTTACCAATAAGAGTAAGCTATTCCTTTATAATTTATATATACAACAAAGACTGTATCATTAATATGTGTTTGGTTTGTGTTGGATAACATATAATAATAAAATACTACATTTAGATTCTGAGAAAAGCGAACAATGTATTAGTTTTATAATGATATATGTTATTTCTATATCTGTTGATTAAAACTGTAGTATTCTGGGCAGGAATAATGCTTAGATTACAACGAATGGTTATGCTTTCGAAAGATAGTTGTATCTTATTGGTATTTAATTCAGCTCATATTTAGAATTTTTAAAATTATTTCTATGGGAGAAGATGATGACAAAAATTTATGGAAAGTGTCATTTAAACGAACTCGATTTTTAATATTTTATTCAATTTTAAATGAAAAACTATTGAGTTAAAAACTATTGTTCATTATTGAGCATTATGACAACATTTTGGAACTGTAACATTGACTTACTAATTATAGAACTTGAGATTTTTCAAAAAGTGTAAAATTAGGAATTTTTACTAAAATCGACATAAAGTGGTATTGTTATATACATTTTTAAAAGTTACATAGTTTAAAGTATTTTATTTTAATTATACTATGCTGGAAATTTTTAATATGCAATATGACATAATACAAATAGTAAATACATAATAAATATTAAATACCTATGCATATACAACATTTTGAAAGGTCTATTTAATTACAGGCCTTAAATTTTAATATTCTTAATATTTAATTGTTAATATTTGTTCATTAGTCATATTTTTTAAAACTTATTATATACTTGAGAAATATTAATATTGTTATATGAATTGGTAATGTCAAATAAAGATGAAAAGTGTGAGTATCTGCAGCTTTAACGTTTAGTTATTATAAAGTAATATAGATATTAACACATTTAAAAGAGATCTAATATATAGTTATTTTGGGAATTTAATTAATTATTTGAATATAAATATTACAAAGCACCGCTCTTTCATCTATGTTATTTTCTACTTCACCTACTTTTAAACGTGTAGTTTTGTTAAAAATTACAAATACTATAGAAATATAACGCTGTAAAAATTCAGATATTTTTATTTGAATTCATACCAAAAATAAATCATTAAAGGTATCATATTATAAATGTTTTTTTATTTCAAATTAAAATTTAAAAAAATTAATTTAAAAATTTCAGTATCGCATATAAGTAAGTTGATTTAATCTTAGGTTGAGTTATAATAATATTTTATACTCTATACTTAATAATACTATATTTTCATACTAGTTATAAAATAAACGATTAGCATTAATAGTTGAATACAGTGAATTTATATACAGGAATTTTGATAATTTATATTTTATGCTTATGTTTTCAAACTTTTGTAAATTATAGATAGAATATATACAAATGTAAACAATTGTAAGTAATGCTTTCGCAGTATGGATTTCTTAATTTTTCAATTCAATACCTTCATATTATTCTTTGAAAAATGTGGTCAAAATTAAACTTTCCACCTTAGCGTTATAGTATACAACACATTTTTAAATTTAATATTAAATGTAAATCATAACTACAAAATATTGATTTTTTTGTTCTTGTATGTATATTAACTTCTTAATTGTTATCAAGTACCTCTCTTATCACTGTTATTTGGTATCATCCTTTGACATGTTATTTTTCATATACCTTTAGATTTTTTTGGGTATTTAATTTATGTTTATCTGTGATTTATATTAATTTTAATTTTTGTTGTTCATATTAATTTTTATTTTTATTTTATATAATTTATAGTAATTTAAAATTTATTTTGGAATTTGAATGCATTATAAATTCAATTAATTTCTGTTAAATTTATATCGTTCATTAATTTTTTCAATTAGGTAGTATTTAAAATATTTTCGTTTCTAATAATTATTTTCTTTAAACTATAGAATACCCAACAAATTTTTTAATTTTTTAGATCAAATATGGTACAACAATTTAATGTCTAGTAAGTTAATTACATTTCTATTGCAATTGCTATTTTTTCCAATTAATTTAATGATGGTTGGTTAATCGTCAGCCGTTTAGTAATATTGTTTGCTGCTCCTTGAGGCTGAATCATCGCCTAAGACAAGTATGGCGGTTCCGAGTTATCTAGTCTTCGTCCACGTCAAATCCATGATCTTATTTTCTTTTGGATGTTGACGTCTGGATCGTAGGGATTGGAATGAATATAGAATAAAGATTAAATAAAAAGAATACTAGGCTTTTTTTCTGTTTTCAACGCGCTGCTAGTGAGACAATTTTTAACTGATATTTAATGGTGACCAATAATATATAAATCTATAAAGTATTTTCATTTATTTATAACGCAAACCATAGGTGCAACATTGGGTATGAATTTAGGGGCTCTAGAATTATAATTGTACATAATTTATCATAACTATAATTTTTTTTTTTTTCATACTTAGGTATTCAAAAATGTACTATACTTATAATGTACTATACATGTTTATACCCAAATTTTTTTTTTAAAACAATGTTAAATAACAATTTTATAATTTCAATGGATAAGCCTCCATTAGCACCTGATCACCGCCAATACTAAGAATGTTTTTTTAGAACTTGGGCATATTAAGCACCCCCAAGCACCTCCCTATGTGAGCCTATAAGACACACTCGTCAATAATTTTTGCACCGTTTAATTGTTCGTACGCGATACCTATCTCTATTAAAACTCACCGACCCACTATGGCGTGTTGGGAACCAATTAGTTTATAATATATTTAAACGCGTATTGAATCATGTTCTCTAAAGTTAAACAGAATTGAAGGATTCATGATAAAGCATCTCAGCTTATAGTCCAGTTGTTACCTCAAACAGCCTTGATGTTGCGTATCCAACTTTGAATGTTACTTTTGTATGTATAATTGTACTCTCAACCATATATCACTTATAACTTGTTATCAAAATTATTGTATTTCAAATAATAATTATGTTTCTAAGTTCGTTTTATAAAAAGACAGTACCTACATATTAAATCAAAAATTAACAAAAGGAAGTAGATACTATTGTTTTTTTAAATTCTGAGCGAAGCGAGGAATGTATTGTAATATATTGGTTTTACAAAGATTTTTTTTTTTATGTCTGAAATTACGATTTTGGGTAAAAATAATGGTCCGATTTCCACGAATAGGGTATGCTTTCGGTAGCAAATCGCGTCTAGTTGGTACTTTATTTAGCTCATTTTTCAAATTTCTCAAAAGTTTTTCTTTGAGAGAAGAAAAACTATCAAAAAATAACGGAATAACGTCATAATTTACGGAAATCGTAATTTTGATGAAATTGATTTTAGGTTTTTCATGATAACAAATGCAATTCGAACGTAGGAACTTAAAATTTTTTTTGAGTTTTCTCATAGGTAGTTTACACACATAGTAAATTTATGGAACAACCTATCAGTATATTATATTGTATTACATTGAGTTTCGCTCAGAATCGTATTTTCTAATGCAATGTAATTGCATTCAAATCTTAAGTATAACAAACTCTACCTTCTCCGAGAACCGAAGGGACGAAGGAGGAACATCCAAAATCGACCTTCCCACTTTTGTTTTATATAAATACACTGAATCAAATAATAATATTATTACTTACTTGGAAAAATTAAAAAACGTTAAACAATTTAAATTAATCATATATTCATAGCACTTATCGCATATCACTATTAGCGTTATACGAGTAGTTTATCGCTATGTTTTTTAAAATCAACACAATTTATCTATGTTTATATATTTTTTCCCTCATAAACATTTTTCTTAACCTAGATGTATAGAATGTCACAGATGATTAAAATAAATGTATTTAATTGTTTAAATAATTATATTTCAAAATATTTCCGTGAAAAAAAGTTTTAATATGTTGTTTTTATTTTAAATTATTATTTAGGCTATAGATCATAATATTACCTCTATAAGTTTTTAGCTTTAATCGTTTTGTATAAAAATAATAAATAAATAACATTTTTTTTTTTTTTTTTAGTTATATTAAATTTGAAGAAATTTTCAGTTTAGAAAGTTTAATAATATGAAATTGTGTTTATTTATGTGTTAATTAATTAATTTATGTGTCCGACCTCCTAATTTAACCAAGAAGTATTTTTTAGAAATTTTAATCATTTATTGTAATATTTATCAATATTTCTCGAGAAATTATTATAGATCTAGTAGCTACAACCACGAATTACTAGTATGCATTTTACATGCCGAAGTTTTTATTATTTTATTTTTTTACTAACGTTAAAACCTAAAAAAATAATAGAGGTAAAATTAATGTACATTACCTAAATAATAATTATAAAATAACTGCATTTCAAAATCTTCATTTTTCACAGAGATAATATAAGTACTTTTGGAATACTCTTTATATTGTTGGATAGTAAAAGTATTTAGAACTAAATCTATACTCTGTTCCAAATAAGAAAGGTATAGTGTCGGCCGAAAATTTGTTGGTTTAGCGCATGTCCACACCTCATCCTATCTAGTACCCCTTTCATACCACAAAAAAATGTAGTTACGTTGACTGCCGTCGTCAACGATAGCGGTAGCGTATGCATATAGATCTGTTTATACGTATAAAAATAACATGTATGATTGGCGGAGGCAGCGCTGACTTGGAAAAAGTCATTTACAGTCGTGATATGTCGGCATTGTTCGGGTGCGTAAATCGAATTGTCGACTTGGCTGTGGTTTTTCTGTCAGTATACATGCGCGAAACTGTACCTTTCTTATTTGGGGCAGAGTATAATATATATTATATATTATTGTTATAGGTACTATTACATATATTTATAGAAATAACTAAACTAATCTCAATTTTATTTATTATTTATAGCTAAACCAATGAAGCAAGAATCTATGCCCAATTATGTATTAAGAATGACAAGGCTTAGTACGTTATATTGATAAAAGATAATCTAACTCTTAATATATCCTAAGTACAGAATATTATCAATAGTATCTGAATACAATCATTTGCACTTACCGATCCTTGGTCCTTGAAATCAGTCTTACACATTACATTATCTTTTATCACTCATATTTTAAGGTTAAATTTCATCATAAATTTTTTGATCATTTTTTTTGTAATCATTTATAACTGCCTCAGTTTTACTCCTAGTTTTTCCCCACCCCATAAGTGCTGTTCAACATTGTGAAGCCCTTTTTCTAGACATTCTTCTTATGTGTAATTTTTTACTTTCAAGTTTGAATAAATTTCAAATTATTATATTTATATAATATCAATATAATAGTGTTATTAAAAATAACCTTGTTAAAATTACCGATGAACACAATATTTACATAATACAATTTTAAAATCAAATATTATGCTTATGTTTTTATAATACTGTTTAGAGTGTATTATAATGTTTTATTGCATTTAATATATATATATATATATATATATATGTGTGTGTGTGTGTGTGTGTGTAATAGTTTATTTACAAAATTCTATATTTAGATAAAATCAATATAACAATTTTTAAATTTGTCTTATAATATAATATTATGTAAAATACATATGCTAATATGTACGGCGTAAACCATAACTAGAGTATGAGATTAAATATTAAGTCTCACTATATATATGTATATATAATATGTTTTACGATTAGCCGTACTAATCTGGACAAAAAACATTCAACCTTTAACCTTTAACCATGTAATTGTTTATCTAATAATTTTAATGATTCCCGTATATTAATCACCGCACGGCCGTCAATTAACCCGTGGTCATATAGTTTACCGCTGTCACTCGTTTGTCATACACGTATGTACGTTTATATAACTTAGTTATTATTTTTTTTGAAATTTTTCGAAAACAACGAAACAATGGCCGGCAGTATCGCAGACAACGCTGCTATTTACAACAATAAGAACGCGACACAGTCGAGTAAATATAATAATATTGTACAACAACCCGGTGAACTGATAGACAGTACCGTTTTCACAATAGATTTTACCGAACGTAAATTTATTCACATCGGGCTGGACTCGGCGGACGCGTTTAATATCAGTATCCGTATAACCAGTGCGACACGTTATGTATGTATATCCAAAGACTTACTACGTCGCATTTACTCGATGATGGGATACATTCTATCGATAATATCCGACCAGCCGGTGAAAAGCAGGGAAAGACTATTTTTAAAATATTTCATAATTCTATCACAGTTTTTTTTTAATAAGCTACTAAAATTGAAATTTTGAGTTAAATGAAGAAATATGATAATTTTCTTGATTTTGTGTAACTGATAACGCATAAATATTTCGATGTTGAATACACTTAACTGTAAATTTCCTTTGTGTTTTATGACATGCTCCTCAATATGCATACAAAAAGTTTTGAAAATTAGTAGTCACAATTTATTTTTTACCTTAAAACCTTAACATTTCACACTTTTGTTTTTTGTGTTTTTAAAAGCATAAAGATACTTTTTCAGATAGAAATAATGGTTCAATTACCATGAGTAGGGTAAAATATTATATCTACTTGGTAATTTATGTAGCTTGTTTTTTGATTTTCCAATATTTTTCCTTTGGGAAATGAAATATTACCAAAAAATCAGGGCTTGCATCTGAGAAATAAATTTCATTTAACGTTATTCAAAATTTTAATATTATAAAACTTTTGTGTTAAACGTTACCAAATATATAATGTTATTCAATATTATCATTAAAAATTAGGTATTTAAATTTTTTCGTTGTTTCTAATACAAATATTAATATGTATTAAATGTAAAAGTATGCTACCACCATAAGTAAAATTTCAGAGTGACTAAGAGTTCTTCCAATAAATTATTATCTCCATACATTTATAAGGTTAACACGCATCAAACTTCAGCAACCCTCTAATATTTAGGATAAAATTGCTCAACTAGCTTTAATAGAAGTTAGTAGTTATTATACTTCTTCCCATTTTTATAATGGTACAAAGCATAAAACTCAACAGTAAAATAAAAACTAATAACGAATAAGTTACAATAATATGATAATCGTCATTTACTCTTTCTGCATACTCGTCAATTCTTCATCAAACAATAAATAGATTTTAAAATCTTATTATTATAATAATATAACATAGTAACATTTATTTACCAATCTCTCCGTGAACCAAAGAAAATTTTTTCTTATCTTCTTATACAAGTTTACGTACTTCATTTACAATGATTTCCTAACTACACTTTACGTTTCATTATTTATTAATTTGTACTCCACCCAATTATTTTTCTTTCTGTTTTTCTGCCATTTTTTAAGTGTATTCCCGTATTATTTTCTATACGGCTTCGTTCAGCAATTCCATTTTATCGAGGATATACCTCGATTATGTAGGTTAGGTTAGGGTATAACTATACTAAATAAATTGAAATATTTGTGTTTTGTAATAGACCGAGTTGGATTAAATTTTAGTAATATTAGAAAATTCTACCCTTATTATCGTCAAACTAGTAAGCTTTTTCTCTTATTTACATATATCTTACAATTTATATGTATTTTTATTGTACATTGATTATGAGTATAAGGATAAGTAAGCAGTGATGAAACTTGTTCTAAAATTTAAGAGGGGAGACTATAACCACATTTCAAATTTTCTTTGAAAAAAAATTGAGTTTTTTTGTTATTTTAAGGTTCTATGAGTAATTATAGATGCTGAGTCCCTCCAGTCCCTCCCTAGTTGCGCTTATGTAGGATAGGTAATATTAGATTAGATTGTTCAATACGGAATCTGCGATGTAATCGTTTCGTGAGGTGCGTGAGGATTTGAAGAGTTAACTGGTCACGTGGAGAAAATCGGTTCCGGTCGTTGGAATGGTTAGTGCGGATCAAATAGATTTTTTATTGCATTACGCAACAATAATGGAACCATATACGATTGATAAGGAAAGACTTTAAATTGAGTTGGGAAGAAGAGCAGCAACGAGCGTTTGCGAGATTACATGACTGTCTGACAGGTGAATCTGTTCAAATAATATTTTGAAGTGATGGGGTAACCAAAGTGCACATGGATGCGAGTTCTACTGAGCTAGGAGTCATGTTGCAGAAAGCTGAGATTGTAGGTTGTAAGTTAATCTCATGCACGTTTTAAACATTAGTAATTATTTCTATTCATGACTGTATTTAATTTAATTTTAAGTTAGTTTATAAAATAAATAATACTTATAATAGTATTATTATATATTATAATAATTCGTTTAAGAAAACCTAATAAATTTAAATAATAATAGATAACAGAAATAGTAAGTGCGTATTTGTGCTATACAGTTTATTATAATTTTAATTACAAAATATAATTATTTTATAATTTATTATTTTAAATATAAATCTATAATGAATTTCTATAAAATATTGTTAGTTAATAATATCTTAAAATTAATTACCCAATTTATTTGTAAATTAACAAAAATAAATACTAAAATAATTATTAATCATTTGCATTCCAAGCGAAGTGAGGAAGAAATTGGTTAATTTTCTGACTAAGTATTGATTTTTGAACTTTTTTCCAACAATTTTTAATATTACAATGAAATTTTGGGTTTAATGGTTTAACTCCTTAAATTTTGATCGTAGGAACTTGAAATGTATTTTAAATATTTACATTGGTAATTTAAAAACGTGGTGAAATTTTGGAATTGATTATCAGTATAGTATATTGTAAAATATTGAGTTTCATTCGGAATCGTATTTTCTAATGCAATATAATTGCATTCAAATCCTAAGTATAATACAAATCACTAATTTCTCCGATGACCGAAGGGACGTTAGAGGAACTTCCACAATCGACTTTCTCACTTATTTATACGTGAAAGTAAATAAATTGTGTGTATTATTTTTTTTTTAAATTTAAAATTTTTAAGGAACATAATATTAACAATAATTAAATACAATTGAATTTTATACTTAATCAGTGGTATAACCTAACATAAAATATAATAATCATATTCAAGGAGCTCGTCAGGAAATGCCAAGCCCCCGCTATTTGGCTGCTAATTATATAGTAATTAATTGTTGTTTGTATAGGGTGTTTTTTAATATGTTAAAATTTTTTTTTTTCAAAAACAAATGATTATTTAAGTAAATATTAAATAATTGTTTGAAATTTTAAATATTGTATGATCTATTATCACGTTTTGTCGGCCACCGCAAAATAATAAATCTTTTCAAACGTTATTTAAAAATTGTGACATACTATAAGTGTTATAATTAATTCAATGTTTTAAATTTATGTAGTAAAATTTAAATAATTGATATTATAAATTAAAATATTTAAATAGAACATAAAAGCCTAGACAGTAAGTAAACAAATGCAAATGACACTCAAAATTTTATATGATTACTACTAATACCCATACTAATAATACTGTAGAAGTATTAAATATACGTAGTTCTCATCTAAATGATCTAAGTAAAAATGTATAATACGTAATTAGTTCACTACAGATGTGTTCCTGGCCGAGTAGATGGAGGAATTGGCACCCGATTGTTTGAGAACGGGTGATAGTTTAACAAAGCGGACATGTTTGTTTTTTCTTAAGTGGAAGTTCGAACATGAAAAACGAGTGATTATGTGTCACTACTCACTAGAGTAAACAAAATAAAAACAATATGTAGGTTATTATAAGCCAAATACTTTTTCCACGCAGATATATTATTATATGTATTTCTTATATTTAACTAGTTTTATATGAAGTTCTACAAAA
This sequence comes from Eriosoma lanigerum, assembly GCA_013282895.1. Classification (NCBI taxonomy): domain Eukaryota; kingdom Metazoa; phylum Arthropoda; class Insecta; order Hemiptera; family Aphididae; genus Eriosoma; species Eriosoma lanigerum. Next base: position 50,298,808 of record CM023358.1, read on the forward strand.
ATGAATTTGATGAACTGTTTAAATTTATAAAACATTTTATGGTCAACATTCAACTTAATTTAAAATTATTACTTAGCTGATAACAGATAATAACGTAAATTTAACGCTCTCGAATTAAGAATTATTTATTCTTATTATTATTACTTTATATATTATGCTTCATGTATAATAACATATTAGATTCTATATAGTTATGATATCTAACATATTAGATCTCTGAGTGAAATGAGGAATGTATTGTCTCTAGAAAGATGGTTTTTTTTTTTTTTATGTATTAAAACATTTTTTCAGATAGAAATAATTGTCATATTGTCACAGTGGAGTATGCTTTCGATAGCAAATCGTGTCCTCTTGGTACTTTATAAAGTTCATTTTTCGAATTTCCAAAAAGTTTTTCCTAGAAAAGCGAAAAATCAGCAAATTTTATAAGCTTTTTATTATTTTTTTTTTCTGATGTATGAAAACTTTTTTTGGGTAAAAATAATGGTCCGATTACCACAAATAGAGTAACTATTCTATACCAAATTTCATCTAGTTGGTACTTTCTTTAGGTCATTTTTTGAATTTTCCAAAAGTTTTTCCTTGAGAAGTTGAAAATTGGTAAAATTACGGTTTCCGTCATTTAAAATTTTTTATTTCTTGATTACTTATTGAGTTTTGATCATAGGGACTTAAAAATTTTTTCAGTGCTCACTTAGTTAATATTTACGTTTAGTAAAATATGAATTAGATTTGTTTATTTATTGGCTAAATATAACAATTTATAGCTTTGAATTTTTTCTAAAAATGTTTAATATTACCTGCAATTTTAAATTTAACGATTTGAAATCTAATCATATACTATTTAATTTATTTAAAAAAATATTTTGAAAATTGTGTCTGACAATTTTTATCATAAAATGATAATTCCTTGAATTTTGATCGTAGGAATTTGAAATTGTTTTTGAATATATACATGTGTAATTTACACTTGTGGTAAAATATTGGAATGGATTATCAGTATAATATATATTAGTTTATTGAGATTCGCTCAGAATCGTATTTTCTAATATAATATAATTGCATTCAAATCTTAATAATTATAATAAGTCACTAATTTCTCAGAGGACCGAAGGGACGAAGGAGGAACATCCTAAATTGACGTTCCCCTTTTCAATATTTCATATTTTAATAACTACAAAAGAAATTTTTATCACTATATTATATGCATAATAAATAGGTCTAGGACATTCTAACGTGGCTCTTTTGGCGTAGCCGTTCTGGCGTGGCCGTTAGGGCGTAAGTCGTTATGGCGTAGGTTATTTTGGCGTAGACTCATTTTGGTGTAAAAATTATTTAATTATAAAAAATTGATTATATAAAATTAACAAAATTCATATTTTTATATATAATTTCAAAATCATGCATAACACACATTCACATATATTATATCAATAAATATTATGACTCGATTAATTTCTTAAAAATCTAAATACTTCTTTATCAATAAAATGCATACAGATGCGACTCTGCTCGTGGCTACACTCCTCGGCGCCGTTGCTTCGCTCCGCAAATCGAAAATATCCCTCGATTTGTTGTGCAATGTTATAACTTAACTTATCAGGGTTTTATATTATAAATTAGAATCTTAAAGGTATTAAAAATATATTGTTTGAGAGCGAAATTTGAATCTAGTAATTTTTCCGCCAAAAGGGCCACGCCAGAATGTCCCATTCCCTAATAAATTATAAAAGTAAAATATAGTCAAGTTATGTACTCAGTCATAAACCATATGCTTCAAATGGAAGAACGCACTATGGCAAAATGGCAATGTGTATTGTTTTTATATTTGAGATTACTAAAAAGTAATTAGTATACCTAAAATTAAATTTTTTAGGAAATTGTTAGATCTAATAAAGAATATCAAAAAATTATATATTAACTAATATTTTTAATTAATCTGTTTATTTTTAGAACAGTTGAAGTAATTAATTATATATTTTCATAATTTTTAACCATAGATCCAAAATATAATCCAAAATTAGATGAAGAAATAATTATACAAATCATATCATTATGTAAGGAAGTATAATTATATAAACATTTAGTATTATTATAAATAAATCGTAGACTTTTATGACGTGATTATAATTTTAAGTAAAAAAAAATATTAAAACTTTTATACAATATAATTAACCTGTCTATTATTTATAACGAATTAAATATTAATGATATTGTCCAATATTGGTCGACATCTAAAACATATTATTTTAAAAGAATAATAAGTTATTAATTATATTTGATTATTTTCTTGATCGTATATAATTAATTACACTAAATTATATTTTCATTTATGCATTTACGTCATTACCGTTTTAAATTTATTTATTTTGTTTAATAGTAAATTTACTGAAATACAATTTTTTTACTTTTATAATGACGTATAATTAATTTGTTCATCGGTGTTATAATAAATTATTACACAACAATGAATTGTTATATTTTAATTTAATAATTAGGCGAATTACCTAATGCAAATAGTTTCCAAAACAAATCTCCTCTTGGTTAGTATCCAGAAATTAAAATTTATTTTTATGATAAATGAGTATCATTTATTGTATACTCATTATTTTCTATAATTTAATTCCATTTATAGATAATACAATAATGGATTGTTATATTTTAATTTAAAAATTAGGACCATCACCTGTTGTTCCTGCCAATACTTCCCAAAACCAAACACAAAGTGATTATAATCCAAATAATAGTCTATTGACTAAATTTGAAGAATGGTTGGCTAATAAAATAGGTAAAAACTACATATGAATTTAAAATTTAGTGCTATTTGATGTACTGTATAGTAAAAATATGTTTAAAAAATAATAATGTTTTATAAAGTATATTACATAATTGATAAAAAATATTGCGGACATTATCGAGTCATATGGAGCCTTGGTTAAACGTGTTAAGTATTTACAGGTATTAGATAACAGTAATAACACTCTGCTTTTATTTGTTTTTTATTTTTTAATGTGTATGTACCTTTTCTTTTTACGGACGTTTTTATTCGTTTCGTCTTTGTGCCATTTCTGCCTACACATGTTTTCAAGTTCTATCTCTGCAGTCTGTAGTTTAACTTGGCTCGAATTTCTGGACCTTTACTGTGACTCGTGTATTTCAGGTACGTCCATATCATTATCTATCGTCAAGCTTTGTCAACTTCACTTATCAAAATACCAGTCAGCTGTTTCTCGAAGACTTTAACGCTGGGCTCCTACATTTTCCACTACCCACCTGTGTTTCATGGTAGGAGTCTTGTACTACATTACTGTACTTTGTATTGCGTTATTTCGTTCTTAAGGAGTTATGCCTTTATCACTTACTATTGTAGCTTCAAATACTCGTTCACAGATTAAACCACCTTTTACTGCTGACATTATAAAGTTAATCACATCGCGTTCTACTTATCAATCGTTGCAGTTTAATGAACTTAAAAGTAGTATTTCGGGCTATTCCTTCCAAGTATCTGATCTGGTTACTGAAAATGCTTTTTTTCGGGCTGAAATCTCGGTTCTCCGTCTAAGAATTGATCTTCTTGAATCACGTCCGGTCCTCTCTTGATTCATCTTTAATGATTTTTCATAAATCCACTGAATGAAGTAAAGTTAAATTTAAAGCAATCGCATATGGAGTGCCTGAGTCTGATGCCAAAACTGCTGCCCTAAGATTTAATGATGGTCTTTTTACCCTTGACAATTATCTTAAAATATTTCCATACCCACACACCGTTCCTAGGCTAATATGCCCAGGCAAAGCAACGCGAAGAAACCAGGACCATTGAAGGTATTCTGCCAGTCCAAGGACGAAATTTCTTAGCTTATTTTCAACTTCAATTCTCAAATACGGAAAGGTATATTACCTGAAACTGGTTCTTGTATTGTTCGCGACAAAACCACGCTTGAACGTGAACTTTTGCGCAAAGCTCATTCTGAACTTAAACGTAAAATGGATGGTGGCTCTTCAGATCTTACCATCCCAAATAGTAATGGTGTACCCTCAGTGATCAAAGCCAGTCCAAAAAACATGAACCCTTCCCAAAGGAGAAAGCAATCACCGTCCGAATTCCACGCAGCATTTACATTAATTTCTGACTTAAATTCAGTCCTCAAATCCGGTTCAAAAAAATGACGAACGAGGGCGTCCAAGACGCAGAGAACCCCGAATAAGGTGACCACATTCCACCAACATAAATTCGTATGGAAACTGTAGAAGTTTAAGAACAAAATTTAAAAATGTTATTTGTAATGTGTCCGCTTTAAAATTAAATTTTATCTTTACATCTTTAACTGAAACATGACTTTACCAGCTATATTTCGTCTAGTGAGTTAAGATTAATTAATTATGTTGTATATAGGTGTGACAGACTAGTAATTTTAAAATAAGGAGGGAGAGGTGTCCTCATTACTATCCACAAAGACATTAAGTCTCACCAACTAATTGTTTCTAACACGCCCAATAAACTTCTATTTGTTCAGTTTTACATCCAGAATGTGCGTTACATAATATCCAGCATATACATACCTCCCTTAAGTCTCTACACAATCTATGAATCCCATATGAAAACACTCGAATTCCTATTTCTTAAAAATCCCAACTCAACGTTTATTTGTACCGGGAATTACAATTTACCGGAGCTTTCTTGGTCATATGACCCTGATGGTCTCGTTTACTCCTCCCACTCTACTTTTTCTAATCTCTGTGTACGTGAATCTTTTGCATCGTACAATTTCTATCAATTAAATTTCATTTTTAACTCTAATAATTCCACTCTTGACCTAATATTTTCAAATAAGAACACATTCTCCATTGATAAAAGTCTTGATACTCTTGTACCTTGCGATGAGCGTCATCCCGCTCTAGAAATCCTACTTATCCATTTACAATCGTTTTCTCTTATTAATAACTCAATCTCATTTTTAGAATTTCGCTAACTGTACCAATATTTTATCATTTTTGTCATCTTTTAATTGGTACAATAATTTATGTACAATAATTTATTTATTTATATTTATGAGTTTGGATATAAATTCAGCAACGTATTCTCTTTATGATAATATTTATTCCTCCATCATCTAATTTGTTCCTAAGGTCTCATATATTCAATCTAACTTTCTTTTTGGTATTCAAAATACCTTAAATATTTTGTTTTTGCTAAGAATAAAGCACACTCTAATTTAAAATCTACTCACGATCAACAGGACTATATCTCTATCTCTTTTACGTGTCCTCTTTGAACAGGAATAAAAGAAAAGCTATATTAGCTACCTACACCACACTGAATCTCAGCTCATATATAACCCCAGAAGTTACTGAAAATTTGTGAATAGAAACCGCGCTGGCTCAACCAGTTCCAAAATTCCTGCTCCTTGATGATAATCATTGCTCAAGTAAAAAACAAATCGCCAATTTGTTCTCAACTTCTTTTTCTTCTTTTTATAAGCCACCTTTCTCTACTCACATTCAAAATAGCCCTTGCCTCAATTTTTCCCTCCCAAGAAATGTATCAATCACTACGTCAGACATTGAAGTTGAGTTTGATAAAATGGCCCCCTCTCCAAAAGTTTCATTCTATTCATAGATAATACAATAATGGATTGTTATATTAAAATTTAAAAATTAGGGTCATCACCTATTGTTTCTGCCAATGCAAGTACTTCCCAAAAACAAACACAAAGTGATTATAATCCACATAATAGTCTATTGAGTGAATTTGATAAATGGTTGGTTAATTTGTTAATAGTTGAAATTGTCAATTACTAACATAATTTTAATATCAATAAAATTGCCATTATCGTCGTAAAAC
>CM023358.1:50309649-50327408 GCA_013282895.1 Eriosoma lanigerum
TCAAGGCAATGCCGAAGGTAGCACACTAGAATGTGACATCAAATTAAAATTTGTAATAACCATGAGAAATATGAAATATATATAAATTTTTTAATTTAAAAATTAGAGCCATCACCATTTGTTCCTGTTAATGCAAGTACTTCCCAAGAACAAACACAACGTGATTATAATGCACATAATAGTCAATTTGATGAGTGGTTGGTTAACAATATAGGTAAAAACTACATTTATATTTTAAAATTATTGCTATTTGGTGTCTGTATAGTAAGTATAAATAAGTGGGAAGGTCGATTGTGGATATTCCTCCTTCGTCCCTTAGGTCCTCGCAGAAATTAGTGGTTATTTATAATTATTAAGATTTAAATGCAATGATATTATATTAGAAAATACGATTCTGAGCGAATCTCAATAAATTAAAATATAATATACTGATAATCCATACAAAATTTATTTAGAGTGTAAATTACATATGTAAATATGTAAAATATATTTCACATCCTTACGATCATTATTCAAGGAGTTATCCTTTCATGATAAAAATTGTCAGTCGCGATTTTCAAAATATTCTGTATATAGATTTAATTTTTTAAAGTAGGCTTCTATAAAATGTTCAAATCTATAAACCCTTAATTGAACGGAATTAATTTTTTTTGGAAAATAGTTCATAGCTCTATATTTATCCATAAAAATATTTAATCCGTGCCAAAATTATACTACACTAATACATTATCAATGTTAGTACTCAAAAAAAATTTCAAGTCTTTACGATCAAAATATAATTAGTAATAGAAAATATTAAAATAACGGAAACCGTAATTTTGCCGATTTTCCGCATTTTAAGGAAAAACTTTTGGGAAATTCCAAAAATGAGCTAAATAAAATATTAACAAGATGAAATTTGGTTTGGAAATGGTATTCTATTTGTGGTCATTGTACGATTATTTCTACCCGCAAAAATGTTTCCTTAAATCTGAAAAGGTTAGGTTGTTATCATATACAACTTAATTGTTTTACCAAATATTTTAAGTATTGTAATTTATATTTTTTTTTTTATAAGCTTCTAAAACTTGAATATTTTTAGTAGAATTGAATATTATATATATATTTATTTTTTGATGTATGAGAACATTATTTCGGGAAGAAATAATGATCTGATTACCACAAATTGAGTATGCTTTTGGTAGCAAATTGCGTCTAGTTGGTACTTTTTTGGCTAATTTTTCAATTTTCTCAAAAGTTTTTCCTTGGAAAAAGAAAAACTACCAAAAAATGGCAGCAAATTATGATTTCTGTAATTTAAAATTTTTAATTTCTAACAACTAATTGAGTTTTGAATCTAGAGACTTGAAAAATTGTTTGAGTATTACCATAAGCAGTATACAAGTGACGTAAAATTTTGGAATGAATTATAAGTATAGAATATTGTAATATATAGTTTCGATCAGAATCGTATTTATAAAACAATATCATTGAATTCAAATCATAAGTGTAATAAATAAATGGTTTATTAACCATAGAAGATGAAGAACGAAGGACGAAAGAGGAAAGTCCACAATCGACATTCCAACATTTTTTTGGATAATTATCTTGCAATTAAAGATACACAATACATAATTATATAAGGTGGATTATTGAATGTATTTATTATTAATATTATCATTTTTTTTATATATATATAGGTTAGGTTAGGTAACCTATATATATATATCTAAAAAAAATATAATTATAACATCCGAAAAAGTCTTGGATGAATTAGCCAAGAAACCACGAAAATTAGATATTATATTTTAAAATAAAATATATGTAATATGTAAATGAGAAAATGTGTAAATAAAAATAATTATTTATATTTTTACATATTGTTTTAAATTTATAATAGGTAATGTAAATTAAATTGGAATTATGTGGTTTGATGGTGAGTGGAGGGGGGTGGTGGGGGGCAAAGCCCCTTCACGTGTTTCTAGTTCACCGAGAATTTATATCCCCCCTATCAAAAAAGCTGAGCATGCCTCTGGACAGACATACAATATATTATAGTAATATCTTATTAATAATCCGTTCCAAAATTTTACGACGTGTACAAATTACCTATTAGATTACTCAAAAAAATAAAAATATTAGTAAAATTCTAAAACCTAAACGTCCAAAACCATACCCTATTCGTGATATTATTTCTACCCGAAAATTCTTTAATACACAAAAAAACACCATTGTAAGAACAATACATTCCTCGCTGCGCTCCGAATCTAAAAAACAAATATAACGAGGACTGTTGTTCGATAATTTGAGATGGTATCTTCAGGTAACATTTCAGCGCTGAAATGTAAATCGATGACGAGTTTTCGACATTTCACGGCTACTATTCTTCTGGGACAGATAAATACCTCTTGAATTTAGTATTAGAAATAATCTTATTTATGAGCTATAGATATTTTTGTCCAGTTGGTAATACAAACTTAATACGTAGAAAAAAATGTTTAATACGAGTTGTTACTTGGCATAAACAAAACAAGTATTATATATTTTATTTGTACAGGTGACATTTTAATTAAATATTACAACAACTACTTTAAAAATCTGAGCGGAGCGAGGAATGTATTGTTTCTAGAAAGATGTTTTTTTTTTTTATATGTATTAAAACATTTTTTATTTTTTATTTTGTGATAGCTAATTAAATTTTGATCGCAGGGATTTAAAACTTTTTTTGAGTGCTTACATAAGTAATATTTACGATTAGTAAGATTTTGGAACAAATTATAGAACTTTAAACTTTTTCCAAAAATGATTAATATTTCCTGCAATTTTGGGTTTATCGGTTTGAATATTTTATCAATTTTTTATCATATACTACTTAATCTTTTTATCAAATATTTTGTAAATCGTGATTGACAATTTTTTTTCATAAGTTTATAAAATTTGAATATTTTTAGTAGAATTAAATATTATATACATATATATATATTTTCTTTTTGATGTATAAAAACATTTTTTCGGATAGAAATAATGGTTTGATTACCACAAATCGGGTATGCTTTCGGTAGCAAATCGTGTCTTGCTGGTACTTTATTTAGTTCATTTTTCGAATGAATCATTTCTCAAAACTACCAAAAAATGGCGAAAATCGGCAAAATTACGGTTTCTGTTATTTAAAATTTTTAAATTTCGTGATAACTAATTGAGTTTTGATCGTAAGGACTTGAAATTTTTTTTTAATATTAACATAGGTAGTATACAATTGAGGTAAAATTTTGGAATGAATTATTAGTATAGTGTATTATAATATATTGAGTTTCGCTCAGAATCGTATTTTCTAATGCAATATTATTGCATTCAAATCTTATTTATAATAAACCACTAATTTTTCGGGTACCGAAGGAACGAAAGAGGAACCCCTAAAATCGACATTCCCACTTTTTAAAAATATAAATCAGTTATAAATTACAATTCATAATTATTTTGATCTTACATATTTAAATATACCCAATTACATTTTTATTATTTCTTTATTGTCGATATCGTTCTAAAATGTACATATTTGTGTAATAGTAAAATAAAATAAATTAAAATTATAAACTGTAATTATATGTTATTTACTCATTTTTTTTCGATCACTTATAAATAATAAATTGTTATATTTTAATTAAAAAATTAGGCCAGATACCTGATGATCCTCAAAATGATGAAACAACGCAGGATGAAACGGATGAATGGTTAATGCTTGATAAATACGATAAAGATCATCAATAAGTTGGAATAAAAATAAATAAATTTAAATGAATTAAATATTAATAATATTACTCAACATCTAAAACGAATTATTTTAAAATTAATATAAGTTATTTATGATATTTGATCATTTTTATGATCTAATATAATTAATTATACTAAATTACATTTTTATTTATTTTCTCTCATTGTTATTCTATTAAAATTTATATACTTTGTGCAATAATGAATTTACTGAAATACAAATTGTATTTACTGTTATAATGACATATTATACATTTTTTCATGAATTGATTATTATATTTTTATTTTAATAAGCGGGAATGGCGATTGTGGATATTCCTCCTTCGGTCCTGGAAGAAATCAGTGGTTAATTATAATTATTAAGATTTAAATGCAATTATTTTGCAATAGAAAATATGATTCTGAGCGAAAATCAATATATTACAATATACTACATGTGTAAAATACCAATATTAATATTTGAAATAAATTTCAAATTCCTACGATCAAAATTTAAGGAATTAAACCGTTAAACACAAAATTGTAGTTTATATTAAAAATTTTTGGAAAAAAGTTTAACGCTCTATACTTAGTTAAAGGATCAACCAATTGTGTCAAAATTTGTTTTTCTAATGTAGAACACTATGTTTCAAGGCCTTATGATAAAAAACTAATTAATTATCATTAAATAAAAAAATTAAAATACTGGAAACCGTAATTTTACGGATTATCCATTATTTTTTCGTAGTTTTTCTTCCCTCAAGGAAAAACTTTTGAGTAATTTGAAAAAGGAGGTAATTAAAATACCAACAATACCCAATTTTTTATCGAATGCATACCCAATTTGTGGTAATCGAACCATTATTTCTACTCGATAAGGTGTTTTCAGACATACTAAAAAAATAAAAATAAAAAAATGAGAGGCCGAAGGTGGCACACTAGAATGTGAAATTAAATTAAAATTTTTAATAATCATGAAAAATATGTTTTTGGCAAGAAAATAGGAAATCTGATTTATGTACCTGTCTGTACATTTTGACGCCCCCCTAGTGATTAATATTTCTCAAATTAAAAGTTGCGATAGTTATTAGTTATAGTAACTTATATCCAATTTGGGAGATGTCTTAAGTAAAAATACTTTTTAAATATATAAATTAATATTAATGCGTGGTGAATAAGGTGAAGGTCATCAATAATATCAAATAAAAATATACGAATTTAAATGAATTAAATATTAATGATATTGTTCAATATTGGTCAACATCTAAAACGTGTTATTTTAAAAGAGAAATAAGTTATTTATGATATTTGATAATTGGTTTAATATAGTATATTTATTTATACTAAATTACATTTTCATTTATTCTTTCTCTTCGTTATTGTTTTAAAATGTATATATTATGTGTAATAGTAAATTTACTGAAATACAAATTTTATTTATTTTTATAATGACGTATTATACATTTTTTCATCAGTGTTATAGTAAATTATCACACAATAATTGATATTTCTATTTTATTTTAAAAAGAGGAATATCAATTGTGAAAATTCCACCTTCTTACCTTCGTTCCTTGGATAAATTAGTGGTTTATTATACTTAAGATTTTAATGTAATTATATTGCATCAGAAAATACGATTATGAGCGAAAATCAGTAAATTACCATATACTTTATTTATAAATCATTCCAAAAATTTACTACTTGTATAAACTATCAATGGAAATATTTAAAATAAATTTCAAGTTCCTAAGATCAAAATTTAAGGAGGTCAACCGTTAAACAAAAAATGGCAGGTAATATTAAACATATTTGGAAAAAAGTTCAAAACTCTATACTTAGATACTTTTTGTTATTTTTATATTTTTTAATGTTTGATATTATAGTATTTACCAATTAAGAAATAATAAAAAAATTAATTCACATACAAATATCATCATATCATCATATATTCGATATTTATCAATTTTATATGTATTGAATTCTACAGCTGTTTCTGGGTGGAAACTTTTATACTGCCCAGCAAATTACTTCAATACTGTACAAATAATTTCTCTCTTCACTTCTATCAATAAACTTATACTATTTAAAATATCTTTAGGAAATGTATTACAAGATTTAAATAGTGGAAATTGTTTAGGATCCAACGAATAATAATCTTTTAATAGTCCTTCATTTGTTACAAATATTGATTCTATACTATTTAATAAAACAAGTAAAATAGAATATGCATTTAGTTTTAATAGTTCATATGGATTTTGGTTAATAGATTCATCTCTCTCCAGACATTGTTTTTTATTGTTTTTATTTTTTTTTATGAACATTTTCTTCTATGTTTATTAAGTTTTCATTTTCAAAACACAAGTTAATTTGTTTGTATACATTGTAAATTTCTTAAACTATTAAAAAAAATGTGAATAATTTTTTAATTTTTAATTTGTATTTCTATTGTATTTTTATTTAGTGTATCAATTTTCCAGGCTTACAAATAATTAATTGTTTTTGTTTGTAAATATTTAGATACAATGTTTACAGAATATATATCTTTTAACAAAGTAGCTATTAATATAGTTTCAAATTTACACTAGCTACTAATAAGAGTACGTGCCCATAAATTTTTATTTATTATTAAAGTTTACTTGACTTATAGATACGAGGGCTATTTTAAAATCAACCTCCGTAGTGAAAAATATTTTTAAAAAAAAAAACAAAAACATTAATTTTTTGCACAAAATAGTTTTATTAACATCTAAGTTATTTTTCTACATAGTCTCCGTTTAAATCTACACATTTTTGGTAACGTGGGACGAGCTTTTGTATACCCTCCTTAAAAAACGGCATTACAAGTGCGTTGAGGCATTGATTCATATCGTTCATAAGTTCCGCGTACAAATTTCTTATAATGTACAATGAAACACGGCCCCCATGGCCACCCCCATATTGCTTATCGGAAAAACTATTATATTATATTGAGTTTCGATCAGTATCGTATTTTCGAATGCTTCAATATCATTGCATTCAAAACTTAATTATAAAAAACCATTCATTTTTCGAGGGCCGAAGGGACGAAGGTGGAACGTCCAAAATCAACCTTCCCGCTTTTTTCATAATTTCAAACATAACGTAACTTAATGATTAAAAAATATTAGTTAACATTCCCAGCCTTTCCAATATCATAATTTATATTTGATAATTGTTATTACTTTGATAATAATAAATAAAAATAAAAAACATTTAATTATCCCTTCCCTGAATTTTTACTTATGACCGTCCCTGTATATACTTAATATATTATATATATATATATATATATATATATATATATATGTATTATATTATATATCATATTAAAACTAATCAATAGCGTAACGAGTGAATAATTTTCTAAGGGCAAGATAATATTTTATCCACACAAACTCAAAAATTTCTCATCATTGTTATTTGCAAAAACTATATTTGAAATATATACAAAATGAGCAAAAAAAAATTCGTTAAGTAATATCAATTTATATTCAATAAAACTCGTTAAAAAAATGATTTTTTTAATAAATAAAAAGAGCGATTATTGTCTCAACAATAAAATGTCTAACTATCTTGATAAAATATTTTATGAAATTTACCATTGCCCTTACATTTAAATTTACAAATTAAAATATGTTAATATTACAGCCTAAGACCAAACCTATTTTAGGTTAACGGTACACATAAAAGCGCCCCGCCAACGTACCTGATCAACGTAACATGTAGGTACTTGTGACACGTGTATTTCGAGTATGTAAAGATATACAAATAATTAATTGTCGTAAATCTTCTTCTTGTTCAATTTATCGAAGCCAATTGTGTATTTCATTTAATTGCGTATATAAATGTATGTGGTACAATATAAACTTGATCAAATAACGAAAGTACTTGTTTACGTCGTTAAACTAGTAAACTGAATTTTGTATTACATGGCTGTAAATTATTTTTTTTTAAATAAAATGTTGTATTACTTCATTATATTTGTGGATAAAATAATAGAAAGAATTAATTTTTGTATCACTTCTATGAAATATTTTCCTACAAAGAACGTTGTGCCTATAGTTGCCAATCGATACTATTTATTTATCAGAGGTTTAGAATTAATTTCCTGTAGTATTCTCAAGTTGTAGATGACACTGTCCTAAAAATAAAGAAAATCGTTTAACTAACGAGAATATTTATTATCATATTTTATATATTTGTTATAGTAGAATATAAAGGTATGTTCAAAAACCGGTATCCCCTTTCTCCCCCTATCCTTCGCCTCACTGAGGCGGTAACCCCCTTCTCACCCTATCAATCGCCACCCTACCACCACTACTCCACCACCGCCGTCGTAGATCCCGCCACCCGGGTGGCGGGCCGCCGCCGCTGTATGGGGCCCGTCGCCGTTGCCGTATAGGGCCTGCCGCCGTAGAGGGAACAACAACTACGTAGTTGATATATATTTTTATTAAATAAACAGTTATTTAAACCATAATATTTTTAATAAACACTTATTTAGCATATTAAGCAATTTTAAACCCAGATGTTGTAATCCTGTCCGACCCTGTCGAGTTTTTTGATTATATATATATATATATATATATATCATATTAAATTGACAGTTATTTAAACCAGAATGTTTTTAATAAACACTTATTTAGCAAATTAAGCATATTTTACATCAGATGTTGCAATCCTGCCCAGTCCTGTATAAATTTTTGTATATTTTTATATTAAATAAACAAATTTCTATCGTAAACAATTAATGTATATAGTATACATATACCAGGATTAAGCAAAATGTTTCAAAGACATCTACTGTATAGTAATACACAATCAATTTATACAGACGATAAAGAGTAATAGGAGGGGAGAGCAGTAAAAATAAGATTAATATTAATAATAAAAAAATATAATACAAATTTCACTGTCCTCTAAAAATACTCTAGTATTTGTTTTATCGGGGACGTCGAGTATTTCCGATAAAATATTCCCCATTAATTGTATATGCGTTTTAAAAACTCTGGCGAAAGAAGTACATGTCGCAATGACGTTATTAGGTGTACCACGATTTTAAATTCTTCGTCCGGAGCTAATTCTACCACAATAAATGTTCGCGAACGAAATCTAGATAGAATGATGTTGTATCTATCAAATATCTCGGTGGCGTCGGTGGAATATATTTGAAAGGTCGCTTTTCTCTGAATACTTGCAAGTTGTTTTAAATAGTTCCGGCCATTGTATATTTTTAAAAACTGAACACTGTACTGTTGTAAAATATAGTTATTCACGTTAGACGACTGTACGGATACTGATTACCGTTCGGATGCGAGTCTCATGAATAAAATATTTTTTTAGTTATGTCCTTGACATTAAAGAGGGGTTCTTATACTAATTTCGATAAAGTGGGGGTGATCTGTATACAAGAAAACTGAACAGGATCGGACAGGAGTGTAACATATGAGTTTAAATATGCTTAATATGATAAATAAGTGTTTATTAAAAATATTATGTTTAAATAACTATTTATTTAATAAAAGTATATATCAACTATGTAGTCGTTGCCCCCTCTACGGCGGCGGGCCTATTACGGCGGTGGTGGCAGGCCCTTTACGGCGGTAGCGGGCCCATTACGGCATCTATTTGGCGGGATCTACGACGGTGGTGGCGGAGTGGTGGTGGTAGGGTGGTGGTGGCGTTAGGTGGCGGAGATACAGGGTGGTGGTGGATAGTGGTAGGAGGGGGGTACCTCCTCAGGGAGGCGGTTTTTGAACATACTTTTATATTCTACTTGTTATCATAGAATTTAATGTATACTATCCTGTTGATCCTGCCGATGTAAGTAGTTCCGAAAACCAAACTCAAATTATTTATAATCCAGACTATTATCAATTAAAATTTGTGAATGCTTATAGAATGATGATTATGGTGAAGGTAAAAACTTCATGGCGGAATTTGTATTCATATGGAGACTTGGTGTATAGTGTAAAGTATAAATCCGTATCGTCAGATAATAATGGTAGTGTTTATTTAGAGAGAAACTTAAGGTAGTACGTTCCCTAGGTTAAAATGTTCAATGATTAAGAAATAAATATTTTTGGGGAGAAAATAGGAAATCTGTTTTATGTACATGAGTACATTTTTGCGCCTTCTTAGAAAACATCTAGAACCACCCCTTAGATAGCGAATAGTAATTCCCAAATTGAGATTTGAGATAGTTATTAGTCATAGCAAATAACTTATTATAAAAAGTATATTTATATGAGTATTTTGACGTGTCTCTTAATTAAATCAATATTACGATTTTTATGAATTTGTTTAATTGCTTTAATAGTGTATATTATAAGTTATATAAATTATTTATCATAAAATAACTAATTACTAAATAGTTCGTCAAAATTGCATTATCTATGAATTTGAGTACTTTTCAACCATTATGTGATTTATTGTTATTAAAAACATTGTTATATTCAATTTGACAAGATGTGCTTTTTTATACCATAAAACCTATACCATAGGCCTTTTTTTCTTAGTAGTCTGAGTGAATGTTCCCAGCGTAGCAAAAATTGCTATCGATGGTGCTTGTTTGGAAATCCCCAATCAATATGCGCGTTTCTTCATTCTGCATAGGATACAATATTAGATCCGTTTTGGAAAATGTTGAATGCTTGTTTAATGATCTATACTGTTGTTATAATATTTTGTCCGCTGTAGTAGATATGACAATCATCGGACAAAAGTAGGTGTTTTGTGGGTTTAGTTATTAGAATACCTATGTCCTTGATAGCTAATAAAAACATTGTTTCACTGATAACTGATGCAAAACGTTATTTAGGCTATTAACTCATCAAACATTTGTAGAAAAAATAACATAATAGTAAAAACTTATAACAAGAACTATATATAAAATTTATAAAGTTCACTTTTAAAACAAATATAATTTTTATTTCATAAATTTACTTAATTATATGACAGGATATTTAAAATTTAGAAAAGTACTTAAAGTAAAAATATTAATCGAAGTATTTTATTACAATATATTTAAATTTTAATATCACCAACTTTATATTATATCAGATTGTAGCTACATCAGTTAAGTAGCAACTAATTTGTCTAATTTCCTTCATATTTATTTTGTAATTTTGAGAATGTTAGAATAGACGGCGCACAAGTCACAATTGAACCGAGAGGTGTTTTTTTTTTTTTTTCATGTTTGAACCGACAGTCTGGAGGGAACCGCTTGCGCATAACTTCCTCCGGTCTGCCATCGTTTATTAACAAATAACAATAAATGAGCAGGTAGGGACGGGACAGTCCCCCGTCATCCTGACCTTTACAAGTTTAATTACATTATGGTTACTCTCCATTGCGGAAATAAAGATTTATATAAATTGAGTGCGATGGACAGTAACCAGCTTGTCCGACAATATATACACGTCTAGTGTTGTGGGTAACCGGAGCTGTCTGGTTTTCGCGGCCCGGTGTCAAGACCCGCCGGCCTGGGGTCGTGTTCGGAGAATCCTTTTCTGCGAATTCTGGCCTTTTCCAAAACCAGCAGGTCCGCCGGTGGAATGCCCGCGAGGAATAGAGCAGCCTCGTGAGAGACTGTTCTGTAGGCTCTGGTGATGCGCAAGGCGGCAGATCTTAGTGGCCTATTTATTTTCTGACGATTCACCTCGTATCTTGAAGCCTTGGTGGCCCAGACAGGTGCGGCGTAGAGGAGTTTGCTCAGTGCTGCGGACATTAGCAAGGCTCTGTTTTTCTGTGACGGACCGCCCGTGTTAGGCATTAGTCTTCCTATAGCAAATATCGACGTTGTGGACTTTGCAGACACCGTTTTAATGTAACTACTGAATGTCAGATGCGAGTCTAGATAGACTCCCAGGTATCTCATGCTTCTACAAATTTTTATAGGGATTCCACCCAACAATAGATCTGGCTGTCTGTATGCCCATTTTTTAGTTAGCATGATTGCTTCCGTCTTCTGGGGTGCAAGGATCAATCCGTGTGTCAGTGTCCAGTCTCTGATGTATGATAGGGTTTCGTTCACGACCTGATCTAATTCTTCGGACGTTCGAGCCATGCCGACCAGTGCAAGGTCGTCCGCGAATCCTATGAGTTGCACACCTTCAGGGACTTCCAACTGGAGTAAGTCGTCATAGAAGATGTTCCACAGCGTTGGCCCCAAAACAGAACCCTGAGGAACGCCGCAAGACACTGACTTGGTTGTGAATCCAGAGCCTGAAGTCATTGTAATCGATTGATCGCTCAAATAGGATCTGATGATTCGAATAATTTGTGCCGGAACGTTTCTGGACCTGAGTGATGCGTCGATCAGATCCCAAGGCGCACAATTAAAAGCGTTTTTAATATCCAATGTGACCAGAACACATAACTCCTGGTGTTGTAGAGGGCCTTGATTTGCCCACTTAGCTGCATCTAACACCTTTCGTATGGCTTCCTCCGTTGATCGGCCTTTGCGGAATCCAAACTGGTTTGGGCTCAGGCTTCCATTCGCGTCCAGATGCATACTCAGTCTCTGTAGTATAAGTCTCTCCAGAAACTTTCCAGCGGAGTCGAGCATGCATATGGGTCTAAAGCCTGAGGGGTCTGTAACTTTTTTATCCGGACTCTCGTGTAGAAGGACCAGACGGGCATTTTTCCATCTCCGGGGAAATGTTGACGTGCTAAATGTCAAGCAAGAAATCGGGAGACATTTTTACTATCACGGAGAGAACTTCATTTGGTACACCGTCTGGGCCTGCTGCTTTTCCCCTGTTGAACTTGGAAGCGGCTAAGTTGAATTTCGCTACAGAGAACGGAGGAGTTGAGTTGCTTAGTTGATCAGATTCAACTTCTTGAAATGGTGGGAAAACGATTGGGAGGTCGTCCCAGTTGACCGTAGGTTTTGTCGGGAATAACGAGTCCGCGATTTCTTCCTCCTTACCTTTTGATGCTAATCCCGGAAGCTGTCTACCGAGTTTCTTGGTAACGACCTTATATGGAATTCCCCATGGATCGTTGTCTACCGCCGAGCAGAGCTCAGCCCAGCACCGATCCTGGGCTGCATTTATTAAGATTCGGAGATTTTTTCTTTCTTGCTTGTAAGCTTCTCTACTTTCGTTACAGTTCGAAGATCCAACTCTTTTTGCGGCCCTTGAATATTGCCGTCTTTTTTGAAGGCACTTCCTTCTTTGATCTGCTATTGCCTTGCTCCACCAATAGACAGGTTTGCGTCTTTGGCTCTCGATTTGCCTCCTCGGCACGTTCACATCACAGACTTTTACCAGGAAATGGTTTAGCTTGTCTGCTGCCTCTTCAGCCGAGTCTGATGGGTTTATCTGAGGGTATTCGGATGCAAGCTGCCTCTTGACGCCGAGGACGTCCAGTTTCCGGACCGCCCAGCCAACTCTAGGCGCTGAAGAAATATCGGAGGAAGGAATAGTATTCGGTTCGAGGGTAAAGTGAATATACATATGATCACTCCCGGAGTATTCGTCGAGAACCTCCCAGGAGTCCACTTTATACGATCCGAGGCCGCATAGCGTAACATCAAAGATCGTCTCAGAAGAATCACGTACAAAAGTTGTCCTATTTCCCGTGTTGTTCACCAGGAGACCCAGACTTGCTGCTGTAACGGTCTCGTTACATATATATATATATATATATATATATATATATTATATACACATAGTACATATTATACACTGGAGATATAGTCATAAGTACGAGTGTGTGTATGTGTACGTATATTTGCTGACATAAACATTCAAGGATGCCGTGCAATATATGCATAGTCTCCCACGGTATTTAATAACATTGTAATTATTGAAATTATTGTCATTACGTATTTTGTACGAGACTTCAGTTCTCCGCGAATAACATCCAGCGTAACACCTGAGACTCGGTATAGCTACGATATGCTACTTGTCAATGTAAAACTAATCAAAGACTCTTTTTGTAAGTTATATTGTATTTGTATTTGATAAGCAATTATATTTATTAATAATTACTTTAATTAACCTTGTGTTATTACGATCAAATCCTAATACCTTGCTCCCAGCTACGGTTACAATTTATCCAAAAGGCCAAACACCTTCCCTGGAAAACTTATATTTAACAGGGTCATCCCCGACCACGTTACACTGCGAAAGCTTCTAATACTTCTCCTTTGTCGTCCTCGGTGTCGGATCCCCAGAGGCTCGATTTTGCATCACCCGCTACTATCAGTGTGTCTTCTGGTTTAAATCCCGCTCGAGTTTCTCTTTCCAATCCGTAAAGAAAATCTTCGAAGGCTTCGATCCGAGATGCAACCGTTGGCCCGTTAGGGGTCCAGTAGCAGCTGAAAACTCTTACTTTGTCGAATCTAAGCCAGGTGAAGCCCAGATCGGACCCTGAATCTTCCGCCACAAAGCCTGCATTAGCTGTGAGTGCTACGGTACATGTGAACCGATTGGTGTTATACAATCAGGTCAAAACCTACACTACAGCGGTCAATTCGTTACTAACATGTCTAGTGTCCAGATTTATAATCCGTTGTCCTAATGACATTCCTTATCTCATTTCGTGGTTACCGTGATGCACTATGTTTATATGCATTTGCGGCTCGTGGTTTGGACGACGGGACGATCGTACCCCCTACTAAAATTCATTAAAAGAAGAAAATTAATTGTATATTCTTAATTCTACATTTTTAAACAATATATATTACATTTGTTGTGTGCGAACATTTAAGTTATTTCCCTCAGATACTAGGAGTATATGCGGGTACTGAGTACGCATGCACACATGTACAGTGTTTTGACGACTGGCCGCGTCCTCCAAGAAATATTTTAAAACATATATTATAATCGAAGCTCGTAATCGTGTGCGTGCGGGTACATTTCGGCTGCGATCTTATATACGAGTTTTGAACGACTGGTGTAACAGACAATTTTTACCATCCTAAATTTTTACCTCGGGATAAGAATAGTGGAAAATATATAATAAATTATTATTATTATTTTGTTTTGTTACTGTTATTTTTTATTTATTTTTTTTAAAATATAAATATAATTATACCTAATTATTTCATATTATGTCTAAGGTAATAATAAGAATAATAAATTAATTTGTTTTTATGACATTTGTATCACGACAATTGCATGGAATTCAAATAATTATATGTATTTCATTTAGGATTATAATAGTTAGGTTATTATTTTAGGATGATAAGAAAGGACGGTATTTACAAATCTGCCCCCAGGCGGTAAACGGTACTGCTCAGTGGTGAAATGTTTAGGGCGACGGGGGAAGGAACCGATCGTCCCCAGGCCATCCATTGTATTATATTATATATATTGTTATATATTAATCAGTGGAGACTCCTCCTAAAATACAAATATGCCTTTCTAAATACCTCATTGTGTCGGGCCCTAATATACAATTAACCGCACGGGCCTTACAATACCTAGACCACCCCTGATTATACTGATAATCTATTCCAAAGTTCTACCACGAGTGTAAGTTACACATGTAAATATTCAAAAAAAGTTTCTACGATCAAAATTCAAGGAATTATCATTTCATGACAAAAATTGTCAGTCACGATTTTCAATCTTGACAATTCTTGTGGTAATCAGACCATTATTCCTACCATATCATACATAAAAAAAAAATAAATAAATGAATCTTAGTGGAAACAATACATTTCTCGCTCCGATCAGAATATAAAATAAAATATGTTTTACAATATGGCGATAATTTAACAATAAGAAAACATAATTGCTACGCTAGGTATATATCATATATTATTTATTAAATATGCATTATACATTTTAATGGAAATATAGTTTATTCAATTGTTTATTGTTGGAACAGTTTTTCTTTTAATGAGTAAACATAAGAGGGACAATAAATTCTAGTTTTTTTAGTATTCAATTTTCATAATTCTATTATTCTTGTTAATCTACCGTTTATTATACAGTTAACAAAATGACTTTAATTAGTGTTATGCATATTTTTGTCATTATACTTGTGGTTAATATAAATATTATTAAATCCGAAATTACTTATGATAATTGTCAAATTGTAGGTAAGTGCAAATTTATGTTAAATTATTTTATATTATAAACATTTTATATAATATACTCGTATCGCAAATTATATGGTCAAGAAAGTAACATAATATTCAAACTAGTTTCATACAAAGCTGATATTAATTATATACACGAGTCACGTGTATTATATACAATGATCAATTAAAAAATTAAATACCAAGTTTTAGAATTATTACCATGGATATGGACGTCAGTGTTTAGATATGGTGATGGTAATGATTTATATAAAACAGGGGTATTCAAGTTATGCTTGTGAATATGTTTTCACTAGGTCTCTCAAAATAAAAAGATTTACTGACAGGGATCATTTTTCAAAGTGGTAATTTTTAGAAATTATTTTCATTGGAAATATTATGATTATTACGTCATTTTTTGAAATTATATTATTGATTAGGTTCTGTAATGTATAATTTATTTATTTATTAAATACTAATCAGCTCGTTACAAAAAAAAAATAAATTAATTTTAAACAGATATAAATAGGTAATACTGACAATAACAGATATACACCTAAAAGTAATAAAGATTAACAAGTAATTTATTGTAGTT
Organism: Eriosoma lanigerum; assembly: GCA_013282895.1. Lineage (NCBI taxonomy): Eukaryota > Metazoa > Arthropoda > Insecta > Hemiptera > Aphididae > Eriosoma > Eriosoma lanigerum. Next base: position 50,326,029 of record CM023358.1, read on the forward strand.
CATAAAAAGTTGAGTGTGTAACTCTGTACTAAAAATTTGAAATATATTTACATTACGCATCATTTTTGGATGTAGGGAATTCTTAGAGAAGTTAGTTTTATAATAAGATACATAAAAAGGTGCTGTGAAAACTGTTGTTGCTAGGGATATGGAAATTAAGGCATTCGAGAAGCCTCGGGTCAAAAAATGAAGGGCATGGTCAGGTAGTGTGGAGTACTTGTGTAGACTCACTATTAGTGAATATTAAATCGAGGAGGGAATCAGTACTATAAGATATATTGTGTTTTAGCGCAAAATTAATCTGACTAAACAGATCACTTACTAATTTTGTCAGTAATACACCCATTATATACAAAAGCAGAATCGCCGACAGTCCAATAAACGTTTGGTATGTTGACATCACCAAAAATCAAACTCAAATCAGAATCGTTAGATCGCCAAACATAGTCAATCGAGTCAACATGATTTACGAAACTAGGTAGATTAGTATCGGGGGGTAAACAGACTCCATTTAAAAAACGGAAAAAACAGAAGGATGCGTAAGGTGAACAAAAACATGCTCACAAGAATCAATCTGATTATATTATTAATAGACAATTAATGAGCCGCCACTTACATACATGTACACCTATACATTTTATATGAAAGGGTTTACTAATTATTTCTGATGTCCGTTTTTGTTATTATATTATTGTTTGTGTCATAGTCAAATTTTTGGAAAATTAGCAGTATTTTCCACCGCTGTAATACGTGTCACAGCGTTAAAACAACAGTCGCATGATTAACTTGCAGTTTTATGAATTACGATTTCGCGTTTATAATTACAATTTGTGATATTAAGTTATACTTATATTGTGATTACCCTTATTTAAGTTATTTATCCTAATGTGTCGATGTATGACTACAATAGATGGTTCCAGTTGTGTTAGTGAAATATTGTAGGTGGACGAATAGTCCTTATTCTCCTTAGTAATTATTTAAAAAATTACTTTTTATAGCTGCATTATATATTTTTAAAAATAATCACAAATCAGAAAATCACTAACGGTGCAGGTGTTGCAAGCAACTTGTACATATTATTATTATTATTAATATTTATATTGAGGAAAAATATAGTCCAGTTATTCAATCATCATATATATAATATAAATCAAATAATCTCTATTCTAATAAAAAATTATAACAATCAATGTCATCAAAATTGAGTTGCGAAACATGAAGCTTCATTATAATATTATAAAAATTGGAAAATTGAGAAGAATATAAAACTCGATAATACAATTTTTTTGCTTAATTTACATTAATTTTTTCGCTTGTAATTACTTCCTCTTAAATAGTTTAAAATTAAACGGAAATTGTAATGCAAAAAAGTAGGAATGT
>CM023358.1:50334357-50349624 GCA_013282895.1 Eriosoma lanigerum
CTAAAATATTAATTAACCGCTCACCTAAACTATTACTGATCGATTATAGTAAAAAGTTTTATAATTTAACATTTGATACGTTAATGAAAAAATATAATATCAACAAGTATTCGTCATATAGTACTACGAAAGCGTGTATTGTTGAACGATTTAATAGAACTTTAAAAGAAAAAATGTTTATAGAATTTACTGTGCGTGGTACACGTCAGTGGGTTTCTATTTTACCTATGTTATTAAACAATTATAATAAGTCTAAACACAAAACTATAGGTATGATACCCGAACAAGCAGACGATAATCCTACTTTAGTTACATTAAAACAACGTAATATTAATAGAAAAATCAAAATTAAATTTAAAATAGGGGAAAAAGTTCGTATAAGTACACAGAAAGGTACTTTTACTAAAGGATACCTACCAAATTGGTCTACAGAAATATTTACTATCGTAAAGATAAATAACACATCACATCCCACTTATAATTTACAAGATTATACAAGTCAACCAATTGCCGGTTGTTTTTATTCCGAAGAAATATGTAAAACAAATTAACCTAACGATTATTTAATCGAAAAAACCATACGACGAAAAGGCAAACAAATTTTAGTTAAATGGCTTGGATTTGATAATTCACATAATAGTTGGATAAATACTAGTGATATTAAAAAATAATATCAGTCGCGTTCCAGCAATGAATGTGTTTGGTGGTTCGTTGGAGGAAGACCGAAATTTAATTATTTCCAATCTCGAAAATTCAATAAAAGTCATCGAGACTGATATTGCTGCATTTAAACAATCAACAATTCAAACACTTGAAGAAAATCAGAAAAATTTAAAATCAATCGAAGAAATCAAATTAAATTGAATATCGATATTTCAAAAATATTAGTCCGCGTTAATAAAATCGATAAAGTGAAATAAATTGCAATGTCGTCGGCTATATTAGACATTTAATGCATTCTATCGGATGATAATAAATATTTGATAAAAGAGCTCTCTAAAACCGGTATAGAATCATTAGCGACTCAACATTATATTTTCAAACATTGTGATAATTCACAAAATACAAAAAGTCGTAGTGTTAATAAATGGTTAGAGAAAATTATCATGGATTATCACCAGAGTACGGTGATATAGAATATAAAGAAATTAACAAGATTTTAAACTCGTTTACATTCGACCCCAATATATGTTAAAGGCGAACAAAAACAATCAATTATCAAAAATTTTATCCCGCATATTAACGTTGTAAATCTTGAAGACCTGGATTGTCCACGTCAGGCTGAATTGTGTGAAGATAATCTACTGTGTTGTATTTTTCATAAAGATAAACATTATACACAATTTACATTTTATGAAATTTTTGTATTAAAAAAATGGTTTAATAATAATATTTAATATGTATAATTTTTTTTAATAAAGATAATTATAATTTATAAGCCTGTAGTTATTTTCCTAACATTGAATGATAATAATATTATCAATCCTATAGTTCGATAATTATACCATTTGGGAATCAATATATACCTTATCGATATTGATTAACAGTTAAGAGTAAGCAAAAGCAGTAAGAGCCCTCTTTTGTTTTCCTACATTATGTACAATTTTTCGCTTGAATAAAGAGTTCTAGATCATAATAAAAATAAAATAAAAACCAATGTATATGTTTATTCGAAATAACTATAAATATTTTATGAGTAAAAGGCGGGGAAAAAAAATATTCTAACCTTTTTTTCTTGCACAGTTTTGCTCCCAGGCGTTGCAGGCTTCGTAACACAACAAGTCATCATCGCTCAGGAAGCCGTGTTATCATCATTTTCTGTTGAACAAAAATACAATTATGTTAAAATAATAAAATTGTGTAATAATAAGTTTTTAAAAGCATACCTGTAATAGACGGACCAGCTTGTAAGTTTGGTACTATTATCTCCGGTATTAATTCAATTTGGTTATCTAAAAATTAATAAATAAGTTAAAAATAATTAATATATGAGAATAAAATTAAAATACATATTTTTTTTTTTAAAATACAATTATCTTTTTATGTCTTGATAGACTATCTTTTCTGGAGAAATATACTTTGCATATAGAACATTTGAAACTTGTTTGCATGTGACATTTTCTATGTCTCGTTAAATTATCGCATCTATTGAAAGAACCGCACTTGAACATTTTTTATATACTTAAAAAATATTTACAAAAAATAAACTTGAAAAATTTTTATAAACATAAAATGTGACTCTTACAAAGTACGGTTGTAGATAAACTGACGGCTGTTACATGATTTCTAAGGGAGCTGCCTGATACATCCCTTTAAAGTAGTGGGATAATTTTAAAAAAATATTGGGGGTTTATACATATTTGTCCACTGAGGGATGTTAAAAATAATTTAAGTTATGTTTTTGGAATTTAAGAGGGAATTTTATACTAATATCGATATAGTGGGAATATTCTCTGTATGAAGAAACCCTACAGGATTCGACAGGTCTGAAACATCTGCCCATTTCTATTGTTATAAATTTAAAAGGAATTCGACAAGACTGAAAAATCGGCGATTACAAAGAAAGTCGGCAAAAATCAAACATGCTCGTATTAATAGCATTCCTTTTATGGTTATAAATATATTTAAGTCATATGAAAAGTAACACCTGGCTACCATTATGTTATAAATATATTTTTAATATGGTGATGGTATCGGCAACAATCGGTTAAATTCGGTAATACTCGGAGACAATTAATAGTTATACTTGTACAATGATGAGGGTTTGAATTTATATATATATTCATATATTACAACATATCTTATCCACTGATATAATATATATATATATATATCTTCTTCTTCTTCTTCTTCTCCTCTTATTATATAATGTTGGTCGATTTCGCGTCGTTTCCTCCAGGAGCAGTTTTGGCGTTTTTAAATTATTAAAATTCCCCCGTTTTCCGCACGGCTTCGTCATGACCAGAGTTCGCGGTCACTTTTCCTAGCCCTATCTATTGAAAGGGGTTTCGGAAATTTCCGACTCGCAGTTTTTTCGATAGAAGCGGATAAAAAAGTTAACTATTTTTAGGAAGAAAAAATCGTCGTCGCCTCCTTGGCGTTTTGCCGTAGAGACGATAACGGTTATCGATTATCGAAACTTTCCCGAGCGCCGACCGATACGGTTGTCGGAAAGAGATAGCGTTATCGTTTGGTCAATTTCGAAGCGCTTCAATTGGTCATCTCTCTCTAACGAATCGTTTTTCTTCCGTCGCGAGAACGTATAAACGACCGTTTTAGCGTTTTTAAATGATGATTTTTCATGTTTTTAACGGCTATTGGTCACTCGAAGGACTTTTTACGGTACGCCGGTGTAATTTTATTTATATCAATTATTTATTTTGCGTTTTCGCCTCGTCGTCGCGTATTACGTACGTGTGTGCGGCAACTGAAAACAATAACGCGCGCCGCGACAAAAGGCACCTTTGTAGTATAATTGGCCGTTTTAAACGTTGAAAAGCACGTACAACCGTCATTCTTAATCGTTATGTGTATTATTTATGGAATTTCTTAAATCGTATAGTACATTTCGCTGTAACCGAACGGGTATAAATACATGGAAAATAGCTTTTATCATAACGGTCTTCGGTGGCCCAATAGGTTTAGGCGTCTCTTTAACGATAGGTGGGTCTAGGCAAGTTAGTAGCGTGTAGCGTTTAGAAGAGCCTGAGTTCGTCGAATCACGGTCCCGGAGAAATAAAATTTGCAACACATCCGGGGTTTTGTCAGTTAAAGTGGCGACAATATGAAAAGAAGAGAGCCCCCCAATCCCCCCCCCACCCCCGCGTTACTTTTTATATTATTTTTTATTACCTACCATCCGAGTGAAAATTTTTTAATTTTTTAATTTTGTAATATTTTTATGCCAACAACAATAACATTTTTCCTTCAGACTTATAAAATGGCCGATGAGATATTATATACTGTGTATAATTTATTGAAATTTGATTGCCTTTTTTCTAACCTTTTGTAATTTAATGCACGTTTATTTTACAATATTTCATTAATATAAATGTATTATTCTTCAACATATTATTTTTATGAGTATTTATATAGTTAATATTATACATGGTTCTGTGACTTAACTTCCAAAGAACAATTAAACCACAGTTAAAACATAGAGTTGCAATGTTGCACACACCAGGAAGAGACAATATAAGTCAAAATATAAGTTTTATAAACACTTGGTGACACTCATTTACCTACTATTTACTAAGATATTTTTTTTCATTCTTCATACAAAATGTATATATATTTTAATTTTATTACAATATAACAAAATCATTATTTATAGTGTTTCTCAATATATTAATTTTATAAGTTTTTAGTTTATTCATGGTATAGGTATAATGAAATAAAAAACAACAATATTAATAAATATTATATTTATTTATCTAACATAAGTAGTATATACAACAAATAAAATAAAATAAATAAAAAATATAAAATATTTAAAACTAAAATAATATATAAAAAAATGTTGATTGACAAGTTGTGAAGTTGCACATGTTAAACGTAAAATATTATGAGAGATCAATTATTTAAAAAAATCAAAGTGTTTTGTCATTACACATTGTTAACATTTAAAATTATTTGTTCTATTACCGATGGTCAGATTATAAATTAAATAATGATATTTAAATTTTTTATGATGATGGATTACACTAAAACTGTTTAGAGTGATCTTATACCCAAACGATATGTATTGATACAATTACATTAATAAGAAAATAAGGGCACTTGACCATCAGCACTACACAATATCATTTACATTGTCTACTTTAGTATGAACATAATTCTGCAACAAAAATAATGTCTAAATTTGTATCATTAACACATATGAACAATTATAATCACATAAACTTACTTACATTTGGTACACCAATATATTATGCATTTTTTGTCTTTTCAGTTGTTGGTCAGCAGTAGTTAGTGCTTTTGTTATATATGAAGACAACAACACACATTTCAGTTATACGGAAATAAGTATACTACACAAACATAGCACTTTTTAAAAGAAGAAAAAAATTATGTAATATTAATATATACTATAAGAGTAGAGTACTGCTAATAAAATGTATGTATATACATTACAAATGAGCTATGATAACACTTAAAAGTAAATGTAATAAAAAAGAACAATTAAATTTAATAAGACAACAAAAATTAAATTACATTTCTTATATTATGTTGTTTCACCGTATACATATTTAACTATCAATTGACATTAAATATAAAATTAACTAACTTCTTCTCTACTCTTAGTCATGAAAAGACACCTGCAAAGCTACACTTAACATTATAACTCTTATTTTTCACCAGCAGTCAAAAGTCAATGTCAAAAGCAAATTTTGATTCTTTTGCACACACAATTCTACATGTTCAGTGTATATTACTGGCGTTTTGGTGAAATATAAATGTTCTCCGGTATAACTCTGTATAAGGTACTGCAACAAAAAATAACAATTTTATTTATAGTTTATACATTATGTGTTACACGTATAAACATAATTGAAACTAAATACATGATAACTGCTCTACTTTTAACTTTTAACATTGCAAATTATATTAGGCATTCACACTATAACAAATATTTTAAACATTTACTTTGTAGGGGGACAGGATGACAGGATAACAGGAACTCATAAACGTAGATTAGTTACAAAATAATAAAACTCAATATATTATTATCGTGAATAAAAGAAAATCGTCATTCGCACAATACTATTTAAACTAACAAAAATCGTGTCCCAGACACCTATAGATCACGGAGCGAACACACAATCGTTCGCTACGTGCGACATAAAAACACACACTGATCGACTATATATTATATATCTAATGACAATATTCGGTGGTGCCTTATCGGCATCGGGTTTTACCGTCATATTACTACAGTTCGGCCATACCTGACATTAGATCGGACCCCGATCTATTACAATATTTTGTCATTTTACAATAACTAAAATCCAATAATACAAAATGTTCAAATATTACAAGTATAGACATATATATATATAAAATAATAGTAGTAATTCAATAATAAACATAGTCAATAATGAAATAATTAAAATACAAGTATTGGGTTGTATAAAATCTAAAACAATAAATATTATATAATAATCGAAATCAAAAAATAATTTATACATATATGATACATCTTAAATAATATCGCGTCAATAATACAGTATACAAAATATAAACATAATATTCTTTATAGATAATAATTTACAACATTAATGGCAATTATTGACAGGGCTTCACCCAAATTCGTAGATAACATTTTTCCGTAATAAACTATAGAGTGGTTTAGCGATAAGAGCAAAATCGGGTATAAATCGTCTAAAATACGTTGCTAATCCGATAAAACTATGTAATTCTTTTTGGTCTTTAGGAACAGGATAGTTATTAATTACAGACACATTTTTTGGATTCGGTTGAATACCGAACTGATTTACACAATAACCTAAATAAATCACTTGACGCTTCAAAAACTGACTCTTATCTAACGGATATCCAAACGCCTCTCACGCATGACACTTAATACTTTGGCAAGTAAACTTAAATGCTCCTCGATAGTCTCTGTCGCCAACATAATATCGTCAAAATAAACGATAACTTCCTTTCTTCGAATAAACTCGTCAAATATAGTTTGTATGAACCGACCAAAACATGATGGACCGGTAGATAAACCGAAAGGCATTTTTAAAAACTCATACTGACCTAGTGGTGTCGTAAACGACGTATACTTAATCGAATCTTTCGCAACGTTAATATGATGGAATCCATCCTTAAGATCTAAACACGTAAAATATTTTTTATTTCGTAATAAATCTAAATTGTCGTCAATTAACGGTATCGGATATCTATCTTTCACAATGTATTTATTTAACTCACGATAATCGACACATAATCTTATATCACCGTTTTTCTTCTTCACTAACACTATCGCACTACTATATTCCGACGTACTAGGTTGGATAATTCCCTTGCTCAACATATCATCTAATATTTTCTGAAGACAATCTTTTTCATAAAACGATAATCGTCTCGGACGGAAATAGAATGGTTTATGGCTTTTCAACTCTATATGTACTTCGGGTCGTTCATTATATATATTCGGTATTTTATGTTTCACGTAATTGTTTATATACGAGGTCTGTCCGGAAAGTATCGGGCCTACCTTTATATTTTCGTGCTAGCGTTATTCTTTATCATCTGGTGGGTGGCATCCTTCAAAGTAATCCCCACTTGATTGAATAACACGGTTCCATCGATGTTTCCACTTTTCAAAACAGTCCTGGAACTCATTTTTAGGGATAGCCTTAAGTACAATCGTCGCATTGTTTTCAACCGTTGTTTTGTCATCGAATCGGTGTCCTTTGAGTGGTTTTTTGAGTTTTGGAAACAGCCAAAAGTCACAAGGGGCTATGTCGGGACTGTATGGAGGTTGTCGAAGCAATGCGATATTGTGTTTGCTCAAAAACTGCTGCACAAGATTGGATGAATGCGCTGGCGCATTATCGTGATGGAGAAGCCAGTCACCACTTGCCCAAAAGTGCGGGCGTTTTCTTCTCACTGCATCACGCAAACGTTTCAAAATTTGAAGGTAGTACTCTTTATTGATTGTCTGACCTGTTGGTGCATATTCGTGATGCACAACACCTTCACAATCGAAAAAAACAATCAACATTGACTTAACATTGCTCCGACTTTGACGTGCTTTTTTTGGTCTTGGCGATTCAGGATGCTTCCACTGTGAAGATTGTTGTTTTGTTTCAGGATCATAACCATAAACCCATGATTCATCACCAGTAATAACCTTTCTAAGCACATTATCATCATTATTGACCATTTCCAGATTGTCCAGAGCGATTTCTAAGCGAATGTTCTTCTGCTCAGCTGTGAGCAATTTTGGGATGAATTTCGCACACACGCGTTTCATTCCTAAATTTTCGGTTAAAATTTCTGAAATGATAGTTTTTGGTATCCCAAGGTCTTCTTCTAGTTCTCGCACAGTCATACGACGATCTTGTTCGATTGCAAGTCGCACCCGCTCAATATTATCTGCGGTTTTTGTCGTCGAAGGTCGGCCGGAACGAGAATCACTATCAACAGAAGTGCGACCATCCTTGAACCGCTTATACCACTCTTTTATTCGTGTTTTGCTCATACACTCACTTCCGAAGGCCTTTTGCATCATTTCAATAGTTTCCGAACTCGTTTTTCCGAGTTGAAAGCAAAATTTGATGCAAATTCGTTGATCTTGTTTTTCAGTCATTTTTGACAATATCAAAATCCGACGAACGTGAAAAAGGCACTGTAAACAAAGACACGCTGCGCATGAACTATACGTTCGGCAGATGTCAGTAAGTAACCAATAGATTTGTGAGGCTTTACTGTTGACGTTTCTGTCCAGCAGAGGTCGCTCGAACACTATGGCGCGAAGATATAAACGTAGGCCCGATACTTTCCGGACTAACCTCGTATATCTGTTTGACTCGCGTAATAATATCAGTCGGCAATTCCCGCTCTATATCTATATCAATATCTGGTTCATTACGTTCGTCTAATTTAAAATCTAATGATAATATTTCCTCATATGGAATATCAGTACGTTTAAATGTAACTATAAATTCACCATCAACAATAGTCAAATTAATTCGCGGTTGCGAAAGGAAATTACGTCCTAATAAACAATCAGCTCGGATTGTACCATCGGGTACTACTTTAAATTTTAAATTAATGGGTTTGTCTAAATCATTATGGTGCAATTCTACGGAAATGTCATCAATAATATCTAATTTAGAACCGTTAATACCAACTAGATCGGAGAGGGGTGGGGTAATACCTGACGTATACGTGACTACAGACGACTTAATAAGACTGACAGGACTTCCAGTGTCGATAATGGCTTCTACATTACAATAGTTCTCATTGGGAAATACAATTTTAACATTTATCATATACGGGGGTACAACATTATGGGTGGGAGGTTTTTCTAAAATTGAAACATTCTCACCAGAATTATTTTTCTGACTCGTACCATTCTGTGGACAATTACGGGCCAAATGTCCTGGAGCATTACATTTGAAACACAAACGTCCCTCGTGTTGTCGTGGCTGGACTGTACATGACGGCGCGATGTGTCCTGGCGTACTGCATCGATGACATTTAACAGTAAAGTTACTTTTTGGTGCACGAACATTCACGCTGGTTGACATATTGGGCGGCTGTTGTCCCGCGTCACGACTGCTACTATCCACTCGACGTTGAAATTTTGATACATTAAACTGATTATTCGACATTTTCGTGCTATTGATCGATCGGACACGATCTGATCTAGCAATCTTCAAGTTATTAAATAAATTAATATCAGCTAGTAACTCGTCTTCGCTTACGTGCGTACGAGCAATAAGATAATTACACATATCATCTGAATATAATCCCTCGATTATCTGTTTCTTTGTCTCACTAAACGACAGTGATATTTCATGGCACAGTCTTGCCTTATGATGAAAATATTCAATAATACACTCATCCCTTGCTTGAATACGATTCGACATTATTTTTACACGATCAACGGTACATAATTCGTTACCGATAAACGTATTGGTAAACTGATCAACAAAACTAGTCCAGTTTGAAAAAGTGCGGGTAAAATACCAATTACATGAAGGGCCACTAAGTTTGGTTCGTACGGTTTCGAGCTTAAAGCTGTCTGGCCAATTGTGAAGTTTCGAAACGCTTTCAACGGAATTTAACCACGCTCGAGCCTCTATACTGGATTCTCGTCCCGTGAAAGTCGTAAGGGAGTGGTTAAAGTCAGGCATAACATAGTAACCACTATTCGATGTATTAGACGTTGCAGTAGTATTATTCTCGCTTCGTAATATTCGCGATAACAACACTTGGTTTTGTTCCATCAACGAAATTAATGTTTTCGATAATAATTCATTATTATCTTTTGCCGTTACTGACGGATTTACCCGTCTCGGTAAATTCGTTTGGAATTGTGGCTCCAACACAGGCGGTGACAAACAACCAAAACCTGATTCCATATAACTATTATCTTTAGATAACGACTGTAACTCGTCGTTATTCGGTAAATCCACATGATTTCGTATTTTTAGAGGCGGTGAAACCTCATACTCAACATTTTGACCTTCACACGACATTCCACAATACACGTATATTGCTCAACAAAATTCAATATACTTCAATATACTTATATACAACAAAATTATATTATAAAATTATACCAATACCACTATAATACGTGTTATCTTGAGGGCCTTCTTGTCTTTTGAGGGCGTTGGTGGACTTCGAATCCCACTTCTGAATTCTGTAGGGGGACAGGATGACAGGATAACAGGAACTCATAAACGTAGATTAGTTACAAAATAATAAAACTCAATATATTATTATCGTGAATAAAAGAAAATCGTCATTCGCACAATACTATTTAAACTAACAAAAATCGTGTCCCAGACACCTATAGATCACGGAGCGAACACACAATCGTTCGCTACGTGCGACATAAAAACACACACTGATCGACTATATATTATATATCTAATGACAATATTCGGTGGTGCCTTATCGGCATCGGGTTTTACCGTCATATTACTACAACTTACTTATTCTAATTTTCACCAACAGTCAATAGTCAAAGCAGTCTTATTGTCTATTTAATCGAATAACCATGCCCATTATGATAGCTCTGTAAAAGGTACTGCAACAAATTTAAACAATTTTATCTAATTATATGTGGTTCAGTATACTGGTAAATAAACACTTGCCTACCAGTGGTATTTAGTATACTATTTAAAAAAAAATGCTTATGTCTTAACTGCTTTTAGTTGTTAGTAATGGTGATTTCATTTTAGTTTTGTTTCACACACATGGAAAACATTTATTATATAAAAATTTGTTCTATTTATGTGTAACGGAGCAATAACATAACTCTTTTCAGAGATACAAAAATAGATTTTACTAGTCGGTACGGTAATGAGACGTAGGAGCGTGCGCGTCGTTGACTAGATATCGGCATGTGATTTGGACGACCAATCACAGCCGTGTATAACACAGTCCAAAACGTATAAAACGGCAGCGATTAAATAAATTAATCATTCCAGTCATCACCACAGTTCAGTCAACATCAAGATCAAACCCAAGATTTTGCTGTTAACCTGAACTAGACACCGGAACCACCACAACGACGTACAGCTGACAATTATAACCAACTCACGGAAGAAATTGTTACCGAGGAAGACGTATTACCGCCGACGAGACGAACCTTACATTCCATATTAAAACCGTTCTTTTCAGAACGCAATCCCTAGGAGACGAACACTCCACTTTGCCCTGAAACCGTTCTTTTCAGAACGACTTCAGATCCTCCTCAAACACCACCAGTACGGATATCGGCACAGTTGTCTAACGGGAAGACTATCGAACCGACGGAAGAAGCCATTAGTCGCGAGAACGAAGACGAGCAGATTTTGTAATTAAGAAGACGATCAACATTTGACATTCCACCGGTGTGAACTTATTGCGTAAAACAGTCCTTTTTAGGACTAACCAACGACCTATTTAGACTCGTTGCCTCAGTAATCTCACGGAGACCGCCAATACTTACTTAAGTGATTCGGATCCGTGAGAGTGCCACGCGTAATCATATTATTTGTAATTATATATATTGTAAACCCGATTTGTAAATTAGAGCGACCTATTTAGGCCCGCGAACTCTGGGTTACGTGCACCGGCGAGACCGCTAATTTTAGCCTCGTCCGTCGGTGCGTAAACTTTTGTAACATAATTTGTTTTTTAGAAGTAAATAAAGTATTGCATAATAAAGATACGTGTGTTTTAATTAGCAAAGGAAACATAAAAAAGCATCCCATAACTAAACCACTGTAACATATGGCATTTATTTATATATATTAGTAATTACCATATTGATCAACTTTGTCTGTTGCATGAAATACTGTGTGATTTATGAATCTTATACTAAATACACCTGCAACAATAGTATTTATATTTAATATCGATTATATTAATTGTACTATGGACGTATAACTTTACTTTCCCATACTTTAAAATTTTGCACGGATCTAAATGATTTATATAAAACATGTTAAAGGTTTACATTTTTGCAAGGTAGCTACACTACATTACACTACACATGATATAGAGCAATATAGACCTAACCTTTACCTCCCACTGAACACTGTAACTTTGTATAAGGTATACATCCTTCTAAACTTTGTATAGTTTTGTATTGAGCATATAATATCTGTAAAATGATAAGACTTTAATTTACTTAACTGCAATTAAATTACAAATCATCAAGATTTTTTTGCATTATGTTGTTATATATATGAACATTGCTTACCAATCTAATTTTCTCAACACCCTCTTTTTCGCCATACATTAAACATTTAATAAAAGCATGATGAATGATTCCATATGAAGAAAAACTTCAAATCATATAAGGCACCGTGTCATTACACGTATAAATATTGTAATTATAACTACAAAAAAGAATAATGATAATAACTTGCTTATATACCTGTAAAAATATAACAATCGTAAGTTATTGTTGTCTTCACCAGCAGTCACTGGTGTTGTCTTAGTCAAAATAATGTCTGTTGAAAAGATTAATGTACTTATATATTGTTATCATAATAACATTTTACTCTATGGCTTTACCCGTAGTTGATATTGATGCGCTCATTGTAACATAATACCCATACAAAGGCTACAGTACACTTGCCAACCAGTTATATTTGATATAATATTCAAAACCACATGCTTTATTGTTTTCAGTGTTTAGTGTTAGTACTTTTATTAAAGTATTTATTTTGGTTTGGAATTTACACACTAAAAAAAAATTATAAAATTGTAAATTAATTAATAAAAATATATAGTGTGAATCTTGCATTACATATCATTTACTTACTTTTTCACAACAGTCTATGTTTACATTCATTTACTACATAATTTCTTTTCAAACTTTTATTTGAAAACAATTCTTTCTTGACATCAACGGTACTAGTTGTATCCGAACGATATTTACCATATTTTTTTGTCATCCACAGCTTTTTACGTAAGATTTTATTGCCTGTGAATCGAACATCTAATCGGGTGTCTAAGGGACTCGATTTATTGGGTATTAAAAATTAAACTATTAAACCCAAATAGTCAACATCAGGGGGATACTAAGTAATTAGTACTACGGGTGTAGCGAACCCGGGGCTCCGAGCTCCTACTGGCGGAAAGTCCCAGGCGGACGATTCCAGTAGGTAATGGCGTAGGGAAAATGGTGCTCCCATCGCCCGGTGTGGGAAACGACACCGCAATAGCCCCTTATTTGTTATCCAGTAAGGAGAAAGAGTGATACCTCCAAAACTTGGGTCCTTCATTAATGGGGGTTGACGTGGGGCTAACCACCCAACTCATAAAAAAATCTAGGTTCCGTAACAAAACACATCAAAGCCTCGGATGAAAAATAAATTGCAAAAGTTTAGTTTAGGAACATGGAATGTATGTAAGATGTACGCAGCAGGAGCAATGACGACAGTAGTATCCGCACTACAGAGATATCTGTGCGATATAGTTGCTATACAAGAAATTAGATGGACGAATGGAGGGAACATCAAACTTCGTGAAGTTACTATATTCTATAGTTGTAGGCAAACCCATGAATATGGAGTGGGGTTCATAGCAAACAACAACATGTTACAATTTGTAATAAATTTCATAACACATAGCGAAAGAATATGCTACATACAGTTGGAGAGTAAATAGGGAAACATCACAGTTATAAATTGTCGTCCTCCAACTGAGGATAAAGAGGAGCAAGCTAAGGAAGAGTTCTATAACCAACTAGAAAGAGTCTATGACAGTATACCCCATAGGACTAGGAAGATCATAATAGGAGACCTTAATGCAAAAATCGGTAAGGGACAAGTGCTCAAACCTACGATTAGAGACCATAGTCTACACGAAATATCCAACGATAATAGGATTAAACTTATCTCATTTGCGATGTCAAAAAATATAACTATTAGTAGTTCATATTTCCCCCACAAAGAAATACATAAACAAACATGGATGTCCCCTGATGGCCATACAAAAAACCAGATAGACCATGTTATGGTGGATGAACAATTAAAACAAAATGTCCATGATGTAAAAAGTTACAGAGGAGTGAGTGGACATTCAGATCACTTTCTAGTCAAGGTAAAATTGTATATAAAGCTACCCACCAAATGGTACCGAAAAAGGAAAATTCCCCATAAATTCGATGTAGACAAACTAAAGGAAGACCAGATAGTTAATGAATATAGAAAAGGATTAAAAGGCAAGGCGAACAAGAACCTAAACCTACAATATCAAGAACACTGGACAATATTGGGGAAAACTATAAAAGAGGTTGCAGAAGATAAAATCGGTATGATAAACAACAAAAAGACAATGGTTCAATGAAAACTGCAAGAAAGCAATACAAGAAAGAGATAAAGCAAAATCCATGATGGTTATGTAAAGTACTGAAGAAAATAAAAGAAGACTAGCCCAGAAACAAAGAGAAATGAAAAGAGTTATAAGAAGAGAAAAATGAGAGTGGGAAAAACAACGGATCGAAGCGATGGAGGAGTCTTATAAAGACTCTAAAATGTTTTTCAGGAAAGCTAATGAAATAAAAAAGCCGTATAAACCAAAATCGACAATAATGAAAAATGAAAATAACGAAATAATAACAGACAAACAATCCATTGCAGAAGAGTTCAAAAAAGAGTTAAAACTTATCAGAAATAGAGGATCAGGGACAGGACAACACGGTACTCACAACGGTAGAACAATACCAATATATACCAGGGAAGGAAGAAATTAAAAAAGCTATAGAAATGCTAAAGAATAGCAGAGCTCCGGGGGAGGACATGATAGGAGCCGAACTGTTAAAAAAGGGAGGGGAATTGATTGTTAATGATATGTGGGAATTAATTAAGAAAATATGGCAACAAGAACAGATACCAGAAGAATGAAAAGTAGCAGTTATATGTCCCATATATAAAAAAGGTGACCCAGTATACTGTCATAATTATAGGGGTACTTAATGCTGCATATAAAATATCATCAAATATTATTTTAAATAGACTGAAACCATATGTGAAAGAAATAGTAGGTGAATATCAGTGCGGCTTTAAACCAAGAAAATCCACA
>CM023358.1:50387404-50673940 GCA_013282895.1 Eriosoma lanigerum
AATGTATATATTATGTGTAGTAGTAAATTTAGTAAATTTTAGAGACACGTGTATTTCGAGTATGTAAACATGTACAAATAATTAATTGTCGTAAATCTACTTGATGAAGCAACTGCTTCAATAATTAATATAAAATATTTACCAGTGTGAACTGAATTAAAAATAGTAGATAATGTAAATTAATTACAACTAACGGCACAAACTTAAATTTACTCGGATTGATTGATATAGTTATTAAATTTCAAAAAAATTATTTTCCAATGCAAGGTATTGGTTAGGTGGTCAAAAATCTAGTAAGAGCAAGTTTATTAGGTAGATTTTTTGGAATTGTATAAAACAAATCAATTTGTAAAAACTAACTGTTAATTTGTTAAATAACGATAAGGTAGTTATATTAAAATTTGGCAAAGATAATTTATTAATAAATATAAATAGTGAACTAATTAATAACAATAATATTAATTATGAAATCGAAGAAATAACTGTTAATAATACAATAAATGACATAATATAAAACGAAAATAATGAAAACGAAAAATTATTCAATTAATGAATTAATTAATAAAATTAACAATCCAACATTAAAATGGTAGGATAATGAAAACCAACTAAAACAGTGAATAAATATGATATAAATTAAATCTAATATGATAAAAATAAAATAAACAAAGAAAATGAAATAAATAAAAATAATTATGGAAAATTAAGTAAAACGTTAGCATTATTATCTTCTAAATTCGTTAAATTAGAAAATGTACCGAGAGATGGCAATTGTGGTATTCATACATTACAGAAAATCTTACAAAATGAGAAAATAAATATAAATTTCCAAAATATCCAAGAATTATTAAAAATAAAAAACAATGAAAAAACAATATGGTTAGAAACAGAAGATTTAGTTGCTGTAGTAGATTATTTTAAATATAATTTAATAATATTATTGCGTGACTCCAACGTTCGACAATTGACTCTAGGACGTTTTTGATCGACAAAAAAAACAAAACAAAAATACAATCAACGCGTGACTTTAATAATTTTAGGTAAATTTTTTTTTATTATTAAAAAATAAAATGTTCTAATAGAGTTAATTGTTGAATGTCAAATTGATGGTATTAATTATGATGAAAATATTGGAAAAAGATATCTAACATATTTTCACTTTGACTGTTAATCTATATGGTAAATTTGCAAGCATAGATTTTATCCTAATTTTTATCATTTAGCCGTAGGTTGTAGTGACCCAATGCATAGATTAAATATACAATATGTATATTTAATCTATGCCCAAGGTTCGTATATCACATATTATTATATAATTGTATAATCTTTAAACCTTGATGACCAGTGACACCTAGTGTCCGTTGTATCATGACAACTCGTAACCAATCGACCACCGTCAGTACCATCACTGCTGGTAACCATTTTGTAGTTGAATACTTTGTAGTTTGTACCACGGAACAAAGATAATCTATCTACAACCGTGGTTTGTACCGATGGAACAAACATAGAACAATCAAATGTACTCGTTCTAACCACGGACTAAGATATACAAGACTGGAAACGAGCTGACAGGCGGGTGAAGGGGGTTGTCTACAAAAAGTAACATATGGAGTACGGGGTACGGAAGAAAAACTGCCTACTAGCAAAACAACAATTTTTTTCGTTTTTGAGTTACGACTTTTAACACTGCATTTTGATAAAGAATTTTTTTCTTTATCCATTACGAAAATGATTATATTTCCATCTATCCATAAGATATAATAAAAAAAAAAAAAAATAGAATGAGAAATTAATTTTGAATTTTATTTTGCTCCTCCTGAACAATTGACAAAATGGAGTTACTACCTTTTTCGTTGATGTATCGATATTATATTATTTAATTTTTTAATCTACGGCATAATATACTAGTAAATAGTATATTATTAAAAATACCGGGAAATAGTTTATGCTCGATTAGTTCTATCTTTTATACTATACACAGTTTACGATTTTCTAAAAATTTAAAAGAAAATAATAATTTGAATAATTTCCTAATTTTCTATTAAAATAGTATATAGATGTGCAATTTTAGAATGTAAAAGTCGTAAGAGTACGAATCGCATTAAATATAAATTATTTTCTTTACCAAAAGATAAAATAATTAGGGAAAAATGGTTACAATTTATTTTTAATATTAACAATAAAGAAACGAACCCAACACATTTACATGAACTACATTTTAAGCCAGTAGAAATACATCATACTTACAATTGTTAGGAAGGTTATAATAGTAATTAATTCCTATAGTTTTAGGATAATATATACATAAACACTTTTCAAGAAATTCTTAAATATAATATGTTAGTACCAAAAGATTGGAATACATTCTCTACTGTTCTCTTAACTGTTCTTAATTCAAGAGGACACTTGATTCTTCCAAGTCATGAAATGTTTTCATTTATATCCACTATTGAAGAAAGATTTAATAAATATTGTAAGCAGCCAGATGTTTTTTTTTATAAAACTGTTAATTATACAATCCAAAATTATAATCATTTATTAAAGTTTCCATGTAAAAGACATGAAAGTCAAATACAGCAATATTTTGTTTCTATATAACAATGCGTTTTTATTTCTTAACTATACTCTATACACAAATACGCATATTATAATAAACCTATAAATTCACGACTTCGGGATTTTCTCGCATGAGCTTATTATAAATTATAATATTAATATTATTTTAAACTATCCATTATTCTATAAAATTGTTTAGTGTTAACTCAATAGTAGGAAGCTAGATGGCAGTTGTATTGCTAGTAGGTAGTTTTTCCCCCGTACACCGTCACATTCCATTGTGTGGACACGTAATTTTGTTCGTTTCCAGTCCTGTATATCTTAGTCCGTGGTTCTAACTATGTATTCGTTACTTTGTACTGATTACAGCAGTAACGAATAAACCATAAAGTATTATATTGAATAATATCGTTACTTTATGGAATTAACAAAGAAACAATCCACCACTTTACTTGATCAGTGACGGGTCAAACTGGTCTGTCTTTAGGTTTTGAGTTTTGACAGCGTTGAAAAATACTACGGTCTTATATATTATATTGTATAAGACTGAACAAAACAATTGATCCATTAATATAATATTACCTTAATTTTTGAGACGTGAATGATATGAGTATCAGACCGAGATAAGTATAAAGTTGATAACAATATATTATCATTAATGTCCGGCACAATTACGTGATTAACTTCATATTAGTAAATACTATTAGAATGACGTGGTTACGCGGTGTTCAATTTTTATTTTAAATTATTTTGTATTCGTTAATGTTCTGTTAAAAAGTTTAATCATTTTTCATTAATAAAATTTAAATAGTTTAAGATATTTAACTAATTAACACAATGTTCGACGGATTCTTAGATGATTTGAAACGCATGAATAAACGCCAAGTAAGAAACATTGATAATTATTAGAATACACAATATGCTAGATACTTTAAACATGGCCATTAAACATTATATACCTATAATATTCTATTGTGTTTTAGTTTCTCTATCAAGTATTAAGTTTTGGAATGATCGTTTCATCGGCATTAATGATATGGAAAGGATTAATGGTGTTTACTGGTAGTGAGAGTCCAATTGTTGTGGTTTTAAGGTAAATACTTAATACTCTAATCAGAATTTAAATAATAATAGAAAAAGATAATTTTTATTAAATCAACATTTAATTCAATAATAAAACATTCAAAGTAATTTATTTATGTATCAATGCTAGTATTAATGCAAATAAATTATAATACTTATTTTTTTAATGTTTCAATAAAATTATAATCAATAATTGTATAATATGCCTTGAATAAATTAATATAATAAACATAAAAAAATATATAATATATATTTTGTAACGTTAAGGAATTTTATAAAAATTTAGTTATATAAAATTTCAATATATATATCTTATATAGCTGTTGTCATCACATGGGCCGTTACGTAACAACACGACACCATAATAAATTTCAATTTTATATTATTAATAATAAATTAAGATAATATAATATATTATATATTTAATATATATATATATATATATATTAAAATATTATTGATGTTTGCCATACTACCACCCATCCGATTATAACGAGACATCGGCGAATATTCATAATTAAGGTTGTCTCGTTTGGACTCAACACAGACACGGACGTCAACGTCATTTTAAATAATATTTGTATGCATTTTATTGTTCGTAGACAAGTTATAAATATATCAAAATGATGTACTAAATTTATATCTTTTAGCCCTGGCTTTTCAGCCATGGGTGCTGTAATATCAATCATAATAATACTTGTTGGTAAAGTATAGTATATATATAAATAATTTAAAAGAAAATAATGTAACAAAAGATGGACAGTTCATGTGTGGAGATCTGAAGACCCTATAGGATTGGCCACAAGTTGGAAACTGGACACAAGAAAGCCAAGAGGACGGCCCAGACAGAGGTGGAAAGATAGGATTACAAAAGATGCATCGAGGTTGGGAGTAAATGACGGAGAAGAACTAGCAAGAGATAGAGATGGGTGGAGGCAAGTAGTTTGCAGCAATTGACCAAAATGGCCCGTAATAGCCATAAAAAGATATATCAAAAGATAATACCATCTTAATTCCATGTTGCTCCAGACTAAATTTCGTCAGCGTATGGTGGGCTCATCTGAGGATGAGTTCATGTAGCAAAAGTTACAAATTATTTGATGTTATATCACCTTATATATATTTGTATAAACTATTATTTTAAAAATGAATAAAAAATGTAGTACCTCTGTAGTAATATCTGATTTAAGTATAATTCAATATTTGATATCCACAACATTGTGGTTATATAGCTACTATGACTATAACAAATTTAAAAGGGTAATCAAAATTGTACAATATAGTAATTTTCTTGTTCTGATATATGAAATAGAAAAAAAAAAAAAATTAATATTACGAATAATAATATAATCTATGTGAACAGTATTTCATGATTAACATTTGAAAATCAAAAAGAAACTTTAATTTATTAAATTTTTTTTTTATAGCATAAAATTCTGATCACCTTTGTATATGTAATATAATATATATAAATATGTTTCAGTGGTAGTATGGAACCAGCATTCCATCGTGGCGACCTTTTGTTCCTAACAAATTATGAAGAAGAACCCGTTAGAGTAGGCGAAATAGTTGTTTTCAAAATTGAAGGGCGTGATATTCCTATTGTCCACAGGGTGTTAAAACTACATGAGAAGTTTGTTTAAGTTAAAAAATAATACAATTCTGTGACTAATTTTTTTTATTCTATTTAGAAATAATGGCACTATTAAATTTTTAACAAAAGGCGATAATAACAGTGTAGATGATAGAGGTTTGTATGCTCCTGGCCAACAGTGGCTTGAAAAATCAGATATGGTAGGCCGAGCCCGAGGATTTTTACCTTATGTTGGAATGGTCACAATTTTAATGAACGAGTATCCTAAAGTTAAAGTAAATACATATTAAATTTTATTTTATTAAAATTAATTACATGATGTCATAATATAATATTTTATATTATAAAATTGGATAATTTATATATTAAAAAATGAGTTTTAATTTGTTATAATTTAAATCAAAAATACTTCTGTTATTTTCTCATTTTAGTATTAAAACAAAATTTAATACTTATACCCACAGATAATTATAACCACGTAATTTTATTCTCATTATTATACATTAATTCAAACTATAAATATCAATTATATATATATAGTTTATTAGGGTAGGTGGTATGTACCAATAAATCCAAATGCTAATATTTAAAATATTAGTATATAATATAAAACTTAGGGAAAATTAAAAAGTAAATTTAAGTCAATATTTCACTGAATTCATTTGAAGATAATATCTTATAACAATTACAAAGACCCATTTTAAACTATTTTAAGCAATATTAAGAAATTTTGGTTTTCTAAAATGTAAATATATGATTAAATTCTGTCTTTTTTTTAATAAATGTTAATAAATTATATTTTATAATTCTTTTTCTATCTTTTACTAGTTATTTAATATAGTTTATTGTTATATATAATATCATTGATTAGAAATACTGTTATAGTAATCGTGTATAATGTATATTAATGAAAAAAATAATTGTAGGATTTTTTTATAAGATTATAATGAACAAGTTTAAATACAAAATGTTAATAACTGTTATTTCTTTATTAGTTTAATTTTTAATAATTTAAAATTTTTATTTGCAAAAAATGTGTTATCGTCATTTTGAATTTCATAGCGATTACAACTTTTTAAAAATTATATTATATATGTATTATAATTTAGTATATAAATAATAAAATATTATATTTTGATTAACTTAATTTTTTATAGTTTGCTGTTCTTGCTTGTCTTGGATTATATGTACTTGTTCATCGAGAATAAATCGCTGTCCACAAATCAATTGATTGAAGTTAAAGATAATTGGAAATCTCTCAACTTGATAAATTAATTTAATGTGATGTGTATTAATTGATTGGATGCTATGTATTTTCAAAATTGTTTTTGTTAACAATAATTTTCATTTTTAAATATATTTATTATTATTATATTATTAATATAATAATTATTTTTTGAGGCAAATTAAAATAAAATTATATTTTGTTTTCATTTAGACCAATTTTTTAAACATGTGTATGCCTCATAATTTATTTCAATGAAAAATAAATTTAAATAATTTTTAAAATGATCCTAAAAATAATTTATAAGTTGTACATAATTATTATAAGTTGAGATTTTGAAAAACATTTAATATAAACTATTATATTATTTTGTGTAATTTATTGTATTACATTATTTCTATAATTCTCCTTAACACATTTCTAAAAATAGCAATATATAGAAATTGATGTTTTCTTAATAATTATTAATTTTCCTGTGTATTTCACATTTTTCCTAATTAATGATTGTTTATAAAACATTTTTATTTTTATTTTCAATTATACATTGTCATAGAAATAATTTGTTTTCTAGTACCTAATATGAAAGTTAATTAAATGAAATATTTCAATAATTTAATCATTAAACATTAAACATGTTTTATAATAAAAAAAATGAGTGGAAGTATATACCTGTAGAAACAGCTGATGAAGTAATATCGTGTAAGAATGTAGTTGAGTGTAAATCTCTAGAAAATTGGAATCGGTGGTTAAAAATAAGGGAGCAACAACACAAATACCTTGGTTTAATGGTAATGTTTAAAGATTACATTTTTATACAATTTAAAGAATGTATATTTTTAGGTTTATAGAAGTTCAACATCATTATTAATGAATAAGTCTGACGAATTCAGATCAAAAGTTGAATGTAAATGGATGATTGATCTAGCACAAAAGTTAAAAATAAATAATAATTATACTAGAGACTTTCCATATTCAGTCTCTAGAGAAATAAATAACTTTATTAGTATATATATACCCGATGTAATATACAGTGAAAAAGGATTATCAAACCTTAAAAAAGATCCTCGAAAGGATTTAGAAATGCAAAAATCTAATTTATTGCTTAGTAATCAATTATATAAATTGAAAAGTTTGAGACCTGTAAAAAGTCCTGAAAAATTAGTAATTGTTGGAAAAAATATTGATAAGAAAATTGAAAACTATAAAGGTATTATACCAACAATTGTTGTCAACTCAGAATGTAAGAATGTAGAATGTAATGATAATGAACTAATTGCTATAAGAATAAATGATATTCTAGTAAAATTATTAAAGTATAACGTTAAAAAATGTGAAATAATTGAATTAAACACAAAATCAATATATACTACTAAAATAAAAGAAGAATGCTGGGATGAAATATTTATAGAAAACTGTAGTCAAATTAGTATACAATATAAATGGGAGAAGGATAAATGGAATACATCAAAATATAGTTATATTTCAAAAGAACAGCCAATTATGGTTTTTTATTTTGACACTAGAACTAGTATTTTGGGTCCTGGTCAAATCAAACGTTTGCCAGTTTTATTCAGATCAAATATAATTGGACCATATAGAGAAATGTGGCTATTTCAAGTAGATATTTTGGGAAACAAAGATACTATAGCTCAAATCAAAATACCACTACAAGGCTGTGCTCTTCCCAATGACGACACAAAACAAGTTATAATAAAAGTAGGTTTAATTTATAAATTAAAAATGTTTAACAATATGGTATAATAGATTAATTTAATATATGCTGTATTGTTATAGACTTATAATTATAGGTAGGTACTTAGTTTCTTTATCAATGGGTATTGGGTACTTGCGTTGATTAAATTAATTAAGCATTAGTACTAAGTACGCCTTACTCGTATTTCTTGTACCATGTACCCGGTTAAATGTAAACCTAATAATAAGTTAGGTATGGTTGTATGGACTTTTTAAAGTTTGGTAGGTTCCATAGTTGTATTCAGGGGGAGGTCCATGTTCAACCCCCCCCACTGAAAATTTGACATATTAAATGATATATATTTTAAGAAACAACAAGTTTTTCATTTTAATATACATAATTAACATCTTCATAAAAAACCCTCCTAAAAATTAATGCTGAATACAGCCATGGTAGGTTCTTAGAACTAATGAGCTATCTGATAGATATTTCTCTCATGAATCAAGTTGAAGCCAACAATAACTATGGAACCTTCAACCCACTACATAATATGTTCATGTCATGTGTAAGCTCTAATCATTCAATTTATTTATGATTATTGGATTCCCACCAAAGGCGTACTTAAAAAGGGTCTAGGAGATCTAAGCCCCCCAGAGCATGATTTTAGTCCCCCTGCTTTAAATTAAATGTGATTCTGGTATAAATGTTTTAATGAAATACAATGTAATTTTAATTTTCAATTTTTATACGAATATAAAGTACCATAGAGCATAAATATTATTAGAAGTGCATAAATTACAACTAAATCTGTGACTGTGGAGTACCTATTTTGCGTTTTAAGATATCAATACTCGTGTCAAATAAGAAATCATATCTTACCTTTGAAATAAAATTACATAATGCACCAGAGCTTGCGCTAATAGGCAGTTCTAAATTAAAATGGATAGTTGTAAATACATATTTGGTTAATACGTAAAATATGATTTTAAAATTATTTATTTCAATTGTAGATATTTAAACTTTTTTTGTTGGACTTTTGATGTAAATACCTATTTGAAAATGTAATATTAAATTTTGTTTCAATATAATGAAACAAAAGACAAACAATAAGATTATTTCAATGGTGTCTTCTATGAAGCTTCAGATAAAAATAAAACTATTTAAAGTGAAGAAGGTGAGGTAATAGAAGAAAAAATTAATGTGAAATAATTTATATATTATAGTATAAATTATAATTATATTATAGATTAAATTATAAATGTAAATAATTTATAATTTATCAACATTACTGGTTGCATTTACTACACATATACGTTAATGAATAATAATTTTTTTTAACCCATATGCATAATAATAATTATTTAGATAATTATAAAAATTCCTTAGCACAAGTTCTGTAATGCATATAATACACATATTGTATATTTGTTTTGTATGTAATGTACAGATTATGCGGTGTAAAAACAATGTTTTTATATACAAATTGATATTATACAATATTATTATTTTTTTGTCATCATATAAGTTATAGTAAAAGATTTTTCAAACTCCCCCCTGTATTACAATTCTAAATACGCCCATGCTTCCTGCTAAAAAGTAAAACCCGTAGAAAAGTGAAAATACCAATTGTCAACTAACTACTGGTCACGGTGCCACATGTGGCAATGTGTCATATTGCATTTGCATTTACTTTTAATATCCGTTTTTCAAATACGTGTATACCTAAGTATATTAGTACTTCGTATACACTATTAAATGTTTTAAATATGAATATAATAAAATATTCATAATACAATTCCTAATAAAAACGCTTGCGTTACATGTTTACGATTTGTAAATAAAAATCCCGGATTATCTTTATTTGGGTAAGTTTTTTAGTTTAATCTTTAGTTGCATACAAAGTCACTTAGATACAGAGTTTTTCAATATTAGATTTTCAAAAGATCTACAATAAAATAGTTTAATATAAAAACATCATTTAATTTAATAATTCTTTTTTTAGTAATGTTTTAAATTATAAACAACTCGTATTAATATTTTCAGATACAAAAAGCGTTATTATTTGAAAAAATTAAAAGTTTATGTGGGAAATTAACTAATAAAATTATACAAAATGTATTTCCAGAAATTAAGTCATCCCTTATAGACAAATATTATTATCACGATAATAAGATGAAGCATTTGTATCGCATATTACAATCAAAAAAGTCTTTAAGTATTGATGAACTTCTGTACCAGTGTATGCAACTCGACAAATCATTTAGAGAAAAATTTTTGGATTTAATTAGTCAAACAGCAGTTATATTATTAAAAAAGGAAATTATTTTTAATTATGGACAAATGACTCAACGGGAATTAAACGCACATAAAGCAATTTATGTAGCAATGGATTGTATAGATTTAATACTAAGTACATATGAACCGGATTACAATGAAGCTTGTCGAAATTTTAATAA
The DNA here is from genome assembly GCA_013282895.1 of Eriosoma lanigerum. Lineage (NCBI taxonomy): Eukaryota > Metazoa > Arthropoda > Insecta > Hemiptera > Aphididae > Eriosoma > Eriosoma lanigerum. The sequence goes on from CM023358.1 coordinate 50,398,012, forward strand.
TGACTTAATGGATCAAAATCCTTACAATTTAAAAATACAATCAAGTAATATTATTATTTATTTGATAACAAAAATTGATTACTTCTATACAATGTCGGACTGGCTAAAAAGGCACACCGTGCAATTAAATTTTACAGGTCCATTAAATATAACTATCTTGCTTTGCTCGTTGAATACATCAACATTCCCTCCTTAATATTAATTTTAATGTATTATCTATCGAAAAATATAAATATTTATTGAATTTATAATTTTATTCTAAAAATATCAGTTTAAAAAGGGGTGACATACCATAATAAGACCTACCATAGATCACACGTCTACACTATAAGTCAATGCTATGCTCTTATATCCTACCTCTATACTTATAAACTATACATAATACTAGGTAGCTACATAATAATATACTTTTTATAATATTTTGATATAATTTGTATTTCATAGTAGATAGTAGGTATTATAATTTATAGTTCAATAGTTATATATGTCTTTAACCTCTTCCGTAAAAGCATGGCTAAATAATTGATTGGCCATGCTTATAATAGAGTATTTTCTCTATATAGAGATCAAAAGTTTTGATGGTTGCTTATTCAATCCCTTATTATTTTTATTAATTTTAAATTCCAAACACCAACGTATAATATATAGTGACATTTAAATATAATATAGTAATTACTAATTAGTAATTACCATTATAGAAGTAAGTAGGTATATGGAATATTTTTATAATAATATAACAGAATAATATCTAATTTATTGCATAGGTACTTAATAGTATAACTTAAATAATCAAATACAACATGTATCAACTGATATGTTATTTTGTTATTACAATTTCTTTTACTACTTTTTTTTTTTTTCTAACAGTACATACCTATACAGTTTTCATTTTTTATTTAATATTAAACACTTAATTTTAAGTAAAATACTGTGTGCCATATTCAAGACCGAGTGGCCTAAACACATGTTTCGACATGTTTCCAGGTTTGAATCTTGGATAGTCATAGATTTTTTTAAGCGTGATGGTGGAGTCTTTGGAGCAAGCAGGCTAAAATCATGCGAAAAAAAACAATAATTTAGTTATATAAAAACGTCATGTTCTAGTTAACCAAGAAATATTTTTAATTGCCTCTTAACATGTGATGATTGTTAGTTGTTACCAGCCAGTGAACCAGGTAACATAAAATTTTGTTATAAGGGGTAAAAGTGGATGTAAATCTGATAGTTTTAATTGTATAAAAAAGAAATCATGAATACATTTGAGGAAGTGTAGGAGCTACAATAATTGTGAGGAAAATGAGACTGAATTGGCTGAGAGATGGTATAGTTTGGGCATATTATGAGAAGAAATAATTCAGAGGCTGTAAGAGTTGTTATGGAAATTAATATAGATGGTAATTGGTGGTGAGGAACTGAGGAAGAATCAAGAAGGGGTAGATTATATTAATGTAGTGAAATAAAATTTTGGGGTAGATATGACTCTTAGCCATATCATATGAGGGTATAGTTATAAGATTGCATTTAAACTGTTAGGTTAGTAAAAGTTATTTAAAAGTCAGTATGTGTTATACTATACGATCCTCTTATATTTTTATCCTAATACTAATTACTATTAAGTGTGTATCTACTTACGGTTCTTTCAGTCCTGAATATAGACCAACTGTGCTCAAATGTTCGTAAAATATAAATTATTTTGTGTACGATACTCGTTACCACGATTTAGGATATACCTTAATATATCTTATATATTAAATCACGCTTGTTCTATCGTTTTGTTATGATATATCTTATTTGTTAGGTTACCTTTAGATACTAACACAAGTTAAGGTGGCCAGTTCTAAACTGTCCGCCAGAGCATAGCGACCATGGTGAACGTGACTCTCGCTGACTGATTACACAAAACGTAGAGCTTTGATACAAACAATGTGTCTTTATTCATTATCCTTACTCAAAGAGCGAACCGTATTGCGAGACTCACTACACTATGTCATTATCCAGATCTGTGAATGACATAGGGATGTGTTATGTTATGTATTTTTAATAAATAATTAACAAAAGGATTTAGTAGGAGTCAATATAAAATAGCAAAGCCAATAAAACTAAAAGTCTAAAACCAATGTGTGAATAAATAAGTTAAGTGAAAACACACAACTCCGAGCACAGTCCACGAATTCGCCAGAAACTGTGTACAAAAGTTAATATGAGTTCATGAGAGGGTAAGTTAAGAAGGATGATATGAAGCAAAACTCCGTACAGCCCGAGAATACGTCTGCATTTGCAACAGAGTTCTACATGAGTCCTTCAAGAGAATTTAGATGATAGTTGGAATTAAACTAATAGATTGAGTGGTCAATCGGAAAGTCTAGCCGTGGAATTATGTGCCTTTAGGTTCTTTTATAACCTCCTGGAATGTGATTTCATTACACCCACTTATTTGTCTATAATTTAGCTAAAAGAGTGCGTCTTAAAGTATTTTGCATAATTGTTTAAGATGTAATTAATAATGGGGTTGTATGGGTGTGTGATTAACTCTAATTAGTTTCAGTCCCGTTACGCTCTTCCTCATCTGTCTCATTTATTGATACAAATACCAATCCCAATCCCAAAGTGGATATCTTCTATGATGCTTTTTAATGCCGAATTGGACATTCAGTGGTGATGTGATTGATCGTCTGAGATTCATAGCCACAGTTACGCGTTTCATTGTCACGTAGTCCCCATTTATACATCATGTGACCACTCCTACCATGACCAGTTCTGATACGGTTTAGTTTTACCCAAGTATTTATTTTGAGGTCAATTTCCAATTGTTTGATAGTTGGGTTAATCACCAGTTTTTGGTTATCTGGATTTTCTATTGTCCAATCGTTTTCCCATTTAGAACTTATATTGAAATTTTCTTTGGTGAGATCCCTTGCTGTTTTCCATGGTGGTTTCGCGATTTGAGTCGTTGAATATTTTCTGATGCAGTCAGGTCCGTGTGTATGGGAAGAAAGGAGTTATTGGCGTACTTTTTCCATTCTTGCAATAGTGCGTGTTCTCTTCGTAACTTTGGTGAAACAATGTTACAAAGCACCGGTAGCCATTTTAGTGGTGTGGACTTTGTCTACTCACCAATTGTGCGCATTGCTGCATTAAGTGTATTTGTCTACATTCTTTGTGTGGACGCTGTTAAGCCTGACACAATACTCAGCTGTAAAATATACTAATGATAGCGTGCTCATACGTAACGTATTTGCATCAGCTCCCCATGTTGAGCTAGGTTTGAAATGATGCTCTGACTAGTCTTGATTTTTGCTGATAGTCTGATTAGGTATTCTCTATAAGTAAGTGTTCTATCTAGAACCACTTCTAGGTATTTTGGGTGCTCAGTATTTCATACTCCCTGACCGCCAAAGGTTAGGTTTATTAATATTGTATTTTGTTTATAGTAAAAAAAAATGTGTAGATTGGTAGGAGCAAAGGTGTAATCGCTTATTTAATTGTACAATATAAAATGGACGCCAAAACAAGCCAGTTCAATTTATTTTATTTGATACCCACCTCCACTATTTTTACCCATTAAATACTAATTAGATATAATAATGCAAATTATTTATATTAGTATCAACTATCAAGTGTATTAGCAGTTTTGACCAATTTTAAAGAGGATATTTCTCTGAGGACCTACCCACCCAATTTTTAAGGCAGTTCATTTGAACTACCTAAAGTATCTGTTCTGCGCCACTGACAATGCATAAATATCAAACTATCAAGTATAATTAATTGTGTCATTAACTGATAAACTATAATATAATATATAATATAATTTGCAAACAATGATAATAATATTTTGTATTATTACAACTAATATAATAATAATAGGTACATACTGGAAAAAGTGGGAATGTCGATTGTGGACGTTCCTTCTTCGTCCCTTCGATCCTCGGAGAAATTAATGGTTTATTATACTAAAAATTTGAATGCAATGATATTGCATTAGAAATACGATTCTGAGCGAAACTCAATATATTACAATATACTAAACTAATAATTAATTCCAAAATACTACAATGTACACTACATGTGTTAATACTAAAAAAAAATTTTCAAGTCCCTACGATCAAAACTCAATTAGTTATCACGAAATTAAAAAAATTATAATAACAGAAACCGTAATTTTGCCGATTTTCCGCCAATTTTTAGTAGTTTTTCTTTTCCCAAGGAAACTTGGGAATGTACCTACTTGTGGTAATCGGACCATTATTTCTACCCGAAAAAGTTTTTTCATACATCAGAAGAAAAAAAAAACATTTTTGTAAAACCAATACATTTTTCGCTTCGTTCAGAATCTAAAATGAAAATTGGAAATGTGTTGTTTACTAATGACGAATAATAAAAACAGGTTTCATTTTATTATTAAAAATAATAAGGGTGTTGAGTATTGACTTATGGCTGGGTGGTGTTCCGGGGTGGTGAATAATAATTACTCTCACACTAATTATCGTTTACTACTCATACAACCGTGCTATGTAACACAAGTAAAACACGAAATTGCCTATACACGACTCTTGTGAAACTGTCGGTATCCAGTAGCCTTAAAAATTATTTCCCTATAAATTATAGTTCATAAAATTATAAAACTATATAAAGTGTAACGACAAAAATTGATTAATCTATAATACTATACCTAGGTATAAATAGCCAGTGGCGTATTTTCATTTTTTTGGTTCTGAGGGGAGTCCAGCAATACGCCTCTGTAAGTAGCATTTATATTTTATTATAAATACTACAATATTTATATAATCAATGATACTATTCATTAGAAAAATAGTAACGAATTAACCACAGGGGCATTATTTAGGAGGGGTACACTACCCTGGTAATTACCATTGTGTGTGGCTGCATCCCTCATTTTTGAAATAGAATCTTAATGCCAACTGGCTTGTTGAAATAATTCATTATTATTTGTATATACAAATTTTTATTTGGCCTTCTTGAAACCTTGCACACCCCCCAAAAATAAACACTAATATGACGCTCCTGGCTTACTAGTAGATATATATTAAATATAAATTATTTCAGATGAAGAAGAAGACAAAGACAAAGATATATCTGTAGACTACACTATAGAACAATTAAATTCGAATTACGGTATAATAAGAGAAGAATGGTTAGAAATAATAAAACCTATGATCCATAAAAGGTTAGAATGTTCGATAGAAATAATTGCTGATTATGATCTTCGATTTCCGGAGTGTAAACATTCAAACATATTATAATTTATAAACATATTAATTATTCAACTATATATATATATATATATATACATAAATAATATATAATAATATACCTATTGGCTATTTTAACAAAAAAATAATAAATATAATACAAATGATAAAAAAAATTGTTATTTGACAATCGATATAGGTTCGTAATATATATTATCATTTATCATTGCCATATTAACCAATTTGACACCCACAGGCAAATTTTTAAATGATGCCCTTTTATACCCTTTTATCCATTATGTAAAACAGATATGTAAACATATTTTTCAATAATTTAATAAAATAATAAGTATTAAGTAATAAGTATTTCTTAAAATAAATCTGAACTAATATAATACACCTTATTTTTTACTATTAAAAATTTGCATCTTATTATATAACTTAAAATGTTTATTAATTAATATTTGCATTTATTTAACTTAATAATTAACTATGGATTAGGTACATATATATATACATAGTAATATAGTCTATAGTCAATATTTATGCAAACGTTAAACAGTGGCAATCATAAACATAATGCATATATTATATAAATATAATATATGATGTTTAATTTTCTTACTGGTTTACTGCTTACAGCTTACCTACTGCAGTTTACCATATTGTTTATATTTTTTCAATTTTAAATATTTTTAGTAAAAATATAAACATTAATGTTTGTTATATTTTAATATTATTTATAATGGATTTACGTCTAGTCTTCACTGCCTTTCGAGAAATTAGAAAACCGAAAAAGATTAATATTTAATTTTGGACTTCGGTAACGGATAGTTTGACATTTTGAACGAAACAACGGTTTAGCGCCAAAACCACGGACTGTACTGTTTGTACAAGCCCGTGGCCAAAACTATGATGGAGACAGTTAAGAGGGCGCAATAGTGGAAAAAAATGAATGTAAAAACATGTGAAAGTTATTCCAATAATATAGCTTACTGAGTGGTTTTAGAGTAAAAACACCTATGATCAAAATTATAGAGAGGAAGTATATAGTGAGACGTAAGAAGACCGATTTTTAATAAAAAATTTATTTATTTCAATATTTAATGCAAAAAAAAAGTCTTTATTCAACATCAAATCATGACTATTGCAATCAATTTATCAAAATTTGGACTTCTTACGTCTTACTGTACACTTCTCTTCTAAAATTTTGGTAATAAGTATTTTTTCTCTAAAATCACTTAGTAAACCGTATTATTGGAATAACTTTTACATGTTTTACTGCGGATAAATAAAAAATCGGATCGTCATGTGCTGCTCTGACGTGTTAGCGGAAACATTTGATAACAGCGTTCTACACCGCCGCGCACCGCGCGCCGCTCCCCATATTTACACCGTAACTAGACGGCACAACATTTTACTACAACGGTGCCGCGGCCAACGAACAACTACTGTATCATATTTATAAATAGTTTATTGAAAAAATAATTTAATAATATTATCGGTGTTTCTATTATATATAGGTATTTTGTTACTGTGATAAATTATCAGTGCATATATATAGTTATATTCACATCAAAATCAACATAAAATAAAATAAATCGAAAAACGTACTACAAAACAAAGTATAATAAAATATTATAATGTTATAGCGTCTTATTTATAGTCTTTTGAGTATGATTTTATGCTATGTTCACTGGCATACGTCATGTAACTTATAACTTTCAAAATATTTAGTAATTATTATTCAATATAATATTTAATATTTGTAATAAATTTAAATATGATTTTAAATGAATTTTCCCAACCTAAATAAACACATTATTTTAAATTATTTATTAGAAATTTACTAAAATACAACTAATTTTATATAAATATGATACGAGAAAAAAGCCCTAATATAAAAAAAGTATTTATTCAACATTAAAATATGGAATATGTGATATTAATTTATTAAAAATTGGACTTCTTACGTCTTACTGTACACTTCTCTTCTAAAATTTTAGTAATATGTATTTTTACTCTAAATCTACTCAGATGACCAAATTATTTTAATAACTTTTACATGTTTGCTGCAAAAATAATTAAACTGGATAGTAATGTGTTACATTGGTGGGTTAGCGTAATTTACTAGAGTACAGTAATTTACTGAAATACAACTACACTGATATAAATATAATAAAACCCTAATATAAAAAAAATATGTATATATATAGTATATAAGTATCAAGTGTGTCACGGCTAAATATGGATTAGAATTATTGTGCCGTGAGGGAAAAATGCTGGAAAACGCTGCGATTAGCCTTTTATTTTTAATTGATGATATTTTAGATGAAAGGAAATCACAAAGTGTAGTGCAATAATTTTAATTGTAAAATCATACTTTTTGAGTTATTATTATTAATAAATATTAATTTAAATTTTGATATAAAATATACATTTTTTTTTTTTATGAAATTCATTACTACCTGTATTTATATAATTATATCAATGAAAAAATAAGTGAAAATGAATATTAACTCTCTAAACATAATATATATATATATAATATAAAATATCTTATTTATTGAAGTGTTATATACTCTGAGATCGCGCACGATCATAGATATAGATAGGTTAAAAGAACCGCTGCGCCACGCCATCCGTAGACACTATAGTTATAGTTATCATAGTTATTCCTAAAATAACTATAATTTGCGACCGCACAGCACAAACAAAATGTTTAAAATAAAAATATTATAATCATATCGATATCACATATTAAAATATAATATACCTATATTTTTTTTAATCAAAATTATTTTGTATGAAATAAATATTAGTAAGTTACTAAGTTACTTAGTTATGTAGTCTTACAATAAAAATTTGTGTCCAATATTATTTATATACTTTAAAAAGTAATAAGAATATAAATATAATTTAAGCTATATTGTATAATCGATTTTATGAACTCTATATTTATATACATATTTAGGCAAACAGTATCTCGTATTTACAATTAATTTGTGTGTACGCGCGCGATCATACTATAAGCAGTTTTGGAAAGACATAAATATATAACATTATCGAGGCCGTATATATACAGTCATATAATTACATAATGTGCACATTACGAACGTTCATGAAACAATAAAATGCGCTCTCGATTTGTGGTCTAACATCACCCGTATCAGCAGAGCGATGTGCAGTCGTCGCGTGCTTGCGCCGTTACAAAAGTAATGAAAGCGCATTCTATGATCTATTGCTTGCGTTCTCGTTTCGGTGTTGCGTCCTCTTAACGCTATCTCACGGTTTTAATTATTTTTGTTCAAAACATACGTAAAGTTAATACGAGATAAGCTTTGGTCATTGATAACAATAATACAATATAATGAATCGTTTTGCATAACAACTATTAATATTATTGGCAATTGCATTTCTTTATTCTGTGATTATAGTATTTTAGTTGAGTGTCTTATGATCATTAAATCATTAGATGTTCAGTTCTTTATACCCAAATTCAATTTCAGTATAAAAGTATTTCAAATCATCTTTCGTTTTTAAAATCACTGAGTGTACATATTTACCATTTAGTATTAACACTATTATTCATCTTTTTTTTCTTATGTTATTGGCATTATACACCATAATATAATAGTAAAAATTATTTGTTTATTTTTCTAATTCAACAAAACTGTGCTGAATGAATTATTAATTATGATAGGGAAATGGTTTTTATTGTTCTCGTTCTTTTTTTGGAGTCGTAAGGACGGTAAGTATATATATTATTATAGTATTACATAGTATTACCATATGCATTGGATTACCTAACATTTCGTTATCATTTAAGTTTATGCGTATGAATTGATATTGAACAATAACAGTCCGGTAACTACTGGTTCAAATGTTACTGTAAATGCTACTGTCATTGATGATAGAGGATATTGTGCTACTGGAGATATGACTTTTCGTTATGAAGATGATGCATTTCCAAGACATAAGTTTGAAGTAAGTAATGTACAATTGAAAAACATATTATGTAGATTTATAATAAAATTATTGAAATTTTACTTAAATTAATTTAAAATGCATACTTGAAAATAGTTGAATTTGCGCATTGCTTATTCAAAATACAGTATTAGAGTCATAAAGTTTTTTTTTAAATTATTTGAAATATGGGGCTATTGTATGTATGAGCTAAGTTTTACTTCTTCTCAAGCAGTTATTTTAAATTTTTGGAGAAACGGTATGATATATTGGGAATTCAAATAACATTTTGTGTTTTCTTTAAAAACATATTTATACCTTTTATTATCTAATGTAACCTAATTGTTGATGTATATATAGTGTTGTAGTTGATTATATACAAGAGGATAGTATATAATTCAAAAAAACACCTTGAATAGACTTTCATTTATATTTCAGTTAGACTATTATCAATATTAATAATTTTTAGGTGCAAACTAAAAATTGTGAGGTTATATTCCAAATACATTTTGAGACAAAAATTGGACCATCAATTTATAGATATCAAGTAGACGTTAAACAGAAATTAATTTTTATTGATCGCCCAATTGCAAGTGGCCGTGGTCAGTTAAATATAACAGGTAAATTAAATAAATTGTATCATAGTTTTTCTAAACTCAAAAAGTTAAAATAATTATTTAATAAAATATAAAACTATGAATTAATTCTTTTATTATTATTAATATTGTTTTAAACATTTAAAATATTACAGAAAATTTAAATGGTCAACTTCAATTGTTCCAAAATAACACAAATATTTCAAAAAATTCACCGCAGACTATTTATGTTCCTAGTAATATAGAAATTGAACATAAAATTAAACTTAATACTGCGGATTTCGATTTTCTTAATAAAAGTGCAAGTTCTATCACAGTCTACTGGTTTATTGATTGTATCTACATTGGAAACACTACAAATTATTCATTTTTCACCAACTATTCTCAACCAAATATTCAACATGATCTTCTTGGAATTGTAGTAGCCAATATTGGTCAACCTCCAGTTATAACCACTACAGTTAGTCCAACCACCTCTACTTCTACTAGTGTTCCTAATATTACTGATTCAACTTCTGCTGCTTATGCTTATGTTACTCCTACTACTGCCACAACAATTACTACTACAATTGCAGTACCTCCTAAAACTGATACAATCCCTTCTGGCTATAAAATAAATTCAACTTTATCTTCAGATTGTATGAAAAAAACACCTGATGATTTATTATTATCTACTACATTTCAATTAGAAAATCTACAAAAATATGGCTATTTTAGTCGTTCTATACTTGTCAAAGGTAATAAGAATATAGATTAATTATTTCCATTGTTAATAATCAAGTTTTAAAATGATCACAATTAAATACCAAGTGATTATATTAATTTGTTATTATATTAACTTAGATCCAGTAGCAAATGTAAAAACGCAAGGTAAAGTATGGATACAAGAAGGTGAAATGTTAGATCTTCAGGTAGTAATAGATTAACATAATACATTTTAATTTGAAAAATAAAACATATTTAAAAATTAGGTGAATTGTAATGGTAGTGGACCATTTCGTTATTGTGCACATTATGTACAAGGACCTTATAATGTAACTGGTAATGAATCATGTACATGGGACAGAAATTTACTACAATGTCAAATGCAGTTCTTTCACTATTTTCATGAACCTACCAATTACACATTAGTAGTTATTTTGGCTAATGATGTTTCAAAAATTGTAACACCTATTGGAATTAATATTTATAAAGGTAATTACTATTTATATATTTAATAATTATAATTCCTAATAATAATTTGTATATTATATTTTGTTTAATGTTTAGTACAAAAACAACCCCAAATATCAGTCATTGTTGTACCTGTAACATTTAGTTCAATTGCAGTAATAATTGTTGTGTTTGGAATAGCATACTATTTTCAAAATAGATCGAGGTATTTATTAATAATAACTGTAATGTTTCAATTAAAAATAAATATATTTTAACAGTATCTAGAAATAAAACTATCCAAATAAAATACTTATTAGGCCATCAAAAAAAAAAAAAAAAAAATATTGGGTGAATTACGTATATATTTTTCTAAAAAATGTTATTTTTTTATTATTTAATTTATTATTATAAATATTATTTGATTGTGGATTGAGTGTTTCATTATTTTATGTTTACATACATATACAAATATTATTAATGGTATTAATAATATAAATTAAACTAGTAAAAATGTAAAGAAAATCTTTTTGATAATATAGATATATTTTAAATCTGGTCAATAGTACACTTTCATATTGATTAAGTCATTTTTTCTGAAATAAAATTTTCTTTTTCGAGTTTTTCTACATTTATTTTGATTTTTACTTCTATTTTTTTTTATATTTCAGACTAAATGTTTTAAAATGTCGATAACACTGTAAATATTAGGATGACTAGCATAAAAATAAATTATTACATTTTTGAATGAAATGCTTCACAACATTCTAAAAGTGTCTTTATATATTTTTTTTCATTTAATGTTGCTTGGGGTCGGCTTGGCTGAGTGGTCTAAACATATATTTTGACATATGAGAATCGAAATTTGACTCTATGGTAGCCACACAGATTTTTTCCGCGTGTTGGCATCAGAACTCTAGAGCAAGCCGGCCACAGGTTGTACCGGCCACACTCATTTGGTTAACTAAAACGCTATGATCAAGTTAACCAAAAACCATCTTCAACCACTTTAATGTATGATGATTGTTATCAGCAGGTAGCATAGCATGTTAGCAGGAAAAAAAGAGGATGTAAAACTAATTTGTTTTTTCACTTGAGGTTTCTTCCATTTTATAACTATTAAATAAATGTATATGATAACTATCAAACTGTAATTCACCTACTTTCATATAACTTTTTTTTGGACACAATTCACCAAATTTCAAAAATAGTAGTATATATATATGTAGTTGATATGTTAAAACTATATAGTGATTCTATATTAATTAACTGTTTTCTTTGTATTGTTAAGTAGTACAATAAATAATAATAATTTTATTTTAATATAAGTTATGGTTTATACTGTTTATAGGTATATGGTAGAGGTAGCTGATTTTGATTTTGCTAATAACTCTGACATGGAATACAAAACATTTAGAGAACGACTACGTGATGCAATTAGTCAGGCTATTAACCGTACACAAGACTATTCTGAGTATGATGGTAGTGAAGAACATATTGGTAATTTGGCTGCACCACAGAATCAAAAATATGGTAGTATGCAATGACCAAGCACTATAGTTGACCCAGACAGATGTAATGTTTAAATGACATACATGGGTTGACAGCATATAAATATAAAATAATGAACCCTTTGGCTGCAGTTCCTTTCTTTAAAAAAATATTGAAATATGACTTATTGGTGCATTCCAAATATGTTTATTATACATTTAGTGGTCTGTTGCACAAAATCAATATATATACATATATGTATATTCATAATAAGTGGTAAAATTTAAATATTAAATAATCATCACATTATTGCAACAAAGTAGACTTAAGTATAACATTTAGATTTATTTTTAAATTTAAATTCTTTATAATTATTTTCATTCTTGAAATAATTAAAAAAACATGTTTACGTGTCTTGTGTAATAACATGTATACATTATTATTACAGATTTTTTTTTTTAGAATTTAAATTTTATTATTGTATATTGTAGTTGTAAAAGATAATTAATACATATTTTATATAAAATAAGTCTTCATAAGTACTTTATGTATTCCATTATTTTGTATGGTTGTAATATATACATTTTGTAAATTTTTCTTTTGATCTTTAAGAACCCAGAATCAGTTTTTAACTTCTGGTAAATATAAATCGTAATATTTTAATTATACAAATATATGTATGTATGTAGTTTTAGAGTAGGTTGTTAGAGTTAGTGAATTTATTTATAACAGTCTAGTAGTATGAGGGAAAATATCACTAATTCATTATATATTTTATAACAACGTAGGAACTATATACATAATTTATATTTTAAAATAATAATGTAACTTGAGACAATATTTCGCAACATTATATTATATTCATCATAATATTAAAAAATAATAAATCACTATATCTATATGGTATTCTATTAAAACTTATCATATTAAACTAATGTTTAAACTATTTGTTTATAATATTATTATTAATCAAATTTATTACAATGTTATTTATTGTTTGTTTTATTTTGATAACTAAATTATACTTACATTAAATATCACTTTTACACTTTTTTGTACAGTAAAATATTGTTTATAAAAGTAATAATTAAAGTCACAGAAATAATAATAATATGCAAATCAATGTCATTGATTTTAGAATCAAAAAATAAGCAGTGGTATAGACATTTTTGCCTACTAACATTGTGTTCATATAAGTTCCCTAGAGATGGTGTTAGGTATGGAATTTGTAAAAGAGTAAATTTCTCTTAATGTAACAAACAAGCGACGTTGCTGGAGAGCCATTTGGCCCAAATGTTTTCTATGATTAGTTGTTAGTACATGATTCCCTTTCCTACCATCATATAATAAGATACTCTTTCTCTTATTATAAATAATAATAAAAATCTATATTTTTCTAAAAATATAGTATAGTTCATTAACTATTTAGTATTATATGAATGAAGGAGGGGCAGGCCCTTAATTCTGCCACTGACTGTTTATCTGTTTATTCTAAAATCAATGGTAATGTATTAATTACAATAATATATTTGTTACAAAACAAAATATGTATGGTGACTTTAAATTTATATAACCAATATTCATTGCATTTCAATAAAAATTTTAATATTATATTTACTTTTAATATTTTACATAATAAATAATTTGACATTCATTAACCATACCTTCTATGATTATAATATATGCCAATAATTATTGCAAAAATTCCATAACTTAAAATCATTGACAATATTATATTTATTTAATATTTTTCTTAACTAAAATTTGTTTAACACTTTATAATGTTTAGACTTTATTATAATACATCCAGAGTTAAGATGCTCAATGGTTAAATTATAAGATTAGTAATTTTTGAAATTGTATATTTATCCACTATTATATCTTCAATTTTGTAATTATGTGTTTAATACTCTAATGTTATTTTAGTATCATTAATTTATAAAACTTTATTTGTAATTATTTTAATTTATGTATAATATTAAATAAGAGATTTAATGATTGTTGTTAGTTGTTATATTTTATAAAAACAAATAATTATAATATATTGCTAACATTTTAAATCAAATATCTAGATCAGTGGTTTTCAATTATTGTGTTACAGAGTATTTAAGTTTTTTTTTTAAAAAATGTAATTTTTTACATTTAATAAGAATAATACCTGTAACATTATTATCAATTTTATATGCAATAATCATATTATATTTATAGCATAGTCTATGTTAGAAAACATTTTTTATACAAATTATTTTGTTTTTGATATGTTGTATTATTTTAATTGTATAGAAAGTATTTTAGATATTGTCGGTTAAATTTGTTTTATAATATATAAATATCAATTATATTAATGCTATATTAACCTACGTCCTATATGTTATATATATATATTGTATAATTTATTAAAAAATAATATATTGCCATAATATAATATCTTTAAAATAAATAAAAGAATATTAGATTAGATGTTAAAATAAAATAATAGTTTTATTGATATGTAACATGTAGTTTTCATTTTATACATATTAATTATTACCATGTATGTTTTTACAATTTTAGATTCTGAGCGAAGTGAAGAATGTATTGGTTTTACAAAGATTTTTTTTTTTTTTCTTAAACACTTTTTTGGGTAGAAATAATGGTCCGATTACCACAAGTAGGGTATGCTTTCGGTAGCAAATCGTGTCTAGTTGGTACTTTATTTAGTTCATTTTTCGAATTTTTCAAAAGTTTTTCCTTAGAAGGGGATAAACTATCAAAAAATGGCGGAAAATCGGCAAAATTACGGTTTCTGTTATATTAAATTTTTTAATTTCGTGATAACTAATTGAGTTTTGATTGAAGGGACTTGAATTTTTTTTGAGTATTAATGTAGGTAATATACAAGTAAAGTACAATTTTGGAATGAATTATTAGTATAATGTATTGTAATATATTGAGTTTTGCTCAGAATCGTATTTTCTAATGCAATATTATTACATTCAAATCTTAATTATAATAAACCACTAATTTCTCCCAGGACCGAAGGACGAAGGAGGAAAGCCTACAATCGACATTCCCACTTTTTTTCTTAATATGTATACATATTAAGTATATCATATTATTATTATGTAGACACTTTTAAGTAGAAATAATGGTACTCATATTATTAAGTGTTGCTCCCGATAGGGAATTTTGTCTAGTTGGTAATTTATTTACCTTACTTTTCGAATTCCCAACTAGTTTCTGAAGCACAAGGATAAATTACCCAAAAAATACGAAGAAACGTTAAAAATTACTGAAACTTATTTTTAGCCAATTTATTTTCGTATTTTTTTCTGATAATTAAAAAAATATTAATCGTGAAGATTTGAAATTTTTAATATGTTTTGAATAAAATGTTTTATAAATTTGTGTTAAAAGATCAGAAAATTTGATACAAGCTCAACCAACCTACATAACTTAAATGAAAAATTGTAAATCATATTTTTTTTTTAATATACCTAATAAACTGCAAATTAGGGGTGTAAGTTTTTGGTTTGATATTTCTCTTGCGTTTTAAATTATAATATGTAAAAAGTTACATTTGTTATGCTTATAATACCGTGTTTATTTATTATTTATGTAGTGTATGCGTAAATTTTTGGTCAATGTAGAATTATAATTGGTACTTAATTTAATAAAAAAAAAAAAAAAAAACACAATATAGTACCTATTATAAAATTTGTAATACAAATGTTTTTTTTTTTTTTTAAATAATAAAAATCGTATTATTAACACAATAATTTTGAAATAAAATCATAATTATTTTAAAAATATTTATCTACTCATTAATCCGGCTCTGGTAGTAATTAGTTTTAATTTGTTTAATATTTTAAATAAATACAATTGTTCATTGTCAACTGATATTTTACAAAAAAAACACGTGAGAACCTCTAAAACTTTCCATTCTTTAAATTCGATAATGAGTGTTTAATTTATAATTTAAACTCAAATGACAAAATTTAATTTCCAAGTGACTTTGATTTTACTGTATTTTATATCGAAAATATACGAGTTTTATAACTCGTCCGTGTATTATTCACATTTCTCATTTATGGCTTTGTTTTTCTTTTTCTTACCTGAACTGCAGTTAAAACGATAGGTTACATAATCTTCGTGCGGATACTGTTGAAGGTCTCTATAGTAGTAAAATAATATATTCCACGCCCGCGTGTTTTTTTACTTATATAAATCATACAACAACTGACAGTGTTGTGTAGTCTGCGACACGCGGAAAATAACGACAAGATCAAACTATCGGCATGAAAATAATATATAATTTGTACATAATATTATGTAAAATATAAAATATGATTAAAGGTGATATAAAAGACGATTGCAATATTATTTGATATAATAAAGTCGGTCGTTACACGTTAAATAATTACCTTTAACAATATAATAATAACGCCATAGGCGCAACTAGACTTCAAATTTTGGCGGTCTTAAAATTTTAAAACTATACACTAGTTAAGTTTAAAAAATGTTTTGCCTATAATTGCGTCTATGAATAACGATTATACAATTTTAAGACCACGAGGTATTTTTTAAGTACCTAATTAAAAATAATAATACCATTTGACCAAATTGTTGAATTTTATATTTTAAATATTAATTTAGAATTTTTTATAAAAACATTTTAGATTCAGAGCGAAGCGAGAGATTTTTTTTTTTTTTTGATGTCTGAAAACATTTTTTTAAATAAAAATGATGGTTTGATTATCACAAGTAGGGTATACTTTCGGTAGAATTTACTTGGTATTTTATTTAGCTCATTTTTTGAATTTTTCAAACAATTTTCTTTAAGAGAGAAGAAAAACTACTACAAATGGAAAAATCAGCAAAATTACGGTTTTCGTTAATCTTATAGTAATCTTATAGGTAATTTACACACGTGGTAAATTTTGGAACGGATTTCAGTATAACATATTGTATATAACAATATTGTATATCTGACTGAGTTTCGCTCAGAATCGTATTTTCGAATGCAAAATCATTATAAATACATTTAAATGTAGCATTTAAATTTTAATTATAATAAACCACTAAAATAGTATTCTCTTCTCCGAAAGCCGAAGGGATGAAGGAGAAACGTCTAGAATAGCTTTCTATTATTAAAACGGTTATTTTATTCAATGTTTTATCATAAATATAAGTTTGAAATTGGATAGGTATATATATAGGTATTACTGTACCTAATGGGTATTATTTACAGATGCCCGTGGTGATTTAAATATGTAATATATTATTCGACTTCGGTCTGACTGAGTAATAATATTTATAACAATTATTGTCTTGTAATAATTTCATGTGCGGTTTCATATAATTTTATTACAATATTATACCGAAAGCATTTTGTCTATATAACTTACTATCAATATGCAATTTATAATATATAATAATATAATATTTACGTGAAAAAACACAATGACCTATTGTATATTTATATTTTTGATAACTATGTTGAGAGAGTCTATACAGAAGTGTATTTAGCAATTTTTAAAGGAGGGGTTCAGATTTTTTTTAGAAGCTTTCATGAAGCCAACCCCCCTCCCCTCATCGTTTGATAAAATGATAATATAAAAAAATGAAACATATTCTGTATGTATACATTATAATGCAAAATCTAAAACAGGTGGTAAAATAAGATTATTAATAGCAAATTTATTTATTTTGTCCTGTGGGATGGCTTAAACCCGTTCAACCCCCCCCCCCAATAAATACGCCACTGGTTGTGCACTTATAAAATAACTAAAATTTAACACGTATGTTTTATTTATCTAATAAATTAATTTATACTTGAATGAAAAATTAAAACATTCAAATATTTATTAATTATTATTAGGTATTTCTAAAAAACTTAGACCAATCAAATAAAAAATTTTGATTTTGAAAAAAAGATTGATCATCTATTGATTTAAACGTTTAGGCAGAAGTATTACATAGGTTATTTTAATAATTTTAGAAATAACAAATGTACATTAAAATAATCTTAGATTTTTAAATATAACGAGAATATAATATTTGAGTTATTCAATTTGTAATTTAAGTAACCAATAGTTAAATAATAAACTTGATTATTACAATTATTATATACACGAGCGATTATAAAATAATAATAATAATAATAATAATAATAATAATAATAATAATAATCAATTTATAATATGTAAATCAGGACAAACTGACCTGTATTAACTACCTACGCTTACGTGTGAACATTTCATCGCGTTTAATATTATTATCACCGTTATATATTATTATACTTCATGGTTAATATACTTACTTATACTATACTATAATAAAATTATACCTTCCTTTATATTTAAGGCCGGATATTAACTAGTTAGAAAGTTAAAAGTTAAGTTGTTAATTATTTTTATCAGTTACTTTTATTTTAACTAATTAAATTATTTACATATTTAACTAAGCAACTCAATTATATAAGTTCTTCTTAATACAGCTATAACTTCAAGGACGTATCTAGACTATTATTTTTTTTAGGGGGGAAGGCGATTTTTTTTTGAATATTGATATATTTAACTTTATATTTTTTATATAATAATTATATTAAAACCAAATTAATTTTCGACTTTAGTAGTTTAGTATAGTATCATACAGTCTTTGACGGAAGTCGATTGCTGCTATCCAATTTTTTTTTTCAAATTTAACTATTTAACCTTTAATTTTCGCTATTTTACTATGATTTTCGAAACAATTTAAAAAAGTTCATTAATTTTGCATTCAATGTATGAACGTTAGCTTGTGATTTTGACTTTTACCATGTGAGTTGATCATATTATAATAACATTAAATATATTTTTTTTTTTTTAGGGCGATCGCACTTATCGCCGCCCCCTTCAAATACGTGCTTGTATAACTTAATGTTAATGTAGTTATTTTGAAATAATTGAAGTTTAGACAGTTAAGTATTTTCAAAATTGTTAAGGTATAGTTAAATATAAATTTGAAAATATTTGTAAGAAGTATTTTTTTAGTAGCATTTTCATATTTTAATAGCATTTTTTGTGGCATTATTGATAAATGTTTAATACATTTTTTGTAAGTTTTTAGTGCATAATTTTCCTAGTCCTACTCATGAGTATAAAACTTTCAAAGCGTTCTTGTGACAAAATACTTGTTAAATCTCAAATATAATTTTCATATTTTAATTTTGAAAAAAATGAGCTAAATAAAATACCAACTAGATGAAATTTGCTATGGTAAGGGTAATCTTTCAATTCATTTAATAATTATACAAATCATATATATTCAAACATTTTCTATTCAACATTTTTGTTGTCTTATGTCTTAATATCTAAAAGAAACATACAGGGTGATTATTTATCATACTATACTCATTATTTCAGTCAATTTTATGTTATTTAAATTTTTTTTCTTATAAAATATTTAGAACATCCTACCCTTCATTTTTACCATGAATATTTTTTTTTTACAATTTCATATCTCGTATATTTTTGAAAATGTATTCTTTTTTCAAATGGCATGGGATATGAATGTTTACATCGTAAAATAGGAAAAAAACATAAAAATAATCATTTTTTGTCATTATTATTTTGTCAACTTTTCAATAAAATACAAATATTTGAATTAAGTGCTAAAATGTGTATTTATTATTTATTATTATTTTTATTTATGGTAATCGGACTATTATTTATACCCGAAAAAATGTTTTCATACATCTGAAAAAAAAAAAAAAAATACAAAGCCTATAAAAAAAATTGTCAGCATTTTCAAAATATTTTATGAAAAAATTAAGTAGTATATTATTAGGCTTCTAATTTTTCAAACCGATAAACCAAAAATTGTAGGCAATAATAATTTTTTTTGATAAAAGTTCTAAGCTTTATATTTAGCTATGCAAATAATCAACTAATCTATTTAAATATTTTACCACACATGTATATAATAGATGTTAGTACTCAAAAAAAATGTTCAAGTCCCTACGATTAAAACTTAATTAGTTATCACGAAATAAAGAATTACAAATTACGGAAATCGTAATTTTGCCGATTTTTTGCAATTTTTTGGTAGTTTTTCTTCTTCTACGGAAAAACTTTTGAGAAATTCGAAAAATGAGCTTAATAAAGTACCAAGATGATAATATTTTCTACCGAAACCATACCTTTTTTTTTTGGTAATCTAATCATTATTTCTACCCGAAAAAATGTTTTCATACATAAAAAAATATTAAAAAAAAGTATATCCTATATGTAAATCTAAAAACTATAAATACCAAGCTACAATGTATATATTTAATATGCATACATACTGCACATTTAAATGGGAAGTGGGTATTAAGTATTATAAATAGTTTATTTTCATTTGATTAGTAACCGATTAATCGTTTTTTTTAATTACGTAAAATAATCGAACAGCCCCAAGATGGGTTCTAGAGACATAGTAAAGAAATATATAATTATCATGAAATATAATTTACGAATAGCCAATAAGTAATATAGTTAACATTTTATGGGTAACTATTGAACAAGCAAATATATAGGTAAAAGGGAGTACTATGATTTGAGACTAACCAAATGATTTTTACGAGTAGAGAATAATTTTGAATGATAGATACATATTCAATTAGATTGTTAAATTGTTTTATACAATCCAGGGTCAGTGGCACTTTTATGCCAGTTATTACGAGTATATTATTAAATGTTATAAAATAAATGTTTAATGAGTTTAAACGTTACTGTTTTGTAATATATTTCGTATAAGAATGAGTTAGTTGAATCAATTGTCTTGCAACAATATAACATAGAATTTGAGCCTTGATATAGTCTTTTAAGTGTTTGATTAACTTACTGCAACACAGGTCCGGATTGGCCTGGTGAGTTACCGAGAAAATCTCGGTAGGCCGATAGAAAAATACATTGGAATTGCGTTGAAAATAATTGAAAAATAAGATTTTAATGTTATACATCTTAAGTTGTATTGTTATTATTACCTAACCTAACCATTTATATATTTTTACTTACAACTTACTTCAAAAAGTGTATTGTATAATGTTAATAATACAGTACAGATCATGTTTTATTATATCTATAAAATACGGTCACATGTGGCAACCATATTTATAAATGTACATTGTACATAATTAAAAGAAATTTTAAGTATATTCATAGGTATATGATGTTTTTATTATTTATGTTTTAAATATTAAAATACCAAAATAAAATCACTGAACTATTTGTCTATATAGATAAATAAAGTTTCATTTATTTCTCGAAAAAATCATTCATTTAGTGCTAATTCAGTTAGATTGTTAATACAGATAATACATTATCCAGGGTTAATGGCACTTTTATGCCAGTTATTATATTATTAAATTTTATGAAATAAATGTTTAATTAGTTTAAACGTTTTTGTTTTGTAATATATAAGACTTTGATTAAGTTGAAATTCAACTGTTGAATCAATTGTCATGCAACAAAAAACAATAATATATTGAATCAGAATTTGAGCCTTAATATAATTTTCTAAGTGTTTGATTAACTTTCTGCAACACACATTAAATTATATTAAAAACAAAATTAAAAAGCGGGAATTTTGGACGTTCCTTCTTTGTCTCTTCAGTCCTCAGAGAAATTAGTGGTTTATTATAATTAAGATTTGAATACAATGATATTGCATTGTAGAAAATACAATTCTGAATGAAACTTAGTATAATAAAATATATTAAACTGATAACCCGTTTCAAAAGTTTGCCACATGTGTAAATTACTTATGTGAATACTCAAGAAAAAAAAAATTTAGTTACCTATGATAAAAATTAATTAGTTATCACGAAATAAAAAAATTAAAATAACGAAAACCGTGATTTTACCGATTTTCCGCTATTTTTTAGTAAACCAAAATTTCATATTATCAAAGTAGTGGAAGTTACATGCTGGTTTTCAATGTTATCTCTGGGGATGAAACTTTGATGTACACTATAGATACCTATTTAGTTGGCTATCCAAGAATAGAGTCAACTAAGTCTGATAATTGATTTTTATTCGAGTTTATAATCTATTGGAATTATTATTACTGTTTATTGATTAATAGTAAATTACACTGATATGAAATTAAATTCGCCTTAATATATCAAAACAGTGGTATTTTTGATGACATTCTGAGTGCGCAGAGTTTAAGGTCAGGAGCAGCAAAAATTTATGCCATCAGGCCATTTTTCTTTCATAACGGCTCACAGGTTACAGATAACTTTTATATTTTGAGCGAAAAGAAAAATGTACCTGATGGTTTTACAATCATGTGTGCTTAGAAATACATTGGTACTTGATATTTTATCTAGCTCATTTATCGAATTTTTCAAAAGATTTTCTATGGAATAAGATTTATTATGTGAATATCATGTAATTTGTACTCAGAATAGATATACTTATAGTAATTGAATACATTTTTTAGAAAATCAACTTAGGTATTTTATATTGACACATTATACGGTTGCACAGCTATTGGATCTGTTTGGCCTTTTCCAGTCTATCTATAAGAATCGTTCAGGGGCTGCAGCATGGTGTGCTCTGCACAGAGTATATAGTCTGCAGTTTACGATTATGGTGACATTAACTGTTCAAATGAATATAATATGTGATTAATAATTAGTACGATTTTTTACAGTTGATAAAATCACTCCACAAACAAATTTGTTTTCGTTTCGCTGCTGGTTATCTCTATCATTTTTGCAACACGAAATTCTAATCATCGTGTATATATTATAATATGAATAATAGTATACATTGTATACACCGCATATCATATATTTGTGCACGCAAACATAATATTTATTATTCGGTACAATAACGGGTCAATTTGACTACAATATTATAATACCTATGCGATGCGTGTGGATTTTTCTGTTTACGCGTGCGCGCAGGTATGTCAAACGTGTTGCATATTTGTAAACTATAAATAGTACAGGTTATGCGCGCGTACGACACGCGTTGTTTACCGTAATTTTTTTGGTTTTGCAGAGGGGAACCGTCGCCGCCGTCGAGAAACAAATATAATCGTAAACGGGTCGTTTTTTTTTTTATTATTATTATGCGTTTATCGCGGTGGGAAAATAAACGAATATCGCATAACAGAATTGATTAATTTCAAATATTTTTGACGACGTCATAAACTAGCATATATAATATATATGTTATAATATATTATAGTTTTTAGTTTTTTACGTGTCCCTCAGTCCCATCAGCACGTTAAATTCTATGATTTTTTTCTTCGATTCCAGTATTTAGCAACGTAAATTCTGCATGAATTTACACGAAAATCGCCACGATTCACCCGCCATTATGTTTTCCGCGCAAAAATTTGACAAAAATCGTTTTATTTAATTTGCACGACCGAACACTTTAAATTTTGCGAGTTTTGAAAATTTCACTATGACAATTATTATCTAGCATATAAAATTTATATTGTAAATGACATGAATTTGCTCGACAATCGCCACAATTCTCTTGACGTTGTTTTCCGCGTAAAAAAACGATAATGTAATTCCCGATTGTCCGTAATATTTGTTTTACTTATTTAACGTTTATCATACAATTTAATTGTACTCTCTGTTATTCAATCGCTCATTTTAAACTATTATTTTAATATTATTATGTTTATTAAGATAATGTATTTAACATACAATTAGCATAAAATATATTAAGCATTTAATAATAAAAATTAATTATAGGTATACTTGTCTATATTATAAGAATTAAAAAATTATATTTAATAATCAAATGAATCGTAAAAGGAGAAAATTCAAGACACGTGCAAATTAGATTTATAACGGTTTTTCGTCAGCGATCATCGAGTAAATTCATGCTAAATATTGGCATAAAAAAAATTATGAAAATATATATTTTTAATGTGAGATGGTCTATAGATACGTGTTTCCACTGAATAGTTATTAATTTATTATAATTTTTAAACAAAACTAAATTTATGCAAATTGTGAAACTAGTTATTCAAAAACAAAACAAATACATGCGAAATATTTGCAAAAATCAAATATGGGGAGCTAGGAACACGCAACATCGAATAGTTATCCTATTTAAATTCAAAAAAATTTGATTTCATAAATGTTTAATAAGTACCATTATTTTTCACGCGTATAAGCGAATTATCGGAATTAACTTTTGAGCAAACAAAAACTAACTATAAATTCTTAACAAATATCTATTTATTTCCTTAAGATTTAACGGAGAAAACCCTTTCAATATACTCGTATATTATATTGTTTTTTTTACTTTACTAATGATTTGTCTGACATAATTTTTAACTGCTTTTTATGAAAATAATATTACCTTCAACATTATTTATACATTTATTTTTAGAATTAAAATTATATACTACTTATTTTTAGGTATTTAATAATGTTACTTTATAAAAATGGAACATCAATATGGGTAATAAAAAAAAAATAATTAAAATATCAAATTGTAGTAATTTTATAGCACTCCCTTATTTTCTGTTAAACCCAGGGCCGGATTTGTGTTAATGGTACTTGCCTTGAGCCCCACTATTTTAGGTGCCCCTTAGCCCAAAATTTAAGAACTTTTAATGTGGTTTCTTGAGTTATACAAAAAAAATATTTCTAGAAATATAAAGATAAAGATATAATATAAAAATCTATCGTCGTAAAGATTATAAATATTAGGATTGGGATGTATTGATTATATATAATTATATGCATATATAGTGTCCCAGATCTATTTACTAATTGGAATATTTCCGCGAAAAATTACTATTTTTGTATGCATTTTTTTTAAATTTATTATTTAGACAATCGACTATAATATTACCTTTATTTATTCTAAAAAAAAGTCTCATAAAAAATTTACTTATATTTTTTAAGTTATGTAAAATTTGAAGATAGCCATTTTAAAAGTATATTCATATTATGATAAATTTGACGTGTCAATCTCTTAATTTAATCAAGGAGTTAGGATTTTTTTTAATTATTGGAGAAATTATATTTATGACGTTATTATTTTTAATTTTTAATTTAATATTTTAATATTATAGCATGTAAAATTTGTTTTATCAAAACAGATCGCTCTCAGTGCTTACCATGGTTTAAAATACAAACAGTTGTTGTAGTGTTGTAAGTTATCAATATTTATCGAAAAATTATTAACAATCTACAATTGTAACACTTATCATAATATTGATAATTTGAATTTTGCATTCCACGATATAATCACAGATTATATGAAATATATACGCTATTATAAGGACTTCAAAAATATGATTTTTCCAATAATTAAAAATAATTCCTAAAAATCGAAATCTTGATTAAATTTAGAGGTCAACACGTCAAAATTCTCAAATAAACATACACTTTAAAATGGTTATCTTAATTATCTTAAAATGTTACATAATTTAAAAAATTTAAATGTTTTTTTAAAAAAATTTTATGAGTTGTATATTTTAAACAAGTAATATAAGTAATATTATAGTCTGTTGACTAAATAATAATTTAAAAAGTTTAAATCCGGCTCTGGTTAAACCCTAATACTTATTATCATTTACAAATAAATTTTAGAAAAATCGAATAACAATTAATTAACCAGACGCGTGCACAATATTTCTTTTTTTGAAATAATAGTGTTATATGAAAATGATTATTTAATTTTTATAATAAATAGGTTCGTAAAGTTAACACTGTACACAGTCCATATAAATACATTTTAAATGTATTTTTAATTTTAATTTATTACATTACAATCAAGCATTTTATACTAAATATTTATTATATACTATAACATAATAAGAAGAGTGGCAATATACATCTTAAGTAGAATGTTATGACGATGACGTTAAATAGTCCTTTTTTACGTCAAAAGTTAACCAATTTTTTTATTAACACTGGAACGTCTATAAAGTTTTTTATATGTAATAAAAAAAGGCTTTATAAAAGTATTTGATTTTACTATAGTTACAAATTTCTCCCCTTTCAATATAATTTTTTTCTACAGTGTAAACAGTACAGATTGTACAGTACAAAATACGTACTTCAGTGTATTTTTACAGGTTTAATATTATAGTCTGTTTTTACTTTTTTATGATCATATTAGTATACAATTATTAATATTTAATAAACTAAAATTAATTAACACAAATTTCAAGCCCGACACTCCTTTTTAAAATTTAATAACTAGTAAAATTATAACTTTACTTTACATTTTTAGTTTTTAAAATATTAAATTATCACATAATCAATAAAAAAAAGTATTTTCATTTTATTATTTTAGTAGATGTATTGCACGACGTATAAAATTTATTATTTGAAAAATGTTATACTTTAAGTTAACACTTTGTATAGTTATATAGTATATCGAATACAGGAATTGAATCAGGTTAGGGACAATTTTATATCGAAATTATTGTATTTTAATAAATTGTTTATTATATTGTTATTGAAAATTAAATCAACGAAATATTTTTATATCATAATTAGAAACTATTTTGTTTTTCCTTATTTACAAGGTTTATTGAATGCTATAAAAACATTAAAACCAGTTTTAAAAATGACTATTTTTTTTAAACTATATTTATTTATCAGATTATGATGACATTAAGAACTCGATGGAACAATCTTTTTTCTCCTATTAGGTACATGTGTATATACAGGATACTTCACCAAAAGTGTTTAATTTAAATTACGCTTATAATAATAATTATTAAAATGTCACATAAAGTATATTTTGTGGTGAAACGAATTTTTTTTCAAATGAAAATTATTCTAATTTCGCCATAAATATTTCTGAAATTGTTGACTTATAATCTAACCTAATACTACTTCTTACCTTCAACTACAGTTTTCATAGGTATTTTTGTAAGTTTAGGTATGTTTAGTATATAAAAATTTGTAAGATTTTTTTTATGACTTTCTCTGAAATTTGTACGATATGAATTGCCTATAAATACAATTATCAAAATTAAAACGTTACGCCAGACCTAGACTGATGCGAAATTTGATTTATTTTACATTTATATTCCAATTCAATAAAATCAAGAAAGATTGTATTTTTGAGGATTGCGTGACCTTATCTTTTATAACATGGTAATTGTGTTTTTAGAATTAAATAAACAAAACAGACATAAAGCGTGTCGCGTGTGTTTTATCTATTTTATATGAACATAAAATATATACTTATTTATTTATTATTGACATATTTATTATATCATATCTATGGTTACAAATGTGAAACGTTAATAACGATTTAAAATGTCGATAATAGTCCCTCATTTCTTCTACTAACAAAATAGAAGGGTGATTAATCTGTTCGCATCAAGAAATCCAAAGCTGGAAAAATTGCGAAATAACTGTAGAATATTTCGAAGTCGAAATATTCTGTAAAAAAAAACTACAGTGAAAACGACGGTAGAATATAATAATAAATGGGTCGTCGGAAATCCGGTCATGGATGGGAAAACTATAATATAGGATGAAAAAGACAAAGTATATTGGATGGACAAATTACGTTTTAAAAATATGATTCCAAATAATACGAGTAGTTCAGTGAGCCGAATAATTAAATTATGTATGAATGTTTTATTTGAAATATTAATCAATACCCGATATCCATAAATGTAAAAAACATTTTTATAATTCGTGATAATTATTAATTATTATACTTTAGTCTTCACCATCTTTGTGTAATCTTAAGATTAAAATTGGATATCGAATTTTTGGAAAAATATTACCTGTATTATTTTTTACGTTGATTATAAACGTTATCTCCGAAATCGATACAATAATATTATGATATTATCCTCTTTCTGGGAAAACGAAGTTTCTATTATCGTTTGTTTACATTACATGGTGTAATATGGTATTCAAAAAAAAAAGTATAAGGATTATATATATTAAATAAACATATTATTTTAAATAATTATATTAATTCATTTTCAATATATTAATTGAAAAGCCTAGTTATTTGTATAACTAGGCTTCTAGAAATATTTATAGCTTATAATGATTATTAATATTATAATAATTATTATTCGTTTATATTGTTTTGGCATATTATTGTAATTATCGCAAATTGTTTTTAGCTTAACATATTATGCTAACTAAGAGCGCTATACATTTTTATGATTATTTAAAATATTATAAAATACTCAGATTATCATAATATTACCAATATAAATACCACGAATATGCAGATAAAAGTAAAATGCCCGATAAGTGTAAAATGAGTAAAGGTATTATTTTATGATAATTTTAATTCACTGTATTAATAATTATATTAAATAGTTATAAAACGCAAGTGGAAGCTATGCAGACATTCGATACGGTTTACAAATTTGAACAATACGTATTTTATCAAATACAAAATATGTTACAAGAACATGTATAAGAATATACCTATACTCGTACATTTTCATAATGATGCATTTATTACTGATAGGTACTACGTATTATACATATCGATACAAAATTTAACGCGATTTTTCACATACCTAATCTCTTTACATAAGTACTTTTTTAATTTAAAATTTATATCTAATATATAATTATAAAATTATTCTATTAAGTTAATTCGAATATCATGTTACATAGTAAATTATATAATTATATTTTATCAAGTGTAAAAAGCCAAATTCTTCATTTTTAATCCTTTATAAAACATATTTTATGCAATTGTAAAAAACCTACCGTTTATTATATAAAAAAACAACAAATATTGTTTTTAATGTTAGGTATGCCAATATTTTTAATTTAAAAATATTATGAAAATTTTAAGAGGAATGGTGCACCTCCTCTACTCTATTTAAACTAAATGTTTTTTTTCAACATTTATAAAAAAGAAAATCTGAAATATTATGTAAACATTGCGATTTATTCTTACACAAATGATTTTATTGGTATTTTACCATAATTATTGTTAAATATTGTATAATTATTATTTTTGTAATACAGTATGCCTGAAATTT
This sequence comes from Eriosoma lanigerum, assembly GCA_013282895.1. Taxonomy (NCBI): domain Eukaryota; kingdom Metazoa; phylum Arthropoda; class Insecta; order Hemiptera; family Aphididae; genus Eriosoma; species Eriosoma lanigerum. Next base: position 50,427,407 of record CM023358.1, read on the forward strand.
AATACTCATAGAGATGATAATACTATTGTGTTGTGAATATTGCAATAAAATCGAAAGAAGTAAATAATAAAATAATACACTAGTCAGACAAGGTGATGTTATTAATGTAAAAAAAAAAACTATAAAAGGCTTGGGTAAACAATTATATTGAATAGCTATATAGTTAACTGTCTATATAGGCAGTTTTAAAATTTTTATAATAAAAAATAATAACACTATTGAGTTTCTCTGAATTCTCGTGAAACGAAAAAAACACATTTAGAAAATCATCTCACTTATATAATGATATGACATACGTAATATACCCGGACGTTTGATGTAAATATTATAGTGGTTATTATTATTTGGTTACCATTAGATTACTGCGATTACATTTTATTTAATGCATAATATAACATACTATTTATATTCATATAAATATATTTTGTTTTAATTATTATATTATTGTTATTTTAAATACAATTAAAAAAAAACTAAAATTTGCAATAATGATGTAATAATGATTAGTATGTGTTCGTAAGACGCATTACCAGAACCATTAAAATTTATCTCAGAAAGTAATTCAGATACATCGGTAGATCCAAATAAGTTTGTTGAGGAAATTATGTTAATGTTAAACTATTAAGGATAGGTATTGCAAGACAAGGGAGTAACCATATAGCTGTATGAGTTATTAATTTATGATGTTCAATTTTAAAAGAGAAAGAAATTAAACTCATAAATTCGTACTATACTGTTTTAGTTGAATTAGGTTAGTAAATAAAGGTCCTATAAAATAGATCTTTTAAAATAAGACTTTTATAGTCGAGGAAAGTTGAAAGTCCAGAGAAATTTGTTTGATGAAGCCAAGTGTTTTCGAGGCATTGGTATGGCAAATTTACTGAAAGTCAGGGTGAATATCTAAATTAGTGTTAAAAATATTACCCAGATCTTCATCAAATATTACTCTCGTTAGAGATGATCCACTTATGGAATAGCAGAAAGCAATGAAAGTATGACATATAGTAAATGTCACAACTTGACATTTATTAACATTCAGTGATAGTATTATAATTTATACATACTATTTTATTTAATCAGGTAACTAAATAATTATTATCTTCTTATTTACCCATAATATTATTCTAATGAAATTGTTAGCAAACCTAACCCGAAGATGACAAGTGATAGTTATTTATTTATGATGAAAAATATTTGAATCAATTTCAATAACGTTCAAAGGCCTTTAAGTCAAAAAATCAATTATACATAATTAATATTAAACTCGTCGAGTTTAAAGTGAAAGTGAAAAAAGAGTTTAACTTTTTTAAGTTTTTATTAAAAAAATATATATATAATTTTAGTCTTTAAAAATATTATACAGAAGGTTATACATATAAAAAACATAATTATATTATATATTTAATAATAATATAAAATAAATAATTTAAACAAAATAACTACATTATGTACAAAAATTGCATAATATTATATTTACGTTAGACACTATACAATAATATATTTCTTATAACATATATACTAACACTTCGTGTAGGTTAATAATTATAAAAAAATTTTGTAAGGAAAATAATAAAATTGAGTTGTGTGCTTGTTGAGCATCAATGCTACCGTAATATATACGACATACTACAACTCTGTCCACGACGTCGACTGCTACTGCTACTGATCAGCTGAACTAAGTAGTACCTGCAGTATATCGTCAAAATACAATACCACAAAATATATTCTTTAATACTTTAGTTTGTTTTTCATAATACCTTAAGTACAAATCTACTATCTCTTAAACATTGATCAAATTGTTTTCTCCTCTGTATTCTCTTCTAAAGTGACAATAAATAATAATAATACATAGTAAACGTCAAATAATGAATTATTCCATTTTTTTTTCTTTTTATATTCCCATTAAATAGTAAATTCTGCGTGCCATTTTTATTAACATAAAAAATGCAGTAAAATACACTGGAAATGATTTTAAAACATATCTAACAAATTATTGTTCAATACTTTATTAGATAGATTATTATTAGATAATAAAACAATATTATATTAAATGGATACTGCAAAATTACCTTATAAATGCATTATTTTATAGAAATCGTAGCTAAAATGGTTTAAAATCAAAAATATGTCCACAAGAACCAAAACATTTTATGTAGATATATAATATCTCGTTACCAATATTATTAAAATATAATTTGTGTTATTTTCATATCGTATTTGTTTGCAATTTATACAATATTTTGAATGCTTATTATTAATAATAAATGCAAAAAAATAAGGATAAGGAATAATAAATCTTTTTTATTGAAATTTCCTAACATTATAATACATTATGAATTTTAACTTAATTACTAATTTAGTATCTACTATATAAGATAATATATATTTACCTAGACATACATAAATAAAAAGACAGACTACATAATATTGTGTTAGGTCCATCAAATAATTTGAACAAAACAACAAAAAGACATAAAAATACCAAATAATAAAAATTATTTATTTAATAAAAAATAATAATAATAATAATAATAATAATATTTAATAAAATGAAATTGCATAAATTAACTACCATAGAAATCGAAAATCTCATCTTGTCTGACTTGTTTTTATAGATTTATTCAGTGTTGGGTTAGGTAAGTTATACGTTCAAAATGTAACTAAGTTGCATGATTATAAGTTACAAATTAATATACACTTAATGTTAATTAATTACTAAATTACTTTTTCATTATCAACTTTGAAAAATCAAACGTTACGCTACGTTTTTTGCTAAAAAGTAACTACAAGATAATACAAAAACGTTACTTTTATGCATATTTTTAGAATACCACCATAAATTTTATAATCGTTTATTATTATTTAATATATATATATTATACATTTAGACTTATTGTCGAGTTTTTTTCTTACACAAAATTTAATACAATGAGCAATTGCGCGATTGAGTTTGGTCGATTGTAACGCATTATTTTGCAAAGTTAACATCGTTACTGGCGAAAAATAACTACGAGTAACGCGTGTTACGGTTACTACCCGCAACATTGGATTTATTACAGTGTTACGGACCAGACGGATCAGATTTTTTTTTCTCCCTTATCATCTTCTTTTCTTTAATTTCAACCGGTTTCCGCGATGATGATAACAACATGCCTGCACTATTATCGTATATTATAAATATATATATTGGACCGGTCGGCGCTGCGGCGGATCCATCGTGGTCCATCTCGCTGCCGTTACGTACGACGTTGTTGTTGTTGTTGTTGTTGTTATCCGTCCGAAGGCCAACGGACACATTATTTTAACGATTTCACTGTCGTCGCGGCCATCGGCAGGTTCTATTACAATATTATTATCACAATATGTTATTATCGTCGTCGATTATTTTTATTCTCTCTCTCTCTCTCTCTCGTATTGTGCGTTGCGCGCGCTCCGGAAAATGGGCGAACACCGTCACGATGTGGCGGCGACGTGTTTCCTTACCACCACCACCACCACCACCGCGCGCGCCGACGTTCGTTTCGAACGCGGCGGCGCTTGCACGGACTTGTCGGCGGTGGTCTTGTAAAATAAGCCGCGTAACCGATCCGGCCGGCGCGGCGAGACACGACTCGCAGTGCCGCCGCCGTAGTCGTCAGTGGCAACGTGACTGTTATCGTTCGCCGTACGCCGTTCGACCCGCGTTGCTCGCAGCCGGCGTCTAAAATCGCGCGCGTGTTGTACAGCCCGACGGATGCGCGTTTCGCGTGTATCTTTCGCTATTCCCGATACGCAAATACGGCGATAATTTATTGTAATATTGTTCCGACTAGACCGAGGACGGCAATAATAATAATAATAATAAAAAAACAAACAATTACTACTTGTGCGATCCGTAACAAAGAGTATAAAGGTCCAGGAAATAATAATAATGGAGACCGAAGAAATCACCAAGCTCGTCGACGGCATCTACAAGGTATAGATAATATTTCGTATACCTGTCTGGTATAAAAAGTGCACGAACCCGTAAAAAAAAAAAAAATATGTATACAAATTTTCTCACCGTCATATCTCATAAAAAAAAAAACCGATTTCGTTATTTTTCTTATTTTTTTTTTCTTATTGACTGTTCGCCGTCTACTATCCCCCGTTAAGAACCCCTGTTAGTCTGGTACAGTGATTCTTTTTGAAATTACACGTATACGAGATTTATAATAATATGATGATGATGATACGCGTGCAACGCACTAGTAAAAATAATCGTCATGCTCCAACGTATTTTAGGGGTGGTTTTGTTTTTTCCGCTATTATTATTTCTCTACGCGATCAGGATATTTTATATGGTTTTTTTTATTTTTTTTATTTTCAATCCGAAATGTATTTTCGAAATGGATAGAAAAAAGTCCTACGCTATAACGTGACGAGGTTTTTATGGAAAATTGAAATTTATTGCGTTTTTAAAGTTTGTGAGTATAATAAGTTCTTTCCTCGACAAGAAGGAAGAAAATACGATCTAAAAACAATAGATTATGTACTATTACGGTTTTATCAAAACATGATGTGAAAAATGTTATTTACACGATTTAGTAACCCCACACTATTAATTATAATATTTTTTTACAATATAATTTTCAATTTCCCAAAGTATTTTTATGATGCAAATAAAGTTGTTACTCGGTTAAAAAATATATGAACTATATAGATAATATGTAAATAGAAAATTTTCACTCGTTTGGGAAAGGACTATTTCGACTTTTGTTATTAATTGGTCAATATTTTTTATGTAAACATAAATTATTCGTTTAATTATTGAAATTTCTTTTTTTAAATGGTAACAAATAATATATTTTCTTTTAAATTAACGTAATATAAAATTTAAGTAAAATAAAATTTCGTAATACTTGATTTAATATTATTATTTTACAGGTATCTATATCTTATATTCATTCTAAAAAATACAATTATATGATTAAATATAATTTAATACATTTGTATCCTATAGAATACAATATTTTAGTTATTACTATTTTCTATTGTAGGTAATAACATGAAATGATTTAATAGTTTATATTTTTATGATGTTGTATACACCTACAATATATTTTTACAACTTAAACTCAACTTACAACTTAAAGTAAGTTATTTTGTGCAAGTTTATTTTTAAAACGAATTTTATTTCCAGAGTTGCTGATAATATTTATTTATAAGATATTATATAATAAGTTAAAACCAATAACCATATAAGTACGTTATATCTACATCTTATAATTTATATTATTTAATAACTATACTCTCATAAAAATGTAGGATGCTTAGATGCGAATTAGAGATATAATATAAACTTATAAATTGTATTAAAATTAATGTACTCTAGGTACATTTAGTACCTAGATGTATACATATATATATTTTGTAAAAAGTAATTAAATTATTTTTCTTATACTTCGCCTAACCTCACAACTATATGGGGTCGGCTACCCTTGTCCTACACCTTTATAGATTTTGATCATCTACATCTCATTCATGTACACTAGCTATATCTTCATATCATTCTCTATTCCATAAATCCACCACTCCTTCTGTATTTCTCTCCCCTTTTTACCGTCTAAATTTATTTCCATAACATGTCCAAACCACTTTAGCATATTTTCTCTCATTTTTTCCGCAGTTGATATAATTCATATACTTTACCTAATGTATTCATTTCTTACTCTATCCTTTACATTCACTCCGCACATCTATCTTAACATTCTTTGCGATCCACACAACATTTCTGATCTCAATATTGCCTTATAATACCCACCTACCTTTCAATTTTATTGGCATCCTCTTGTCAAAATACTCGACACTTCCCTACTCATCAAAATTTAATCTTATTTTTCATGTCCTTCACTACCATTCTAGTATCATAGTACTGCCGATCTTAAGTACTTGAACCTATTATAGTATCACACACTATATCATCACTCATTTTCATTATTTGCCTTGCTCTATTAATGTCTTGATCACTTCCTTCAAAATGTTTTATATAACTTCAGTTACTAATCCTTAGTCCTCTCCCCTCAAACGCGGTTTTCCACTAATCAAGCCTCTCATTCATTTCTTCCAGACTCTCTCCCACTAGCACTACATAATTTGATTTAAATAATAAGATTTATTAATTTAATTAGTATTATAAATTATTTTGTTTAATTAGGTAATACAATGAAGTTAGCTATTATTATTAGTATTATTAGTATTTGCATATTATATAATATGTCAGTATCAGTACGGGCCTTTAGGTTGGACGAGCGGTGTGACCGCGCCAGGCCACGCATTTGAGAGGGACCCGCCCGCAGGCTATTTAACGACAATAACAAAAAAACTTTAGGCTTAAGATATTTTTATACGTGAAACGTTAATATTATAATTTTTATGAATTGAATATTTAAATATTAGTATAATTTTTATAAAAAAAATGCATTTAAATTTTTAATATGAATATGACATTTTTTAATTTATATGAGGCCCAACAAAAGTTTGCATTGGGCTATAAAATGTGTAGGCCTGTACTGGTTAGTATTAGTAGGTACTATTATTAATAGTAAATAGTATATATTTTTTTCAAATTTAATTGTTATTTCAATAATACAATATACATAAATGTACATTTAAATAGGACAAATGACAATAATAATTATAAGTAATTCTAATGTATAATTATTTATTACATATTTAATATTCTTCTGATTTATTTAATTATTCGATTATTTGTCCAAATATCCGTATATCAATCATTAATAAAGTTTTTATTTGTTTTCATGATTCATGAATAATAGTTATACATTTACAATTTGTTTACCTACCTAAATAATTATGTTAAAAAATCATTAATGTATAGTGAGTCCATTATATTTGATAAAAAACGTTCAAGGATCAGGATGAAGTAATAGTCACAAATATTTGCAAAGTTCAAAGCCCAGCTAATTTTTTGCCATAATACATATTATTGTAAAAAGTTGTTATGTACTTAACTATAAAACTATACATTACCTGTTTAATATCGTGTTTAATAGTATTTAAAAGTTTTGACATTAATTAATAACAGATTTCGAAATATATAAAAAAAAGGATAAAATAAAAATAACAGTTATTGTATATTAAAATTAAATATATTGAATTCATATATTGTAATCTATCAAATGAGAATAGTTTGTAAAAAAAAAAAAGTGTGACGTTTAAGTAAACGTACTACGTATTTAAATAAATAATAATAATTATAAGTATATAATAACATTTTCAATCATAGTAATTAGACACAGATTTCCATATTAAATTGTGTTAATAATATTAATAAACAATATACAAATGTAAGTCTAAAAACGGGGATGTGGTTGTAAAAGAAATTAAATGAACTGATGTATTATGTATCATGTTCCATATTATACTGTTATGCTTGTATATTATGTAGTTATGTACAAATAAGTTAAAATTAAAAAGTCGAGAAGTCGATTCTGGGCGTTTTTCCTTCGGCCCTTCGATCGTCGGAAAAATTAGTGGTGGAATATAATTGTGTTATACGAGTATATTATATTATATCCTATATTATAATTAAGATTTGAATACAATAATATTTAATCCGAAAAAAAAAACGATTCTGAGAGACACTCTGCAGTCAGATATACCTACAATATACTGAATACTGATAATATTATTTTTTATAAATTTGAATTATTTATCAAGTAAAGTGCAACAGAAAAATAAGTTATCATAAAATATTGAAATTAAAATTCGCCATTTAGCGAATTTTGCTGTTATCTGCTGTTATTAGTGGTATTTTTTGTTTTATTAGAAAAAATATTATAATTTCAAAAGATAACCTAAATAAAGTACCAACTAGATAAAATTATCTATCAAAAGCATAACTATTACTACCTAAAAAGTGCTTTCAGACTTTTAAAAACACAAAAACCAAACATCAATGTGAACTCATAAAATTTGATGGCTCGTAAAAGAAAATGTTGTCTTAAGTTTTTCATTTACATATCTCGCTTCGTTTAGAATAAAACATCATTAAAAGTTATACTATCTATAACTAATCATTTAAATTAATTGAGTGAGTTGCAGGTGTGGTTTTTAATTAAATTTTACAAAAAGTGTAATCTATCCCAAATCAATTTATATACCATGTAAATAAATAATAAAGTAATTTCATAAATTAGAAAGGACTATCGGTGTGGCTATATCCTATATGGTATTTAGTGTTACATATATCATCGTAGTGTACTGTCTGCAGTCTGAATTTAAATTTAGAACATAAATCAGATAAATAAAATCCACTCGTTTATTTAACAGATATATAGAGTTAGAAAAAAATTTTTTTTTAAATATTACAATTTTTGTATTGTATGAAAATCGCATTTTAACGTAAGCAAAATATTTAGTAAACTTCAGGTAAACACGTGTTAAACAAATTATGTATATTTGTTTTTCTATTATCGGTATTGAACTATTGGAAACATTATTTTTATTATTACCTTAAACGCCATAGTGTAGCGCATAATTTTTGTTGTTTGTATACAGTAATTATAGGTCTTAAGTCTTACAAAATGATAAAATATTTTTACAATAATGTCACGACCATTATTGTGTTGTTGTGTATTGGGTCCATTCATAAAATATAGGCGTATGCGGGCAGCAGCGCAAAAGACGAACATGATATTTCGACGCAACCGCGAACAATTAATTCGTAAATAATAAAACTATTGTCAATCATGTTTGGGTGACATAATATTTTTATATTGTGTGTACGCGATAATTTTTTACTCGCCTTTAATTTTTACGTTTTGATTAATTTTGACTCGGTTTTCCTTCGCCACGCTGTGGTTACTCGCACGCGAATATATCGTGAAAAGACAAAACAAAATACCACACCACGAATGAACCTGGCGCGCGGACACTTGAAGGTCGTCCGGTCGGCGATGGCTGGGAGTGCCGCAGATTCCATTCGAGCTAAACGCTGTTAGAAAAAAAAAAAAATTATTATTCAAGAATGTTACCCGCTGGGGCGGCTGTATCGAACAGTTCGCTTTTTATCTCTCTCTCTCTCTCTCTCTTCTATTTTCTTTATTAATACTTCGTCGTTAATATCGTATACACACATTACAGGTAACCAAGTTATTACCGAGTATAAAAATTACTCAGATTCGGTGCGTTATATTCAGAGTGCCCGAGGAGGTTAGGTTTTGGAATGGACACAATCTTACATTCTGGAGCTGATTATAACGCACAGCATTTACAACGATAGGCACCTGTTGATCATTATTACTGCCACAGTTTAAAAATCAAATCAAATCGTTTAACAATTGATAAATCCCCCGGGCAGATGCATGCAGTGATGTATTATCAAAATAATATTATCATGGAGATTATTACCTGAAAGGATATTCTCATAATCGTGAAATTCAAGTTACATTTAAAGAAATTCGATACAATTTATTACATGTCATGGCATGCTTTTTTTTTTTTACCAAAACGTGTTAAGTTTACGTATTAAACAGCGAAATTAATTTTAAACTAATTTTAAACATAATTTAGGAGGTATAGGCACAGAATTTACGTTTTCGATAAGACGTAGCGAATGAATTAAGAACGTGCTTAGATTAAATTCGTATATAGATTCATGTATTTATTTTAATAGACGCGGGAGAAAAGTTATTATATAATGTATAAGCATAATATGTTAATGTATAGGTAGATATCTACCTTAGTCTTTATTTATAACATTGTATAGTTTAATTTTTAAAGATACATAAAAAACTCAAAACTTTAAAAATCGAAAATTTATAACTCAAACTTTTTCTTAAGTTTCAAAGGTAAAAATATAAATATATACATCAGATATATACCTATATTCATTTACAATTTCAATTTTGTTGATGATATTCATGTTTCTATGCGTATTATTAGGTAATAGGTTACCTATACAAAATGTCAAGATTTTGATGATGCCAATGATCATCACGATATTGCCGCCTTCTATTGTGATATTCGTTATTCGATTTTTTTTATGTTTGTTCAACAACATGTTGGTTTATTATTCTCAATCGTTATTAAATCATTATCTTATGATTGCTTTAGTATAGGTAATTCGTATTTTTTGAATTTAATAATTTATTGTTTATTAAAAATCATTATAATAAATAATGTAAATAAATATTTTTTAATACAAATGTAAATTAAATACAATTTTAATTTTAAGAAATGTAACTTAATAAGTTATGACTGGTAAATTAATTATTAAATGCTACTAATTAATATGTTCAATACAATTACTACTTATATATTATATTGTGTATAGTTTGTACTGTGTAGATGTATATATTTTTATATAGTGTACAAATAAATTAAGTATTTGAAATGCGTAAAAAAGTATTCATCCGTTAGCTTTAATGGAAAAAACTCAATTATAATATAATTGGTTTTAATTAGTTAAACATATTACATCACATTACTTATAATACGATCATAATATTTATCAATAATATTTGCTGGATACATACTTATGTATAAACTATTAACTGTAAATCAGCGAAAATTATATTATGTAGGTTTGAAATATTATTTTATGATAACGTAGCTAATAATTGACCTACCTATAGAATTCTATTGTTGTTAGTTTGTTACCATACACCGTTAGGTACCTATATAGTTAATTGAAGATTTTTTCGACGTACAAGTCTCACTATGTCTTATGCATTATAATGCATCATTACACCAGCAATGTCTTGCATATAATATAACTTTTTACAATTTAACGAACCGTTCGTTTATATTTTGTATTACTATCATGTTCGTAATCTCATATACCTATATCATTTTATACGTATTAATCGACTCAGTAAACGATATGTGAACGCTGATAATTTTTACCAATAATGTATTATAGTATCTACTTAAGAAAAACAAAATAAAAAATAAAAAACAACAAATAGTTATATATATATATAATGCGTAATTGATTTATACATAAATTTACTCACGTGTATTCACCGTTAGAATTGAATATTTTTACACTTGTTTATTACATACATTATACATTATACATATTATACTATTACATTTCATAATCTAAATTTTTCAAAATATTTTCGTTTAATCTTTAGCGGTTAAATTGTTTCGATATTAATCTCAAAAGTTTTATTTCAAGTAAAACTAAAATTTTTCTTAGGTAAATAGTTAAATAGACCTCTAGGTTCGCTATTACTACTAAACGATTCATAACTTGTCATATACTTGGTGTCTTCAATTGTGATAATACAAAAAAGGGTGTCCTAGATCAATTTACTAATTGAAATATCTCCGTAAAAAATTTAAATTTTTGAATGCAGTTTTTTTCAAATTATTATTTAGACGACGGACTATAATATTACTTTTATTATTTGTTTAAAAAAATGCGTCTCATAAAAAAATTAACTCTTTATTTTTCAAGTTATGTGTAATTTGAATATTTTAAAGAGTATTTTTAAATGAGAATTTTGATATTTCGATCTCTTAATTTAATCAAGATTTCAATTTTTAGGAATTGTTTTTATTTATTTGAGATATTATATTTCTGACGTCATTATTTTTACTAGGTAATTTAATATTTTAATAGTACGTAAAATTTATTGTATCAATATTTTCATGAATATTTTCAGTTTTTACAAAATGTTATCATAGATAATTATATCTTTATTATTTATGAATTTTATATGTGCAAAAATATTATAATAATATTATGGTTGTACTACATTATCACAGTATCACACAATAAATACGCTATAATAATGACATCAGAAATATAACTTAATAATAATTACTACTAATACTAATAATTAAAAATAATTATTTAAAACCGAAATTTTGATTAAATTAAGAAATCGACACATCAAAATTCTCATATAAATATATTTTTTTAAATAATTATCTTGAAGTTTTACATAACTTAAAAAATAATCAGTTTTTTTTAAATTTTTCTATGAGACGCATTTTTAAACAAGTAATAAAGCCATAAAGAAAATATTATATTCTGTTATTTAAATAATAATTTGGAAAAAACTCCATTCAAAAATTTTACTTTTTCGCGGAGATATTCCAATTAGTAAATAGTTCTGGTACACTCCGTATGTTTTTATTTAAATATTTCTAATACGTCTTTATAAAGTAAATTTGAACAGTAATTTGCAATTACAGTTGACACCTAGGTACATGTTAATTTGGCCTTCTGTAAATAATATAATTATAGTTCTATTTTCATATAACTATATATATAAGTGTATTTAATGTAGACATAATGCCTATATATTGCATAATTCAGCTAAATACTATTAGAATTATTGCCGTTTTTAATTTTTATTAAATATAGTTGGTATTATTATAGAGTAGTTTTGTTTGGATATTTAGCAATAGCTAGTATATAATCATTATATATTAAGTTTACCTATAATATTATGTTTATAAATCGTATAGTTTTTCTGATAAAACATATTATTATTATTGGTATACATTAAAAGTCTAAAAACTTTTAATGGTAAACACTAAAGATAAACACTAAGACCTTAAATTAAAGTACATTTTAATTGTACAGTTTGTTCTAGTTTATGTGTCAAAAACATTAACTCGTGTTTAATAACTAGCTACTGAAAATCGTTTTTAATCTTGGGGTTTCTAATGATATTTGCGAAATGTTTATAAAGTACTTATAAAACTTATAGCGGAGTTGTATACTTTCTCGGTTCATTTTATTATCTATTTTTTTGTTTATATTTAATTGCAATTTTTCAGCATTATTATTATAGTATTTACTTAAAGTTATTTGCCTAAGGTATAAGTATATATCTTTGAGTATATAAAATCTAATATTTCATAGGAAAAATATAAACAATATTATGTTTTATATTAACTTAGATATTTAATCTATAGATTATAATTTATTTATTTTAATCTAATTTCATTAGGTAGCCAGGTTCCCAGGTAGGTAAATTGTATGACAAGAATTGCTATCAATTTCAGCACTATAGTATTTACTATTTAGCTTTAATAATCGTTATTATTGTATGATTAGAGGTACACTTTAAATAAATGGGCTTCATAGTATATAATTATATTACTCAGTATAAAAGTAAATACATATAAATATAAGAAAAAAATCTTGGTTTTTTATGTCTTTATCTGCACAGTTTTTGGCAGTTCGTAATAAAACGATTATATAGGTAGTTTCGTTAATTACAAAATGATTATTTTACATATGTCATATTGTATAAGGATTTTGATTGATTGCCTAAGCTCCATATTGTATAAAGAAGTAGGTGTCTATTAAAAATATATGTGTATTAGGCGTGAAGTGAAAGTTTTCGTTTTCTAATTTACATTGTTGTAAAACATAAAATGATCGAAAATCCGTTGATGGTCGATTTACGTGTGATAGACGATATAATGATTTAATGAAACATTTTTTTTTATCGAAATTTCACGTTATAACCACGATTTAAATCGATTACTATTATTTACTTTACTTCAAAATAGCACAAACTAAAAATCAATAATACAATGCATATCTGTAATGCGTGTAGTAATTAGTTTAGTAGGTACGATAGGAAAATGTATAAAAAATAACATTTAGAATAAAGGTAAGTTGAAATTAAATTAGTTATAAAGACTTTTTTTTAAAAGAACTCATATTTTTATTTAATTTTTTTCACTTAAAATTTTTTTATTTCATCATTTTTATTAATGGTGTTATAATTTTTTGTTGCACATGAACACTAAACATTGTACATACATTGTTATAAAATGTGATGTGATGATTAAAATGACGCCATATTTGTTGTGTCTTTCTATCCAATAGGAAATATGAAGTCACTTTGAACATCAATTGTGGAATTTGAACTAAACTTACACTCATTACCAAATTTAAAGAATGGAATATTTTCGAGGTTCTCTCGCGAAATTTTTGTAAAATGTTATTTGACCATAAACATTTTATATAAAGCCCATGTAAAAACCTTAAAAATGATATATTATTTAAATTTGGTAATGTGTGTTTAATCTGTAAGTAGTAAGTATAACTCAAATGCTACAAATTAAGTTCTACGTGGCTGTGATTTTATTTGTCCATTGGATAGAGGAAGGTAATAAAATTTACCATTTAATATTTAAGCTATTTATTAACTTAGCTAATATCGAATACTTTGTGATATATACATGTGTATATTTTTAAAATTTTGAATTACAAATATCTATCATTATGTTCAATGTTTTCTATGTATATACGATTAAATGTTGTTTTTTTAATAATTATAGTATATACTAGTATACAAATTATAATATTTATTTAGATTTTTAATATTCTGATTCCAATTGATTGACTTAAATACATTTATCAAAATGCATTTAAATATTACTATTTGTATTTGCAATATGTCACATCGTTATAATATCCTTTATTTTAAATGCATTATATTATAGAGAAAAAGCCCATTTAAAATAACGACGTCACAACTTCTTCATTTAGCTTTTTTCTCGATAAAACTTAATTTGCATTTAGTACTTTATTACTTTTATATCCAATGTATATAAAAGACGTTCTAGCAGGATTGTTAAAATATTTCGTTTAAACGTTATTTGAAATTCCCAATACACAATACTGCCATGACAAACGACTAACTGTAATTTATTTTATTTATATTTTGTTTTTGTCTTGCTAACGTTTTATGCATCGGTAATTTGTACGATCGTATACTTTATCACAATTTATTCACATGCGTAACGATTACCTAAATATTAATCCTTATCCAAAACCATTATGCAAGCAAAAAAAAGTATATATATATATAAATTTAATAATTAAATCTGGATATAACTATGTAGATATTGGATATAATAGAGGTGTTACAAATGCAGCTAGTGACTCTATTTATTACTTTATATGATATAGAGAAAATATCTGCAATATAAAATTAAATCTGAAATTTTTTTATTATTTTTAGATATAGTAAAATAGAATAATAATATAATTTTTAAGTATCTAATTGTTTTTTATGACTTACAATTTAAGAATATACAAACCATATACAACATACGTATTATATTAATGTGATGTATATTTACATCTCAACTTAAAGTTTAAATTCATTATTTAATTGTTAAATATTTCCAGTAGTTTTGTAATCCGTTTTTTAATGAACATATGTTTTGTTATTATTTGTCGTCTAGTTTACAGACGTAATTTTAATACTATTTATGATCGTCTATTTTTGTGTCCCCATAAATATATTAAATTAATGATAGTACCTACTTTATTATTTTAAGACGTATAAAATAATGTTATATTTGTTATATTTTTATGTTTGAATGCTATTAAGAATATTATTATGAATTAAAAAAAAAAATTATTTTCAAAAATCTATAATATAATTACGGTAGGTTTAAATTAATATAATGTGTACTGAAATTTTTTTATTAATTAAAAATTTTCGTTCATAATTGAATATTACAAAATAATTCGAATAATATTAATATAGTGTTCACGTACACATTGGATTAGTCAGTTTAATTACAAATAAAAATGTATAAAATCAATTGATTATTAGATAGGATTATTTAAATTATAAGTTATAATAAAAATAAGACGGATTATATGAAAATCAAGTTAATTATTTATAATTGTTAATTTGATGGTTAGTCGACATTTTGAACATGTTGAAAATAAGTTAGACCTGAATTAATGTAATGATAAACTCTTTTTTTTATATATTTTATTAAAAATGTCTGATATTATGTTGTTAATCGATAAATAAGGGACAAATACGATAATGAACAAGATAGGTGCGGTAAACTTCTCATAAGAAGTCTCAAGGCTTCATTAGTGTATTGTAGCTAGCTCTGTTTTAGGTCAAACTATAATTTTGATATTCATAACATTCCAGTCACGATTCGCGTCTCGCGTGTTGTACATAAACTATAAACTTCTCAATAGCTTTTTTACTTCTCTTTCTGTGTACATCTTCAAACTGTGGCAAAGTACATTTACTTGTCTATTAACTTCTATGGAATTATTATACTATTTATTCTTAGGTATAAGTTACAGAATTTTTATCGAAATACGCGTATTGTTTTTCATGAATAATATTATTTTAAATATATGTAAGTAGTCTAATAGGCACATAATTGTACTGTGTGTTATTCGTGTTTAAATAAAAACTAATGCAATTTCGTCCAAGTTTAAAGTGTCCTGTATGTTATATGGGTTTGTGGGTTTATAAACATTTTCATTTATTTATTTATAATAATTATGTCATACCGCGGAGTGAGGTCAGTTAAGTATTTTGTATGTTAATTTATTGGAACCATTAAATTAATCTGTCGCAATATTACTCATATTACATTATAAGACGAGCTAGACACTTTTGACAATAAATTTATTATTTCTTCTCAACCGGATAATAATTTTTCATTACAATTATAATTTATATAATATTGTTGTTTTATATTTTTAATCTAAAGTCAAATTCATTCTTTCGATTTTATAGATTATTTATTAACTTATTTCAATAGTATAATAATATAATATTTTTTCATCATAATATAAATAATTTCATTATTATAAAAGTATATATGACCATTAAATATGAAATAATGATAAGGAATTATTTTACTAAACATTAAAAAGTAAAATTTTTTGAAATTATTTGTTACATAGTTACAATATGTTTAAACATATTTATTATGTAATAATCACAGGCTATACGAATATCATACTATAATATATATAACATATGCTATATTATTAATAATTTTGTGAGGTCGAGATTAGACCTAAACATATTTTTAAATAACAGGGAAGAAGAAAAATCGTGATCAAACACTTTTGTTTTTTTTATTATTAAGGTCAAATCATGTATTTTTCTCGAGTTCTCTATTCTGGTTTTCTTACTCCAAAAAAATTAGCAATCACCTTTTACCTTGATTGCATAAACAATTAACGTATTGTATATGTACTCATAACATATATTTATTTTAAAATGAAATTCCAAAACGTAAAAAAAAAACGTTAAACTTTTTAATATATAAATAACGTTACTGATTATATTTTGTTAAGAAATTAAGAGTGTAAAAGACAAGTGGGTATTCAATAACTCTCTATAATAAGATATACTTATTTCACAATAATTTAAATGCAAATATAGTAAACGATTATCGTAGATTTAACCAAGATAAAAATAATCAGTGAAGGACAAAGGTTATATCAGGATAATATTGTGCAGTGTATATGAAATTACACAGACGATTCGCCCATAAAAGGTCTGACGGCGTTGTGATACGTAAGGTTATAAGGATAGAGTTCCCCACAACATACAAACTACAATAGATAAACGAACATATTGTTGTGTTTTACCTATGAATATAATATTTAATTTAAAACGAATATTAATAGCTTTTCACCTTTCATTTTTATTTTATTTTCGAATTATGAATATTAGATACCTAATGACATATTATTATGAGGTTTTTTAAGTTTCAATGTATACATTTCTCTCTTAATAATCCAATGAATTCTATTCAATTCTGGGATTAATGTTACATAGAATAGAATATACGAGTATTAGTATAGTCAATATCATTACTATGAAAATATTATTCGTTTTTAAAATTCGTCTATAAGAAAAGTATATGATGAAATTAAAATATCGAACTGCGGGAACATTATAACGACTTCCTGATTTCGCTTGTAAACCTAGGCACTAAATATTATTTTTATTATTGAATGTATACATGTTATAACATATTATTTAATTATCTAAAATAATATGGTTTTTTTTTCTAAATAAATAAATTACTATTTTTATAATTTATATTATTAAAATTGTTTAATTATATCTTTCGTTTTGCCAAATTGTTGGGCGTATAATCCGTGTAGATAATTTATAAATTTGATACATATGTAAAAATCAATATTTCCATAACTTATAGAAACTAATTTTACTTTACTTTCGGAACATTTTGATTTATCATTATGCGTACTTCAGTAGCCGACTTTGGGATTATAAATTCGTCGAAAACGAGAAGGCAAAAACGATCAATGGTAGCTTGTATACGTCGTGTATATTTGGAAAACAATGCGAAACTTCTAAAAAAATAAATAAAATAACGTTTTCTTTACATTTTTCTTGCTTCCCCCGATTGTCTAAAAGCCAAAAATGTGAACGAAATGTCATCTAGATTTATGGATGCTTTCCCCCTGTGACTTTAGTCAAGGACACGTGTAGTATATGTACATGCACGCCCATATAGTAATATTATGCCTCCAAGGTAAACGTGATTTTTCCACTCGTTAGGTTTGGATAGGGAAAACGTCACTGATCCTCAGGGTTTTTTTTTCGCATATTGAGAGATACGGTTGTGTGGTACATTTGTTTTAGAATATGTAAATGCATGCTACAAGTAAATAATGACAGGATTATTGAAAGCCGAACACATTTTTTTATCATTGCAATTCAATACAAATAACGTTGGAAATATATTTATTATTTTCTTTTGAAATATATTCTTCCCGGGAAATTCGTCACTGACTACCTGGTTGGCAAATATAATATCAGTTAATTTTTTATTTCTTATCATTGAAATGTAGAAACACGTATAACATATACATATCATCGAGTCGACTATTTGCAATTAACACAATCGAATT
This sequence comes from Eriosoma lanigerum, assembly GCA_013282895.1. Taxonomy (NCBI): domain Eukaryota; kingdom Metazoa; phylum Arthropoda; class Insecta; order Hemiptera; family Aphididae; genus Eriosoma; species Eriosoma lanigerum. The sequence goes on from CM023358.1 coordinate 50,446,095, forward strand.
ATTTAGGTGTAATAGGTATAGCTCAGTTATTATTTTAACATAATTATATATACTATAGCCGCGAACTCAAATTTCGAATATTTGTTGATTATCACCGTTTGTTCATAAAAAAAACTAATGTAATCTTAAAACAACAGTAAATGCGATTAAATAAAGAATTGATCCGTGAATTCAGAATTTAATGCTTTGTGTGTTGTTATTAATAATGACTGACATAATATTGTGCCATTATTGCAATAAATAATAATAGAAATTTTAAATCACTGCATTTCTGCACTTCTACAATACCTATACCTACGTTTGAGATTAATTTTCCTCTGTAATACTTAAAAAGGTATATTATTTAACAATTCTTCGCTCGATATTTATTATTTCTGGTTTGATTTTAAATAAAATTCTGATATTTTTCAAATACTTAAAATATCAAAATTATTGTATAAGTAATCTATATAAAAAAAATGTAATTCTTATATTAGATAAAAGAAAAATAATATATTGTAAACCATCTGCGATAATTAAGTGTCATATTCTCAAATAGCATAATATTCATGTTATATCATTTTTAAGACATTATATCTAATTGTATTAGTAAACATCGTATTTATATCTTAACTATAGTTATTAAAATATAATAACTATATTTATTACAATATAATTATACTATGTATATAATTATAATTATATTAGTTTTTAAAATTAAATATGTAAACTATTTGTTTATGTTTTAATGTTATGAAAAACAACAAAATAAAATTATGTAATACTTTAAATTTAATTATGCATAGATAGGTATGTGTTTTATTTAGTTAGGATATCTAATAATTAGTCATACGTATTTTAGTTAACGTTTAATAATATTAATGACACGTAATAATTAAACCTCAATAATTATAGGACTATCTAAATATGTAATGGATAACGCTAAAAATTTCAAGGTTCCTATTCAGGAACTAATATTTATTGACAGCATCAAAAGCTCTAAAAAATCAATAATAAATTCAGTTAAAATAATTCTTAGTCATTCTTATAATTCTTAATAAATGGTATTTTTCTGTTTATTTAATATCAAATATTACACTTTGTGCTGGTTTTTTTTATAATGATAGTTGTAATAACATTTATTTATTTATTTTAAAAAATTGTTTAAAGAAATTGAGTAATGTTGTGTTTAATTTTTCAGTTTTGCATAGTCAATAATTCTCAAAATTGCTTATTCATTTGTTTTATATTGCGCCAATTGCATTTCAGTACCTAGTTTATTATTTTCGTGATTTTTTGTGAATTTACAATAGCTGACAAATGTATTTTTATTGTCATTCGATATTATCACGTTTTTTACCATCTCCCGTAAATTAAAGCGTTATAAATATTTTAAAACGATCGTTTTTATAATTGAAACTTTAGTATCGTAATAATTATCTGTATTTATTTAAATATTAATTACCTAAATTCTTACATGTTAATTACTTTACTTGAGTATTGAATTTTTAAATGTATTAATACATTTATAAATTATAATATATAATACAAATTTATTTATAAACTCAATGGCATTTAAATAGTATTTAATGTTTAATTTATAGTTGAATTGATTTTACTTAATCATTTTGATTACATTTTAATCACAATTTTATTTAAATTTCATAATATTATGTTACATCATGATTATTGAAATATTAATGAAGTTACTATTTGAATAACTAATAATTACTTGTGATTTTATTAACTTGTTCTAGTAAAAATCTACACAATACGTAAATTAATACAACTTTCTACGACAATACTTATACAATTAAACCTATAACAGAACAATTTTAAATAAACTACGTATAAATGAATAAATACATAAAGTTTTCGTGCTGTACTAATATTGTAGTAATAATTTATGCAAATGATTTAAATATTGGATTAACTCTCTATAATATGGAATATTGACGAGGCACAATAAAAGACGCGTACTGGATTTACTAGTTTTCAGTAGAGACCACTTGTCGATGTTACTTTAATAATTTAAAATACTTTCTCCTACTAGGTATTTTATATCTCACTATCTCAAAGTAACTACAAATATTGTTTGAAATTCGAATGTTATATTATTATTCATGAAATCGGCATTATTTATGGATGCATTTTTATAGAGTTTGCGTTACAAACGATATTGCACTATTAACAAATACAAATACAAAACATATTACTTATATACATAATATCTTAAATTGTCTGAAATTGATCGACAGAAGGAGTTTAGCAAACCGCATAATCCATTATGAAAACAAATGAAATATTGAAATGTTACATAATATTTCTGAGTTTTCAAATTTGTAATCTCTCTACGTTAGAATTGCCGCGGGATTAGAAAAATATGTGTTACGTAAATTTTACTCGCATTTATTTCTTGTATAATCATAGATTGGTGTACGCATATACATGTATTTTTTTGAATATTTCGCATAAAAAAAACTATTTTAGTGTGGAATTTTCATTACAACATAAGAATTGATAAACTATATTACAAATATTAATGCTATTTATGATAATAAAATACAAAATTTCGACTACCTACTAAAATACATAAATTAATCGTTATATAATATACCGTTAATTTAGCATTTCGAATACAAAATTAGATTCGTGATACTGATTAAAAATTATTGTTTCTCAAGGTTTAAGATTAATTATTATATAGCTATAGATTAGGTTATTATGGCTAGGTTACATTATAACCTTATACTGAATTTAATTAAAAATATATATATTTATAAACACGTAGGTGGCTAATTATTATCTTAATAAATTACAAAAGTAAGTTTTGTTTCTACTTTACTGAATTATAACCAAGAGTAATGGTAAATAATTTAAGATAAAACAGTTTTTGATTATTATATATCATTACATTGGTAAAATTTTATATAGATTTCTTGACAAAGTTAATTAATGTAATAATGTTCAGACACCCAATTCAGTAATAGTAAATACAATATTATTATTATTATAATATCATATATAAAGTTCTTTTTTACGATTAGTAAATAATGCATTTTACTTTAAATTAAATAGGTAAGTATATAATTTATGGTCAACTTTTCAAATCAATATATGCAGTGCCTCATAAGAAAATACTAATGTAAATTTGTAAATGTTTCCCATTGAGTTGCGTGTTATCGGTATTACCTATTATAATGTATAAAGGTCACATGTTTCTTTTTTAAGTATAAACATAATAATTCATTTTTAATATTTAAATCTATATTGGTTTATATCAATAGAATCTTCGGCAGTAATTCACGCTGTAGGCATAACAATATTTAGTGGATGCACAACGATATATTTGTGGAATAATAATAATTGATATCATATCAGACAAAATTGATTGTCATATTTTTGAATTCTTGTTGATTTGTAATGTATACGAATATATAATTAAAATAATATTTATAATATAATAAAAATAAAATATAAATATACAAAAAAAAAAAAAATATTAATAATAAATATATATTGTGTATTAAATATTAATATTATGTTCTACATAAATCAACATATATATATATATATCGATAGATTATTCACATTGACATCGAGATAACTTGTCCGATATTGATATTGATATCGAATTGAAATATAATCGATATCGTCATACATCACTAATTACAATATTGTAACTAAGCCAAAGTATTAAAAAATATGTTTAATCGCAAAAAACATATCATTGTCTAAATTTTACGCTCAAAACATGTGTCTGGTATACTTATAATTATTATAGTAGTGAATTGTAAAAATATAAATATATTATATTTTGTAATTCTTTATAAAAATGTAGAATTATATGCTTTAATATATCTATATAGCTGTTGTACAGCTCGAACTAACCGCATACTCGTACTATATACAGCAGAGGTTTGGTTATATTTTTAACGAGCAAGACCTTTTTTGTAAAATTGTACAATGATTTGGTAACCAACATCAAATCATAATGTTATTTTCAGGTAAAATAAAGTAAGTATATTTAGGTTATACGGTTGTTAGATAAGTAATAAACAAACATTATTAAAAAAACTATACTATAATTTATTATTTTTACGCAGTGTAAGTGGTAATACGATAACATTGAATTGTCTTTTCGTTCCTTCATTCCTAGCAATTTAATTTTTAAAAAATGTTTAATAGCCACCAATATTTCTATAACAACTCACAGTTTGGGAACCACCATATTATATAATTATTATCGTCCGTTATTGTGACTTTTGGGCTGATAATATCGTAAAGAAAACAAATAGCGATTTCGTCAACAATACAGTCCCTGCACGTCTACCCTCGAGAAATCGTTTAATTTATTTGAGTGAGAGATATACGAGTATACAATAAAAGACGCGTGCTGACTATAACTCTGGTTCGGTGAAAAATCGACCGGGGGATGGTCCCTGAGACAAAGTAAGGGATCTATTCTCGGCTCACTTATACAGCCGTCATGTCGCATATAAACGGACAAACGAGACGATATTGGCCTCGCGGGAGAAATGCGTAGGGTGTGAAAAAGAAGAAAACGTGCCGCCGAGACCGCACGAACAAAATATCATTGCGAGTTTGATAGGAACTGAACAAGTGTTGAACGGAGTCAGAGTAGCAGGACAGAAATAAATACCGGAGTGGAATACCAAACACTCGGTGTGTACGTCATAATATAAGGAGACGATCAAAAAATATTTATTCCGTTCCGGTGGATAACATAAAGATGAACCTTAAAAAATTCACTACACCATATACTTGAACCATATACCGTAATTTACCATCAACCCTATATACCACAATATGCCTAAAACTATATAATGTAACAGTGTCACGAATTAAAACAATAAATGGGACACTGTCAAAAGGCCACGTCCTTGTGTATCGAATTTATTTGCACGACTATAAAATACTAAAATATGTTTTTTTTTTTTTACGAAATCTACTACAAAATAATATCGCCTGCCGCATAATTATATACCTATTATAGGTGTGTTATATATTATGTTATTATAATATACCGCATTTTATTTTGTTTTTTTCGGTTGCACGTCACGCGCAGATCATAATATAATCGTTACCATTTAAATCCTTTTTAATCCCAGAAATAAAATGATGAATAATCATACAATACATAAAAATGTCCATATAGATAATTTAATATTTAAAAATTCATTTTTGTAATTTTTTTAAAGAAGCTGATCTGGTGAATATATCGTGTGTTTAAGGTTAATGGATTTATTTGACTGAACTCTTGCACATTTGCATAGGGCGTGTTGAGTAGAATAAAAATCAGCTATTAAATTAAGTTTAGAATTATGACAAGTGGATTATAGTCTCATTTAACAACTATTAGGTATTTATAATACCTAATTAATAGTAAACTATCGAAATACGATTAATAAAATAATAACCAATAAATTTAGAATATCTGCTTGATTAAAATTTTTTAAATATAATGTTCATTAATCAAAATTAAATTGATTTAAGTATTCAATAATTATCCTAAATAACTAGGATATAACCAAAAGTATAACATTAGGTAATATAGTTTACAGTTTCTTGGAAAATATTCTCTACATAACATTTTGGATCACAGTAATTTATGGAAATACATAATTCGACAAATAATATTTTTATTGTATTATTTTATAAAATTTCTTAAAAAAAAATAATGTCAATCAATAAAAGATAATATGATTAAATAAATGATATGATTATGATCCCACAATCACATATTAATTTCTACTAAATATTTTCAAATATAATAAAAACATTAAAAAACCCTCTTATATCAAAATTATGTTCTTATATGTGACATAAATGTTTTATGTATATTTTTTGCTAAATAAATCGTCTATATTTTTTTACAACTATCGAATTGCAAATACTCAAAAATTACGTTATGTATAACATCATAAAAATTCTATCTATATCAATAATATTTTTATGTTGTAAAATTTTATTTTTTGCTAAAAACTAAATACAAAATATGTCGTAACACCATAAATTAATTTGTTTATAGTGTCACAGGGTAGAAATAAATAGATTATAAAATGTAAAATATAATTTGATTGAATTGTAATTTAAAGTTAAAATATTTACTAATTTACACCACGTGTAAAACAATATATTGTTTAATTTTACGAATACGCTTGAATAATTTTTAAAATTAGTTGACAATAATAACTCAACTGTAATAAACAGAATTTGAGAAAATGAATAGAATACGCGTGTGTCGAATTATAACAATGAAATCGTTCATAATAGAAATTATAAGCAACTATTAAAGACATTTTAAGTAATTTATCTTTTTAATTTTTTAATGTGATAAATTATTATTACATGTACAATATTACCTCTAGAATATAACTTTAAGTAATTATCCTTTATTCTTTTAAATATTTATATTTAAAGAATTTCTCATAAAATATCACTTTTTCTTTGCATTCATTCTCAATTATTTGGTGGCGACCATTTTTTCATAAAATATAATGATTAATAAAAAATGGTAATTAGTAATTAATAAAAGTAGAAACTATTTTAAAGAAAAAGTAACCATTTTTGCTCAGTCATCGTTGAATTTTATACAAGTGGAGAAAACTTTGTCCCCAATTACACTATATATCATTCTCAATCGAACGTTTTTCTATGTAGATAAAATATACATCGTAAAAAAAAAAAAAAGAAGAGAATTGAAATGGTTGAAGTTCCCTTTGTGTGTAATTGTATACACCATATTGAAAAACTACTTATCTTCAAATTATTTAAGAAGTCGGGTACAGTATAAAACTATAACTATTTAATGTTTAAAAAGAATTTAAATGAACACTTTCTAAAATATCGAGTTTGAATTATATATTTTTATCACATGAATGGTCGAGAAAGATAAATATTGATTTTGTAAATATTTTATTATCGTATAAATGTATCAAAATAATAATTTATATTTTTTTTATATTATGAATTGTTAATGTGTTTTTATTTAAGTGTGTGAATAAATAATTTACCAATATATTCACTAATTAGTTTAGAGTGCTCAATTTATTCGATATTATACTAAAGGGAAATCTGAATTAACCTAATAATTAATTATTAAACAATTTGAATTATTTAGTTACACATAATATAATAATTGAATTTAGACCTCAGTTAAATAATTCAATTCTATATTAACACATTTATATAACGTTATTATTATACTGTGATAAGTATTATATTACTTGTAATAAAATATCAATTATAAAGAATTTATTATTGTATTGTTATACACAGAAAATATGTTGAAATTACAAATAATTAATTTATTATGCGTTAATCATTATATTGTATATAAACTACGTATGACAAATATTATTCTGATGATCCATAAAGAAAATATTATAATAACAAAAAAAAAAAAAAAAAACAATATATTATTGCATATATAATAGTTGTTTTTTTAAAAAAAAAAAAATGTATGCATAATGCATTTATTTAAACTATTTGATATTATATTTGAAACGTAGTCATTTATTCTATTACATTAAAATTTGTTTTTGAAATAAAGAGTTCTTAAATATTTCGCTGTTAGGTATGTTTGAAAATCAGTTTTATAATAAACCCATTGATATAAACCCATATGAATATAATTACATTATTATAATATAAAAATACATTAATGTAGTATTTGTAATTCTTGATACATTAGTTGGGTACAATAGATTTTTTTTTAGATATTACGACTATCGTACCTATTGAAGTAGATTTTATGACCTATTGAATAATAAATAAACTTATGGATTTTGAATAGAACGCGTAGATTCGTTTCTCGTGGTTGATATTTATAACGAGTTTTATACATTATATGTAATAAACAATAGCTACCTAATACTAATTAATTACGTTTCTCGGAAAGCTTTTACCCATTTCTTATGTCCGATTTTCTAACATTTGTTAAAAAAGTATATATATGATCTAAAATAAAGTAAAATACAAATATTTAGATAAGTAATAAGAAATTTAATTTTACATTTTAGGATGTGTGTAAAACAGATAACTGTTTTAACAAAAATGTGCATGTTTTTCTGTTTATATATATTTTTGGATTCTAGTAGACATATTTTAATAGCTAGTTTATGTTAGAATATTTTTTATTGGAGAATATCAAACACAACAAACTATACAAAAATTATTATTCGTCGTTTGTAAAATTATATTTCACATATTATCTACCCGTAGTTTAGATGTTTTATACGTCTGTATGATGGTATTGTATTTTATTAAGTTTATAAATAAAACGATATTTTTTAGTCATTTTTAAGTTCAATTTACTACATGTCTACGTATTGATGAGTAGTGAGTTAGTATTTAATTTGAATTTTGATTTATACTTATCAACTACCTTTAATCGAATATAATATTATCATTTTTAGAATCACTAAGAATCATCAACAAGATGGTAATAATATAGATACCTACGTAATAATGGTATATTGTATTTTTTCATGTTTTTGAATGTAAAATAGTAGAAAGTTTATCTAAACGAACTCGAACACACAAAATATACTTGGCTATTCTAGTAGTTGTATATTATATTATTATTATTATTATTATTATACTATGAATTTACCGGTTTTATAATTTTAGATGCATTACTGTACATTGCACAATATACTAAGTATTCGGTCGACTCTTCTACATGGCAAAATTTTATTAATTCAAATTGTCAATATATTTGACTTCTAAAATCGCTTGACTTAATCGTTCGTGAGAGTTTATAAAAACGCCTGTGAGATTATATTGAAAAAAAAAAAATGCACCCAGTCGAGATATTTATCAAACATGTATCATCACTAATCAGCAATAAACTGATTTAGATTTTTTTACATTTAACATTGTTTTGTTATTATGGCAAAAAAATAATTCTTAATCACACGCACCAGTTAATCACCGGTGGCATACCGAACACGAACTATTAAATATCTTAGAATCTTGGATCCAAAGTCGTTCATAAAATAATATTCATAAATATCATTTAATTGGTAAGTTATTTACAGAAAAAAAAAATGTAATAACACCTATTACATAAAATAAACGAATTTTAGAAATAGTTTGTTTTTTTGTGAGAACTCAGTAGTATTTTCACTATTCAATATTACGAGGATTACGTTTTATGGAACTAAATAATAAAAAAATAATGATATGAATTTACTGTAATAGTGAAATTACGTAATGTAGAAAAAACATTATGTCTTACAACAAACGCTATTGTTTTCTAAGTTATAACATAGTTTAACATGCTATCAACGTGGGAACTAAGGAAATGCAATAAAGTACACGCCTCTATTGACTATTGAGTTAATAATTTATTGTATAAATTGTAAAATCTTATTTGCTAATAATTCATTTAATAGGTACGTAAATCACACAATAATATAATTTTAATTATAAAGCACATGGATAAAATATTCCAATTAATAAAAGACAAATCTGGAGGTACATTTAGATTCATTAGTTTCTCGTTTTCTTCTTTCAAATTTTCGCGCAGAAATATAGTAATATCTAATTGTTAAATATTAATATTTGATTATAAAATAATATTTATTTATAATATATAATTTTTCTAAACGTTGTGCGTTTAAATTCATAATAAATTTAATATTACATATTTACTAACAAAATATGGTTTAAACAATATTGTAAGTGTTCAACTGAGTAACAATTTACTGAATTTCTTTTTAAATAATTGGCGTGATACCAAAATATATTAAAATTTGTAATATTTTATTAAATATCAATTATATAATAATCGAAAGTGATTTTATAAACGTTACGGTGAGTTGTAGCGAAATTGGATAGGCGGTATAAATATAAGGTAGCTACGCGTCTCGGGGGCAAAAGGGACGATAAAATTGATAACTCAATATACGTGGTTAAAGTTCAATCGATTGGGGTTTATTTCTATATTAGTATTTAACAGATATTACGATCGATATAGGAAGGCTTTACAAGATGCACAATGCAAAAATGAAACATAATAATAATTAAATTGCCTTTGCCTGGACTGATGTTTGATGAATATTTACACAATATATGCTCGTATACATGAAATGGAAATTATTTTATACGAACTCCTATCGATTCTTCGACCACAGAAAACAAACAAGTGAAGGATCTAAAAAAAAAAAAAAAAAATTGCGAAGCACAACTATAATACTTTATGGGTATATATATGTTTGAAAATGTATGTCGTATAAAATATTATTGTATAATATATGCATTCCTATGTTTTTGGGGTAAACTACAGCCAAAATGGTAGGGCGTTAAAAGTAATGACAGCGACATCGTGGACGAGAATACTACACCCTTGTCCTTTCTATAAAACAAACGACACACGCGGTGTCGAATCGCAAGGATGCGGGGAATTCGTTATTTGGGTGGAACTGAGAGCTGTTGTGGATATTAGGTGCAGAGGGAAGGCAAAATCAAATGGGCTAGTGAGAGGTATTTCTAAACGATTTTTTATTTATTTTATTCTGAAATCGTGCCAGGAATACACACGAGCACGTTACCATTTTATTTTTTTAAGTGAAATAACGAATTATTTAATCAACGAGTCAGTTTCCATATAAGGGATTCTGGTTTATTGTTCTGGTATTGCACTGTTATATATACGTATTTATTTATTTATTACAAATTTACGAGATTATATTTCATGTAGTTGGACGAGTTTTGTTATTATACTTACTAAACACTTGAGTTATTTTTTCGTTTATATTTCTACATAGAATATATTAAATTTATAATATTAATTTTTATATTCAGATACCTACGAATAAGAATTATATACAATAATATTACTCTCGTACTTTACGATTTTATATAATTATTTTTGTAAATTTTGTCTCTGCAAATATTCCAACGGTAACACTTTCGAACCGAGTAAAATTAGCTTAGAATTTTTTTTTATTTAATATTTTACACCTACTCTAATATCGTATTTATTTACAATTAATAATCAAAATATTAAATATAATTATTATACTAATAAGCAATATAAGTAATGTAAAAATTATGATTCATAATAAAATTAATTTGTGAATATATTAGTTAATATTTAGTATAGAGTTACAGAGATATTTTACATAGCGGTTTCAGTAACGTCACGTAAGTTAGTCAATGTTGCTATCGCTAAATAAGCTATATACTAAGTGTTGCTGTATTGTATATAATATGATAAATTATTTTATTTTACAATTAAATGGCTTATAAATCGAAACATTTTATTGAAAAAAAAAAAAATATATTAAATAATATAATAATTATACAAATAATAATTTGCATAACTTCCGAGAATATTAATATTATTAGGTACATCGTTTAACATGATTTGAGGAAATTATATAATTAAAACTGTGTGTTTAATGTGAGTTGAATATTAAAGTAAATAATATAAAATTAAATCAATGTGTCAAAAACAAATTTAGATGTGTCGTTATTAAACTAATATTGTAATGTTTATAAAAAAAAAAAAGTCATAAACAAAATGATGATTATTATTAGCAGTAATATTTGTATGAGTCATTATTGTTAAACACCAAGAAATCTAAATAATAAAATAATATAGTAATTAAATTTAAAGTTAGTATATAAAAGGAGAAACAAGTTTTTATGTTTCATATAATTTATCTAATGTCAATTAATAATGAAGTCAATGCCATGATGATTAAATCAAATATGTTTAATATTTTACGTTGATTTATTATTAATTATTAGTGTTATTACTATATTATTAAAATCTAGGTTTAAAATAATATTAATTAACACTAATATTATGTATATTATGTAATAAAATTTAAATTAATCATAAATTTATAAAAGAGGTTAAAATGTATTGATTTTAACTTGTGTCGAAATGAATGAAATTAGATGAGTACCTAATGATCATTACCTAAATTGATTAGATTTTTGTAAATTTTTACTCCAATGAAATAACATTTCATTAACTCATAGTTCCAGATTTAATAAATAATATAATTTAATAGTGTTTAACTATTTCTAGGATAAAAATATGAGCAACTAATTTTGGTTAGATATTGGTTAAATATTGGTCTATAATAATTATAAGTTATTAGTTATTTGTTTATTACAACGAAGTATACTATCCAGTATAATAATATATTTAAGAAATATGTTTCTTCCTGGATAGTGTTACAAAATGTAATGTTTTAACGATCGCTATTCATAAATCACTAGAAATATGATAATGTGTATTAAATTGATTGTGTTTAATATGTGTTTTGTATTTATAGAATATTTTGGAGAAGTTCAATCCTGGTGCTCGACAAATGATTAACGCCGGCAAGGCATATCTGAAAGCTCTTCATGGTGAGTATTTTTCGGTGTTTTAATATTATTATATGGACCATCATAGTAGTAGAGGTCAAATATTTCATTGAAAACTATTGACTTAATGTAATTTTTGTTAACTGTATTGTTGTTAAATATCAACATACAATATTACCTAAAGGTATAAGCCCTGAAGTATACTATATAGTTAATAGTTAAATAATTTAATAATGCATATTATACTCAAGTTTAGATTTAGTTGTACTGAACTAAATATATCGTAGAAACACAATATTATAACATATTAGAAATAATAAGTAAATGCGATACTATAATATTATATATATATATATATTTTTTTTTAATTATATTAAACATTTTTTAAATTCTTAAAACGCTGCTAGAATTAACAAAACAAAACACTATCAATGCGCAGCTTACAAATGTTTTTTTAAACAATCGTAATTAAAATTAAATAATTTTAGATTTTCTCGTAGAATACAATGTTCTTTTCGTAGGTATATAATATAGACTTAGGAAATAAATTGACGAAATGTAAATTTCAATTACTAAATTTGTTGAATTTTGAATGTTCAATATGCTAATTTATTTACAAACAATTATAGTAAAAATATTTTATTTTTGACGACGTGGTCTTTTTCAATAAAAAATAAATACCTTTTTGGTTTTCATTGGTATGCAACGTTTACTATCGTTTTAATATATAGGTTAACATGCACTATATAGTATAATATACTTATATATATTATATTTAACTGTATAAATTATTTGGTAATTTAGATTACTTTATACTTTATAGCTTTTATTCAAAATTACCTTTTTATTAAAAGCTAAAATGTAGGTATTAAACAATAATAATTTACATTAGGTTAACCGTTAACCGCTCTTCGTAATCCTTTATTTTGTTGCTAAATAATATTATTTTGACTGGATTTTCTCTTTTACATTGTAATTACTAATATTAAACAATTAAAAAGTTGTTTACGATAAAATTATTATGGTAGGTATTTAAAATTATAGAATTATAATCGACTTATTATAGTTGTTATAGTATACACAAAAATAACTCAATAACAGTAGCTACATAATTAATTATAGATAAAAAATGTAAAACTTAAATACTTATAAATATTAAAACGTTAATACCTATTGTATAATTGTTTGCGCTTTTAAAGTATGATAGTTTATAAAAAAAAAAAAAAAAACAATTTTTCATGCGATAAAGATATTTGAAAATATTAATAAAAAATTATAATTTATAGACTGTATTTTTAGCCTATGTGAATTTATGTAAATTTATGGTCATCTAAATAATGAATGTTCTTTTCACATTTCCAACAACCACAGCTCCTAACTATTTGGCGGTGCTTTAAGATATATATATATATATATATATATTATTTTAATATACTGTCTTTGCTTGAATATAAAATTATAAAATATAATCGATAAAAAAACCTTTTTCATAAAAATAAAACATTCTTACTGGGTAGACACTACTCAAACAATAATATACTTAATATTTAAATATTATTTAAGTCTTTTAAAGTCGTCATTCGTTTTCTCCAGACCCGTCTCCTTTATACGTGTGCATTAATGCGAGTGCCAGTGAAAAGACACACGCATCATACATATTTATCAACATCGTATATATGATTGATGACATATGCATATAATATCGTATGCAACACCATCGTCGATCGTCTTTATCGTACCCTAGAGTTAATGTTATTATTGGTCAGGGTGACAGTGTGGTGAGGGGAATGATTGATACTAGAAAATGTATTATTGCGATCCTGTCAGTTTCATATGGAATATGATTTTCTATTAAAACTAACCATCAAAAATTAATAATTATATCATTTTATCACGGCCTTACTACTTAGGCTATTGTAATACTATTTTTTTTTTAATAACATTACATTACTTATTTTATTACCGTCTTAAACAATTTTTAGTATTCAAAGAATATAGATTACAGAGTAATCAAAATTTCCTGTTACTTCTTGGTTATTTTTGTTATCATCTTTAACGAATACTTTGGTATTCGGATGTGCATTTTTGTTTACATAATATTGTAGATAAAATAAAACAATTCTTCATTTTTTGTTGTAATATATTAATATATTAAACATAATAATACTATTACTGTTCACTATAAAAATTAATTTAAACAGTAAATATTTAATTTAACCATTATTAGAGTAACGGATTATTTGTTATACGCCAATATTTATACTTCATTTTAAAATTTGATAGATATATAAAAAAAATATAATTTAATCAAAATAAGCTAATACCTAATATATATTACGTTTTATAATAATGTAGATGTTTTAATATTTAAAAAAATACGTTATGAATGTAGAAGTTAATTATAAATAAATGCGGTGATTAGCTAATTGCAACATAATAGGATATTATGTTAGTTGTATTAATTATTATGTGCCAATTACTAGTTATGAACATAATTTTTAATTTTATACTTATGTGCTATAAAGTAATTTATGAATTTAAGCAAAAATATTATTAAAATATACATTTTTATTATGAAAATATATAAACTATCGTATATAGGTTCTGAACATCACTTTTAAATATAATGTGTCTAATTTATATATGCATATATTTAGTTTATAATATGTAGCATTATATTATATAACTTTACAATAATACTTAAAATGGACAGTTTTAATTAATCAGTTATTCATACTAATTACATTATAATATAATATCGTGCATTTTATGTTATTTTAAAATTTTCGGTATCTTAAGTAAATCTCGACAAAAATATGTTCAGTATTTGCGTATTATGTTTATGTAGTATTATTATTACTTACATAATATTTACGGTGAAATCCAATATCTTTGGATATTAACGGACGTATTTTCTAAGGGTTTACAAAAAAGTCTGGAAAATATATAACGTAGTTCGTCTAAATTATATTATAAGTATATATGGTATAAGGGGTAACTGAGAAAAGAAATAATTGGATTACGTGTGACAATGTGCAAAAAAAAGGGATTGGTAAAAATGACGCGTGAAATTTTTACAACTTTTGGTTCAAAAACCTTTTAAGCTGTCAAACTTTACCGAAATGTAATAAACAAAGTTTTTTTAAGTATGGAAAAATACAAATTATTTTTTTATTGTGTAGTTTTTATTAAAGTCAATATTAATTAATTTGCTTAAATCGTCTCATAAAATAGGTTTTATTGTTTTAAAAGGTAGGTACTAATATGTTTATGATTTTCTTAAAAAGAAAAAAATCAACACCAAATCAAATGAAATTTGTAAAAAGCTAAGCCCATAATAGTGTATAGGTAATCAATTAATATAATAGTTTGATGATATTATAATATAATAATTTAATTAATTATAAATAAAAAAAAAAAATGTAGTTACACGAAATTAAAAATTTAACTTGTATAATAGGTTGTTTATTAAACAAAGAATTAATAATAATTTTATATATTAATTAATATAAAACAATAAAATCTGAACTAAATAATATCTACCTAAATTATTTTACAATACTTTACAAGAATACTTTATATGCCTGATGTGTCTGTTCATTGTAACTATATAGTAGTGTTTCCATAGTTACCAATGCTATTGTTGATTTTATAAAAATATTATTTGTTGCTGTTCTTTTGGATTGTATTTCTTGTCTTTAATATATTGTTATTATTTATTGATATTAAATTAATATTATTTGAATATTTATTAATTTATTACCATTGAGAATCTACAATTTGAAAAAAAATATGTATCGAACTAAACAGGATGAGTTTAGATTCATAATTATTTTTTATGTGATTATTTAACATTGTTCAATAAACTAAAAATAATTATGTTTCACTGACTTGTGTCAATTTAAGCGAAGCGAGATGAATATCCTCTTTATCTCAGTTTCACGTTTCAAATTCACATATCTTATATAACATTGTTTAATGCAATTAATAAGTCTACACACAGCTCTTTGGTTTTTAATTTAATACTGCTGCTCTCTTGATCTTAATGTGTTATTCGCTTTAGTTAATTTAGTTTATTCGAGAGAAAAGAAAATTAGATACGGTTGCTGAGAACAAAACCCTAAAATAGGGTGTACCGAACAAAATTTAACGGGACGGAATGAATTGGACGGTAATTTGAACATGTTCTTAGTAGAATGATTTTTGACGTTTGAACGCAAACACATATTATTCAACGACAAAAATTTCGTGTGAATAATATTATATTTTTAATATCATTCGACATCAATTATTTTTCATACGATTTGAATTTAACGTTGTCATTAAACACGTGAAACAAAATAATATTATTTCTAAAGTGTTTTGTTATACTCGTATACCTTATGACGATATTATTATAATGAAATAATGATCGACTCGTAATATAGTTTTATTACGGTACGGTAATATTATTATTAAACACAATGTACTAAGATTAATATATTATGTTACTTATTAAATTTAAAAAATCAATACATATTTTAATAACTTGGTCTGGTTTTACCTCTAAAATTTTCAAATTAATTTTCTATTAAACATCTATTTTTAAACGACAATCGAAAAATTATATTTTTTCTATCTATTTTGAAGCATAATATCAAATACACTATAAGTGATGTATAGCCTATAGCCTAAAATTATTCAATTTTTAAAAATATA
Source organism: Eriosoma lanigerum (assembly GCA_013282895.1). Lineage (NCBI taxonomy): Eukaryota > Metazoa > Arthropoda > Insecta > Hemiptera > Aphididae > Eriosoma > Eriosoma lanigerum. Next base: position 50,463,126 of record CM023358.1, read on the forward strand.
ATTCACTTATAGTAATTATCTCTAAGGGCTTTTATTATAAACACAATTAAATAAACTTGTGATAATTATCTTAGTTAGTAGAGAATTGTTGAAGCACTTAAAAATTACTAAAAAATAAAATATATTACAAATTTTTACACAATTTAAAGATTGTAATTATTTAATTGTTTTATTGAAATACATTATTGGCTAGAAGAGCATTGTATATGATTTTCCAAAAAACAAAAGTCATTAATAATTGGACCTTAGTAGAATTAATATCAATTAAACTATAAAAATATCAATAATAATAAAAATATTTAAAAGATTCAACTAATTAATATAATATTGATAATAATATCACTTATTATTTATTATCAGTTATAAAGTAAGTAATTAGTTGTATTCTAGACGCATCCACTGTATGCTTTCTAAGATACATTATATGTTATAGTGATGGTTATTTGATAAAAAAAAAAATTATTTTGTGTAGAAAATTCATTAAATCCTATACCTAACAAAAAGTATTATGTATAGCGTTCTTTGCGTTTTTTTAAAGGATAAATAATTTGTATTTTACAATCTACGGATATAATCCTAGTCTTGATTTTTTTTCCTCTTGTAACTCGCTTTATTCTCCAGGTAATTCTTATTAAAACCGTTTTAAAGAGCGTTCAACCCGAATAAACTTAATTCCAAAGCAAATACGTTATAAAAAAAACAAAAAACAAAAACTGGCAAAAGCTCTGGAGGTAGGTAGAGATGAGATGAGATGAGATGTGTTGTTTGCGATAAAAAGAAAACGATTCTCTTGTAGATGAAAACATCCTAACGAGAAATTTGCCCTTAAACTTCAATGTAAGCGATAGCGAAGAAGATGGAAGAATGGGGAATAAATGAATTGCACTCGCCCCTGTTGTGTTATTCCCTGGGGATAAATTTACCAAAAGCAAACAATACTGGCATTACTATAGTGAGTGATTTCTCATCTCTTTTACCCGCCAAAAACACAATAAAAAAATTATACCATCGTATATACAATGAAGCCAAGTTTAATAATTCAGTATACGAGAAATAAACAACGCGAGGGGCCATTACATATTGTTTATTTACATTAAGTGTGTTCCTAATAAAGATAGATTTAAGTTTGAGATGCATTTACGATGATCATATTTAAATTTTATTAAAAATAAAAATTGTTACACGATCGAAATAACGGAATTCAATATTGATAGTCGTATGTATATTAAACTAGTTTTGGTATATTGTAATATACTAAACCATTATATATTTTTATCGATAAAAGGAAGAAAAGGAAATAATAGATAGAGTTACCTCACAAACTGTATTCTTATCTTTACCACATTGATAATAAAATAAACTGTGTAAAGAAAAGTTCCAAACAAAGTACTCAAAACCTGCTTTTTACAACAAATGAAAAACTAGAATACTGTGTTTTTTATAAAAAAAACGTATGTATCATACATTAGTCATTGAGTATGTGCTTACTGACTAATTTTATCATCGTTTTTATCCTATCACTAGGTTAAAATGGTTAAACACGAAAAAATTATACCTAACGATTGTAATTGGGTTTTATACGAACTATTTTAAGTATCATAAAACATGTATACGAGATGTTTGTTTATATAAATATTATTGTTTTATTTTCCTACTTTATGTTAATAATTAACTCAATTCAAACGAATTCACATTAGTTTAATAAACTTAAATATTAAATATTAATAATTTAAAGTATTGTATTTGTGCATATAAATTTATGTACTTTGTTCAAGTTGACTTATACATACAAAAAAAGAAAAATGTAATATTTCCATAAAAAGAAAATTATATTATTTCTATTGGCATGGTATTTTTATTTGAAAATCGTAACCTTTTTCACTCCTCCGTCTTGCAAGTCTTTGGGAATTAATGGAATATTGTCTAAACGAATATTAATGGCAAATGGAAGTCAATGAAGTTCGTGTCATTTGTTCTCTGTAAAATAACATTTGACTAATGGACCATAGCCGATCGGCCGTGGTGGGTGACAAATAACATGCCCGGGAATCGTAATTTTTCGAAAAAGACTAAAGCCGGAAATTAAAACGCATCCATACAGCAGCTAGTGTTCTTCGTCGCATTAGCTTCACTCCGGTTTGTTTTCCTTTGGAATGTCATAGTCAAATGACTTTTATTATCAAAATCGGGGCCAGCGGTAGAGGAAATTTCTTCTCTAAAGTATTTTTAACCACCCCTTTTCTGCATAGAATAACTATCCCTCTTAAAACGTTCGAAAAATTTACGCAGAGAAACTGGAATAATTTAGCCGTTTATATCCCGGTGGGTTTATTTTATGTCAGTAAGAAACCGATAAATGCATTGAAATTGGAACTGATGAAATAAATTCGATCGATATAGTTATCAAGGAAAACGCTGTAGTATATTATTATTATGTTTTGTATTTCTAGGTTTAAAAAAAAAGTATATTTAATATAATATAATTTAATATTTAGAGTATAACATCTGGAGATTTTATAAATACAATAAATTATATCGATAGTTTCCAAGTTAAAGATATTTTGTCTGTAATAGCGTGTAGGTAACCTCCTAGTACCTTTTTTATTCTACGTGTGCCTATGTGTGTTTTTTATTTGATTTATTATTGTTATTGCATTATGATGTCGCATTGAAATGTCTATTTTATTTATTTTTTATTATATGAGAAATGCCTAACAATAAGACCTTATGTCGCCGGACTGAATAAATGTGAGAAGGAAATGCACGTGGATCTTTCATCGAAATGTAACGTATAGTCTATACTCTATAGAGAAAATATAACCTTTGAAAGCTTACGACCCAAAAACTAAATCATTAATATTATAAAACTGATGTTTGATTATTGAGAAAATTCACAGTGATACATATTAATAATCAAATAGTTTCATTATATTGATTTATTATTTTTTATGATCATACAAAAACATAATTAATGATTTTTAAATTGAATTTTACCATAACTATATAACTATTATTTATAAATTATCAAATAAATATGTTAAGTTTGTATATTAATAATAATAATAAAAAAAAACAATATAACAATAAAATCGAATTTATTTAGTTATATATTATCTACTAATATTTTATTTAGAGTAATCTTTTACTATTTTACATTTTATAATATACAATTGAAAAATCATAAAATTATTTAGTATTTAAGTACTATTATAGTAATCTGCAATTTTATATATTTATTGTTTAATGATAAAGATGCATCCTAAAGTTATATTTTATTTATATAAAAAAAAAAAAAATGATCGTAGAAAAACTATTTTGTGTATTTATTACCAATTCGAATAAAATGAAATAGATTCAGTTTTTTCCTTTTTTATCATTTATATTATTATTTCTTAATGACTTTGAAGTCCTCAAATATGTAATACTTTACAATAACATTTACATATAATAATATATATTTGGAATGGTGTTTGAATGTCTACAAAAAAAGCAAATGATATAATGTTACGGAAGAGACAGTTTGAGTAAGAAAACTTTAAAAGAGATTGATAGAAAGTACTTCAGCTGTACGCGTTAATCCCATAAATAGCTAAATTGCAGTAAAAAAATAATCACAGACTGTTATTATTAATACAAATTGTTTTTCTGGTATGATGAATTGTGTGTAGTATAATATATTCCTCTTTTCGTAGCGCCTATTGCCATATTAAAAGACTGCCTAATATGATACGCCGGGAAAATTACTTTTTGCATTTAAGATTTAACATCGTTATAGAAGGGTAAAAGCTTTAGTTAAGAAAATTATTTTCGGTGTATTATTTAATTTTAACATGTAAGTTTATATATTTATATATTTAAACAAAATATTAATCAAGAAATATAAATAACAAAAGTAGTACAAAAGGTAATTTTCCCTCGTCCATGGCCGTTTATCAAAAAACTCATCGGAAACAAAACGTTTCTGTGTATTATAATAATCAACTTCTAAATAACATCTCTTTATTATAGTTTACTCTAACGGTTAGGGTAAATGCACACACTATATAAGACGGATAAGATGTAACTCACGGTGAAACTTTTACTCCCCTTTTACTTCTACATCACCAGGAAACTATTTCAAAACCGTGTTAAACCACGCAAAGTACACGGACAGTGATAATTACAAGGACCCTGTAGTTCTGAATATAGTTACCTTAACCCTTTTGGGAAATGACTTCCGAGCACTGCAAACTATGTGTTTACAACATACAAGTCGAAAATTCTTACTTTCATATATTTGGATAGTTATAGCAGAGTCCTAGCTTCTAAAATACCTATATTACTTTTCAATAATATTTAGATGACTCAGCTTGGTTAGCTAGTTATTATTATCATATAATGCAGTAAAATAATATTATATAATACGAATAATTTTAAAAACAAATTCTACATTACCACATAATTGATTACTAGGTATTCAAAATTGATTTATCTTATCATTCTCCAATGTTTGCATTTGACTTTCACAATTTCCCAGAGTAGAATAATGTCGTATGTTTACAAAATGTACAATATTGATGTTTATTATGTACGGCAATGTAAATTAAATATAGAGAAACAAAAGAAAAATAATTAAGAAAATGTAGAGCGTTTTATAATTTATTTATTTCAGCAAATCACGTGATTACGTTCATGCTGAATATGATAATATGTATTTATTATGAAACAATCCTAAACACTCATTTATTAAATGTATAAGACGTTTATAAATCTAAAATGTGTATGCATGATTATCAAAGAATTTAATTGTTCAGTGTTAAAATATACGTCTAACGACTTTTTATTACAAGTTGCTACAAAAAATATAATTTACAACAATATTAATTATAAATAATTACTCATATCTGCAGGTATATAATATTTATTATTTATTTAAAAATTATCTATAATAATTATTATCAGTTTTATTTTTAATCATTCTAAATTTATTGTAAGAAACGTTTAAAAATATTTAATATTATGTAGATTTTATTGCTGTTGTTTTTTAACGTGACTTCAAAGATATATAGTATTTTGCCTTCACAAACAAATTATTTACAATGTAATAACTGAATTGTTTCCCAGCAAATGGTGTTAGAACAAAACGTGTTTTAATATGTAAAAATATTGATATTCAGAAAATAAAAAAATAATACTTCTTTCCCAGATCACATTAGAGCGGTGCGGATAGGAACAGGATATTATAATGCGGTCTATGATAATCCATGAAACCAATATGATGCTAAGCCGTTTTCTACACCCGGTCAAATATACAGTATTTTAAACATAATATAACATAATATTATCATACAATATGATATCAAACCGCGTTTGTCAGTTTCAATAACCTATTCAACCATTTAAAATATCTAAAGTTGAAGATTTTAATTTCCATTGATTATTTTTTAAATTCCATACATAAACTATATTAATACTATTATAATATTAGATACAATTTTTAGAAAAAATAAAATTTATTAAATGTTATAAATTTATCAGTTTTAAATTTAAGTAAAGCAACAATATATTTAAACTCAGATAAACATAATGGGATTTTTTATACATGTATATTTGCAGGGATAACCCTTTTAGTTTCAATGTAGGCTGTTGCAAAGCATTATACATAATAGATATAACTTATCCTCTTTGGCTTTCAATATGTCATAATTTATACATTTATGGCACCACATGTCTACTCATCAACCACGCTTATACAGCTGCAAAGAGAATGACCACGTATGTAAATATACTAAGCTTAATTACTTTTAGTATAGATGCTAAATGGATAACACGAGAGAGATGTCATCGAGATATTTAAACAGGAGATTATGTTTGACAAATATTGTAATGCATATTAATAGTATCCAAATTATGTTTAACCGTACTACGAGATAATTATCGATTATCGACCTCAGTTTAATTTTAAGATTTAATTGTATAATACATAGTATTATTATAAAATTAAAACGTTGATTTTTATGAATTATTATCAAAACACAACAAAATTATTATTTATTCATTTTAATTCGTTTAATATACTCGTATATTTTAAATTAAATATTTAATAACTATTGCTGTGTGTTGTGTTTATAAATGCCTCGTAAAAACTTAGATTCATGTCTAATATTAAACGCATAAAACATATTATGATGACCAATGAACATCATAAAAATTGTAAACATAATTAAATTACATGCTCAAGTAAAAATAAATCGTTCTATTTTTCTATAAATATTTCATATAAATACTATTTCACATTATTTATATTAGGTATCCTGAATTTTGACATTATGAACGCTATAATATATTATATCATATTTTTCCAATAAACGTATTGTGACAATTAACTCCATATTTTCCATTAAGATTACCAAGTGATAAACATCCGATGAGTTACAAAAAAATACAAGAATATCTGCATAAAGTATATTTGATTCTTGAACATTGTGTCGATTTGAAACAAGGATATTTTGTTAATTCGAATAGATGTGTAAATAAATTGAATATATAAAATGTTATCAGTATTAACTTATTACGTCTGAATAAGTATATTTTATTATACGAAAGCTCTTGTCTTTTAGTGTAAATGCGAGGCGATTGTTCGGCTCTTTCGTCTGTTTTTTTATTTCGGTGATTATTGTTGGGCGTGTCACTACTATATCGGTGTGGCTTTTTAAGTGAAATTAATTTTTCACCAAAACAGATGTCGATGATTTTGTCGGAGATAAAAAATTAGCTTCGCAGCACACCCACGCGCCACGTTCGCTTTTTTGCTTTTATTCTCAGTCGCCGACACAGTTTCTTATATGATGTACTGTTTGAAATATGTTTTATACGCAATCCTGCAACGGTTACGAGCAATTATTATTATTTTATGAAATACGCGGGCGTTATGGAACAGCCCACTTGTATGTTATTATATTATATTCGTATGTAATACGACTATGTACCGACAAATACATACAAAAAGAAAAAAAAAAAAACTTTCATAAATCATAAATATATTATTATGCTTTGCTGTTGTAAAAACAAAATCCAAACGGTGGTGCCAAACAACATACTGAGCTTTTATAATTCATTTTAAAGACTATTTGACATATTTAACGTCACCGGTATTTATATAATGTTATTACACGTTTGAGATTAGTATTAATAACAATATTATCTCTCGCTAAAATATACGTAATTACAATAATTACTTAGACATATTCTAATCAATAATTAATAACTCAGTATAATTAGTATGAATACAGGTTTTGTGTTATTTGAATAGTGCATACTACTCTACTGTATTATTCTATAAACACAATAGATTAAGATTAGCTTTAGATAAATTTGCATGTTAGATAACCTGTATTATCGTTTACATAATTAAATTGTACTATAATAATATTATGAATATTACTGCGACCGACATAATCTACATCAAAACCGACCACTGTCTGCGTTAATATTATGCTAAACCATTTAAATACTGATTATATTATGTTCGATTCTATTTCGCTCAAAGTTGTCGATTGGTTTAATTTATAATAATATATTGTTGGTATGAAATTAGTTTTTTAATCATCGAATGGTAGCATAAAAAATCAAATAACAATTGACTCGTTAATACATTACATAGATTACATACATTTGAAAATATAAAATGTAAATGTGTACATTTTTTTATGCATACATTTTATGTCGCATTAAAATTAAACAATAAAGTAGTAGTATTCTTTTGATGTAGATAATTCATATGTCACTAAAATAATAATATAACAATCGTGTTAATTTTGTCAGAAATGTTTGGTTGGATTATTATATAAATATTTTTAAACATTTTTATTAAAAATAAAATAGTTGTGCCTACAAGTCGTGGCACTCAATACGAGTAGTATTGATAAATATTGTCACAAATAATAAAATTATATTATAACACACGTAAGACTTTATCGTAAAGACGAATATTTTAACGATAGTGTTAATAATATTACATTGAGTTAGGGTTGGGTAAACATGGTTACACGGCAACAAAAAATCCATTATAAAAACGTTGTTAAATATTTACCATTTGCAATGGGGTTAGAAATATGAAAGGTTCACTTCGAGTACTCAAAAACTATATATATATATATATATATGTACAATACACATAAAATGACGTTACGAGTTTTCCAAAGAATCGTCGAATTTCTAAAACCGTTCAAATCATTTTAGGCAAGTAGAGCACACAGTCTGCCACCGTGTTGATCTAAACACGATACAACCCACTCGATTACACTATTGAATTTTGAAGATGACGACGAGGATATAAATATATATATATATAGACCATTATTCCACTTTGCTGTAATATCGTTTGAGTATAACATATTTTTACCGTTTTGTTTAATGGTTTTACTTACTAGCGAGCGTATTATTTCAGAGTTCAAAGCTCTGTGTTACACATAATATAATAAGCTTTAAAAGCATAATCGATTTATACAGGAAAAAAATTATCAAACGCTATTAAACGATGTGATAACGGTTAATTTTTAAACTGTGATAATATTTAACATAGACAATATCATAATACTCAAATGAAATGATATTGTATAGTTTTAAAAATGATTAAAATTACTATGGACGTACGTCGTACATGTATTACATTAAAATTATAATAATATTATGAACAATAATTTGTGCCCCGAAAAATATTTCTATATTAACAATTTTAGTCAGAATGCAAATTATAAGAAAAAAAATTATAGTCTAATAATACATATATACATAACATACAAAAAAATAATAATTGCCATTCTTTTATATAGAATATAGTATTAACAGTTATTGATGTTGTGATAATATATTATAATTATTATCGTATTCAATAAACAAATAATAAAAAGAAAGTTTTTTATATTAAAATCAAATTAACAAAAAAATAAAACATTCTAATATTATTATAATTATTGTTTATTTAACATTATTTCAATTTAATAGAAATTGAACTCAGTTTAAATGTGTAAAACAAAATCATATGAAAAATATAATATATATATTTGATCATTGCATATTACGCATAACATACAATTGAATGGAATATTTTCAACAAAAAAAATGTTAATTGTTTCCAATTAATATTTTCACTAATAAATATTATATTGTATATATTTTTTATAATAATTAAATATATTTTCTAAAAGTCGACGAGATTCAATGTTTCAAAATATTACATAGTATAGTTATCAATAAATATTAAAAAAAATTATTATACTTTATTATAATATTATACATTAATAATCAAATATGTATATACTGGTTTCGGTGTAAACAGGAGTTAATCTATAAATAATAAATAAGGAAAGGCTTAGTCTAAGGTAAAATTGGATAATAAAAACATGTTTTATACTAATATATTATATTATAAGTACAAAAATGTTCAAAGCACATTTTACAGCCACTTAGCTATTCTAGACCCACGCCAAAGTGTAAACAATACAAATAAAAATATCTTAGGTAAAATAGTGAAACAGTAAAAATTGTGAACATTACGTTAACGTAATGATTTCTAATAATAACTAATTTCATTCTTTTATCATTATGACTTGTGTTTTTTTTTGTGTGTATAATATTTTACTTTTATATATTAATAACTAGAATGTATATATATAGCAACAGTTTCGTTTCAAACATTTCAGTCTTTTTCATTTTATTTAATTGGTAATTATATTTTATTGTAGATAAACATATTGCATCGACTATAGAAAATTTATATTTGTAATAAAAATACAATTTTGTCGATTTTATATAAAATGAATTCAAGAAAACTGAAATTATAATTGAAACTAGAAAATACCTAGACGGTTTTTAATTTTCTATTAAATTATTATTAATCCTATACAGACTCGTGCAGATCGTCTTTGTGTTTTTGAATAGTGTTCGCGAGAGGTTTGAAAGTTGCAGAATGTATGCATCATCCGAACGGATATAATAATAACGATAATACAATTTGGAAACATTTCAGCAATGGAAGTGATGTCGATAACTCGATTAAGAGACAAACGTGGCCCCGGCAACAGGAATTTTCTTCGCCGACGACGACGGTTTTATTTAATATTAAGGCGCCGCCAGTATAAGAAATCGGACGAGCTCGTCGAATACGACCGTGGTTGTTGTTAATACGTAACCACGGTTTTACCGGTCTGGATAGGTTCCGATGCACTTTGAAAACTTCAATTTGTTCTCATTTGCACCGGAGACGACCGGATGCGCACGTTTTGCATTTCCCCCGAGTAAACACTGCGAATAGTATTTCATTTTTTTTCATTCTTTCTCTGTGTCTCTTAATTTGTTTCTCTCTCGGTCTATTTCCGCTCCACTTCATTTACTATATATTATTTTATAATATATACATCTAACATTTCCGCCGTTTCACGCGAAATACAATTTTAATATAAATTTTCAAACATTTATATCTACTTCACTTCTGAAGCAATTATTGTGAAAAAAGTATTTTATAATGTAACACTCATGTTGTACAAAAGATTGAAGTGTCATATCGTTATAAAATAATATTACAATATAATAGAAACTTTGGATCAATTTGTCAGTATGATATCAATACCGTCGATATCCTTTTATCTCCCATCAATCTCCACGCAATTCTCCCGATATTTCTACATAAAATAACTACACTACAGTCGTCTTAAATCACTGATGTCGAAACTCTTTTAAATAGGTGTTTCAAACGGATTAAAATTAATTTTGTTGTGAAGAGTTCTATCAACGGATTGTTGCCACTTTCATTATGTTGATCATATTGATATATTATTTATTGTAGATCGTATTTGCCAAAACTATTAATCTTTATCTTCGGGAAAATTATAAGCGACATTTCAAAAAATTGATAAAATTAGTTATACATCAAAACATAAAAAAAAAAAAAAAAAAAATGGCAAAATGGCAGGATATGAATTGAAATTATAAAAATATTAATGAAAAGGAAAATCTATTAATTTTCATATTATGTAATGTATTTTAATTTAATATACTATAATTAGAGCAAACTCCCAGGGGGGTGTTAAGCAATTAGCACTACGGGTGTGGCGAACCTGGGGCCCCGAGCTGTGGACTGAACTTACTTTAGTTAGTTGGTTCATTTCATCCTTACTCTGACCTTAATTGGTTGGAGTAATCAGATCCTCCAATAGGAGGTTGTCGTAAGGCCAATCACCTTACACGCAAAACAATATGATTACGAAACAACGACTAATATTGCCTCGGAACGTGGAGATTACGGATTTATGTATTGGAACTTGGAATGTGCGATCAATGTATAGGACTGGAACATTGACGACAGTCGTATCGTGTCTTGAGCGATACAGACTGGATATAACAGCAGTTCAAGAAATAAGGTGGGACGGATCTGGTAGTATAAAGTCACAAGGAAATACAATTTTATATAGCGGTGGAGAAAAACATGAAAGAGGAGTAGGCTTTATTATTAAGGACAAATTTTTGCCGAATGTTGTCAAGTTTGAACCAATAAGTGATAGAATCTGCTATATGGAATTTAAATGCAAATGGTTTAACATAGTAATTGTAAATTGTTATGCGCCAACAGAGGATAAAAGCGAAGAAGTAAAGAATGCTTTCTACGATGAGCTAGACAGAGTATGTGATGAGCTATCTTCGGGGAAGCCAAAAATTATCATTGGTGACTTCAATGCGAAAGTCGGAAGAGAAAGGATATACAGACCAACTATTGGAATGAACAGTTTGCATAGTGAGTCCAATGAAAATGGAAACAAATTGATTTCATTTGCAGCAGCAAGAAACATGGTCATAAGCAGTACAATGTTTCCGCACAAAAACATTCATAAACAGACCTGGATATCACCCTGTGGAAGGATAAGAAACCAAATAGATCACATAGTCGTTGACAGGAGAATAAGATCAAGCGTTGAAGATGTAAGAAGTATGAGGGGTTGTAGTGCGATATCGGATCACTTCTTGGTAAAGGCAAAGTACAAACTAAAAATTTCAGTGAATTGGCAGAAGAAACAGAGTACCAAAAAAATTAACAGAGAACTACTAAATGGAAACCAAGCAAAGGAATATCAGGGAAAATTGAACAAATACCTTTCAAGCGCTGAACATGAAGCAAATATAGAAGAATTATGGGGAAGAATAGAAAAAGCGGTTAAAAGAACCTCAGAAGAAGTATTGGGTTACGAACCACAGAGAAGGAACAAGCACTGGTTCAATGAAATGTGTAGTAAGACCACGGAAGAAAGGGATAAAGCGAGATTAAAAGTGCTACAGGACCCAAAAGAAGAAAATAAAAGAGAATTAGCCATGAAACAGAGAGAGGTAAAGAAGACAATTAGGATGAACAAGAGAGCATGGGAAAAAGAAAGAGTACAACTCATAGAAAGTAGTAGAAAGAATAATGCTCGAATCTTCTTTGGGAAAGCGAATGAAGTTAAACATGGGTTTAAACGTAAAACATCAATGGTTAGAGGAGAAAATGGAACGTTACTGACCGATAACAGAAAAATAGCAGATGAGTTCAAAAAAATGTTTAACACACTTTTAAACCAACCTAGTGAAAGGACAATTATAGAAGAACGTGCAACAGTAGAACAAAACATAGAACCACCATCAAGAGCAGAGGTAGAAGCTGGTATTGAAATGCTCAAAAGCGGTAAGGCAGCGGGAGAAGATGAGATAATTTCTGAATGCCTTAAAAAGGGAGGACAACAACTAATAAACCAGCTACATAACTTAATTACTAAAGTTTGGGGACATGAAGAAATACCAAGATCGTAGCGTACATCTGTTTTATGTCCTATTCTTAAAAAGGGAGACCCCATGAATTGCAAAAATTATAGGGGAATCTCCCTTTTGAACACGTCATATAAGATACTGTCTAATATTCTACTTACTAGAATTAAACCCTATTTACGAGAAATTATTGGAGATTACCAGGGAGGGTTTATGACAGGGAAGTCAACCCAGGATCAAATACATGTTATTAAGCAAATGATCGAAAAAAGCCATGAATTTGACAAAGATATACACCTCCTTTTTATTGATTTTAAGGCCGCATATGATATGGTGAATAGAGAGAAACTATGGAGCGTTATGTGCCAATTGGGTATACCTGAAAAGTTTGTAAGACTAGTCCGTGCTTGTGTACAAGGATCAAAATGTAAAGTGAAGTTCGGAGATGCCGTTTCGGAGGATTTTGAGGTGGTGACAGGGCTTAGACAAGGTGATGCCTTGTCCCCAGCTCTTTTCAATTTAGCATTGGAATCAGTCGTAAGAGATACCCTAGTAACTGCAAGTGGAATTAAAATTGGAATTGACAAACAACTAATTCTAGCTGCCTATGCAGATGATTTAGTGATAATGGCAGAAAATGAAGAAAATCTAAAGGAGACAACACGAATTTTGCTGGAAAATGGAAAGAAAATAGGATTAATTATAAATGAAGATAAGACAAAATATATGGTCGTAACTAGGAATAACCATAAAGGGGGACACCTGGATATTGGGGAATATAAGTTCGAAAAAGTAGATGATTTTAAATACCTAGGAGTGGACATCAACAAGGATGCAAATAGCCACGAGGAAATAAAGATTAGATTAGCAGCGGCAAACAGATGTTATTTTGGATTGGTCCCTCTATTTAAATCAAAGATATTATCATGGAAGACAAAAATAACCCTTTATAAAGTACTAGTAAGACCTATAGCTTTGTATGCATGTGGGACGTGGGCCACTACAAAATCGGATGAACTAAAATTGGCCACCTTCGAGCGGAAGATATTAAGGAGAATCTATGGTCCAAAAACAAATAACGAAGGAGAATACGAAATAAGAACAAATCAGGAGATCCAAGACCTATACGGAGAACCGAATATTAACGGAATTTTAAAAAGTAGTAGGCTGAGCTGGGCCGGTCACGTGTGGAGATCAGAGGGGCCAATTGGACAGGTTACGAGATGGAAGCCAAATACAAAAAGGCCTAGAGGACGTCCTAGACAAAGATGGAAGGATAGAGTGGTCAAGGACTTGAGGGAACTTGGAATAGAGGATGGGGAAGAGCTGGCAAGAGACCGAGACAGGTGGAGGCAAGTGGTTGTTGCGGCAATGGGCCTGAATGGCCTGTAAACGCTTAAAGAAGAAGAAGATAATTAGAGCAAAACGTGTTAATTCTATTAATTTTTCCATAACGCGCTAAATGCATATTACGTCATTACCCATATTAAAATTTAATATTGGTACATACATTTAATTGAAAATAAACTGTTTCCATAGCTCGAAAATTATATTCATAGTTGTAGAAAATGATTATTCTTAAAGTATATAAAATGACAATATTACGTCTAGGGATGTAATTTTACGTTATTGTGGTCGTATAATTTTGGATTCATAAAATTAATATATATTTTAGTGTAAATTAAAATTTTTATCACTGATATCTTTGCGTTTTGAATTAAATTGAACATATAAATATTTTTAAATAAAATAAATTTGATACTTCTTTACTCAAATCGAATTTAAAAATTATGAAATTATCGAAGTGAATAAACACGCTTGAAGAACAGCCTTGTTTTTACGAATGTTTTCGAAAACGTCATTCTCTATTAATGTTATAAGCTTTTAATTCTATAAAATACCTTCGTAATATTCAATCATTTTAATTATCATCCTTCGTTTTTTTTTTTTCATGCGAGCAATCAGCATTTTGTAAATTTTAACAAACTATATATTAATACATATACATTTTTTAACATTAATCTGATTAAAAATCAATTATTTCTACCGGCATAAATATTATAAATTGTTTTACTTGTTTTGTTAATTCCACATTAATACACTCATAATCTCTCTATGGATTATAATTTTTTTTTATACATTTTAAATAATTAATCAAATTAGTATAAAATTGAATGAAAATGATGTAGTTAATAACAAAATAAATATTTTCCCCTATTATTAATTTTTACTTAATGTGAATTTGGCCTTTAAAAAAAAAAAAAAAAAAAAAAATACATAGATCAAATTGAATACTTCGCGTACAATATGAGATAGAGTCCGATAGTACGGCGTATCGGATAGGTAATTCAACTACACCCGTGTCAATGTCAATTTAAAATAAGGAAAAACTATTTGCTCCGAAAAGTAACAATAGTGTTCCTCCGTATTGAAAACTATTTCCAATAAACCAATATATAATATTATTATGTATTGGTTAAGATGTACAATTCGATTATAAATTTTAAAAAAAAATCGACAATAAAAAAAATTCAATTCAATTATGTAAATACTTGCAATTGAAATATTATATTTAATGTTTTAGACTCCTATTAATAAAAATTTTAATTAAATTTTTTTTACTTATCTAGTAAATTATCATGTAATAATATTTTTTAAATTTTTTTTTAATACAAAAAATAATCGAATTTCAACTCAGTATATACGTATAGCGTTTATTATCATGAATACTATTGGTCAAAATAAATAAAAAATATATTTTAATAATTAAATTGTACAAATTAAATCACACACTGGTGTGATTGTTATAAGACTATTATATTATTTTTAAATGAATATTTACGAAATGTTATTATCATTATTATGAAATAAAATTATTAATATATTAAATAAATGATACGGATAATTTAATACAATTTATATGCACTATTTAAAAAGAGTTGAATAGTTTTTAAGGGTTCTTTTATTTTATCATCAATGTACAGTTTATTAATAGTTAAATACATTTTTATAGTTTAAGCAATAATTATATTCGTATTTTACAGATACAGTTGTAAAGTATAACACTTAGAGCTGTAGAAACTTTTCTGTTTGCATATATTTCAGGGAACTATTCAAAATAGTTATTTAGTTTTGAATATATACAACTTATATTACTTCGAAAAGCATGACTATTTACAAAATAACCATAAATTTAAACTGCCAAACCGCTAAATATTTTTTGATGGTACTTAAAGCTTACTAGGAAATAGAGCAAAGTCACGAATACTCGATTATCATAAAGGGTGTTTGCCCCTATACGAAAACAAAATTGAAATTATTGTGGTAACATGTAAATATTAGAAAAGCCCTTAATGCGTTATGTATGTTATAGTTTTTGATTATACAACGTATCATTCTACATTTTTCTATGTTTGGAAGTCGAAATTCAGCAGTGGCTTTTGCGCAGGGCATGACAGTTTATCGCGTACAATTGAATTCTAAATGATTTCACAAAGAAAATGTATTTTTTTCGTCGCCATGATTGTTTCGACGACTTGAAGAATATAATATTATACAATGCACAATTGTATGGAAATGTGTCATTACGTCAGTAATTTAGTTGGGTGAATCCATTTCCGTCTTATACACGTTTTCCTGTTTTCATTCTTCAAGCTGTACCCTCGCCGACGCTCAATATCGTTTTAAGTTTCCTAGTTCGTTACGCGAGCGTAGTACAACGTTTTACGGAAGTGGTATGTTTTAAATTATTAATTTGTTTCATTTTTATTTCTTTTCTTCTGGTGCATTTTAAATATACGTATTATACGCGGTAGTATATACGTATATTCTTTTTCATTATTATTATTCGGGGTTTATTTTTTTCGTTTTTTTTTTTTTTTTTTTTTTTTGCAAAGTCCCCTTGTTTTTTTATTAGGCTTATTAAAAGGCCAAGACTCGTGATTTTACCAACCCCGCAGGGTTTAAAACAAAATTACATAAGCGGGAGCTGAGTTTTATATAATCCTGAGGTTTGATTATATAAATATAAAATAAAAATCGGGGGAAGTTTGTATTTTAAATACGCGGGGAACCCTTTGTGGGTAATTAAATCACGTACCTACATTCTCGTGTATCAAAAGGTTATTTATTATTTTACATAAATCACTATCCGCTGAAAATAATATTATAAAAATATAGATAGTATTCAATTATAACGCAGTAGAAAATGTCCAAAAACGTCGTCAAAAAAATGCGCTTTTGGGATACATAACCGACCTTGGATCGTTACTGAGTCCCGATGCTCTGTGGTTCCCGAGGCAGTGAGATTAAATTGTTTCGAATTTCTCGTGCACATACACTCATTCATTATAAGTTCTGCGGTTATCCGCCGCATTTTCGTATATAATTTTGCCGCTGCAACAGTAACAGCAGCAGTAATTGTGCGAGCCTGTCGTAATTCATAAAACTTAGAATAAAAAATGCGAATTTAATAAGTATATAAAGGACACGCGTGCAGTAGTTGTTGCCTGCAGTTTTCTTGTGTGGTATCCGCTAAACATTTAATATCTAATGATGATAATAATATACACCATAATATTCTACGATAAAACAATCGGCCGGAATATCTTTTCTCTTCAGTTACCGTCATCGTCAATGCCGACAAACTTACTTCGCATTCACATATCTTCCATTTATTATTCAAACGTTTTCAAATATTTACTTGTGTTTGTTCAAAGAATATGTAATACCTTTGTACATCAATCGAATTCAATTCTGTATAGTACTATCGATAATAGCACTATCGGATACGTTTAATATTGCGTATAGGTCGGTAGATGAGGTACCATCAATATCAGGTGCGTGTTTATTGCCGTCACTACTGACGTTTAAGATTACATGGTGTGGATCAATCTTGTATTTTATAAATGATCGATTAACGATATTTTTGTCTATATTATGCATATATTATGTCGTTTGTAATGACTGAACAAAACAAATGGTTTATAATAATAGACAGTTTATATTTTTCATTGTCGTCACTAGTTTAGTAAAAATTACTAATAAAAACAGTTACTTTTTCAAAATATATTTCAGATTCTTATTTGAATACTTTTATTAAAATATTTTACAAGGTTGGTTGTCGCATTATTAAAGATTCGTAATACAGAGGAACATCGTTTTATGGGCATAATACCAATTTTGTTTATTATACCATTAATAAATAAACAAATTAATAGTGACAATGTTGATATTCAAAACATTTGTGACAAAAATAATACAATATTTTTTATGGAAATACATAATTATTATTACGTAAAGGTAGATTTTCCCGAACATTGTTTTAAAAAATAATAATAATAATACGAGGTATGCCACTTTTTAATTTAATACAAAACTTATTGAAGAGAGCAATAATATAAAATAATATTCTTGTAATATTCTGAATAGTTAGTAATTTCAATTTTGTTTTAATTTACAGGAGCCGCTTCTGCATCCAAATTGTATACAGACGCTATAATGAGATTGGCCAGGCAATCGCAGCAAGGCACTTGGGGAGGATCGGCCGATATCGGTAAGTGATAATAAAACATTTTCCTCTCTTTATATAAAAATGGAACTTTATATAAAAATCGTAGTTCGGTGCTTTCGCTATGGGTAAAAACATCCAATCATAATAATATATCACACATTATTGTCACATTTTTTTTTACATTCACGAATTTTTAATTGAATTATTTTGTTTGAATTGAAAAATTATTCATACATTGAACAAATTTGTTTGTGTTGTTTTTTTTTTTTAATTATTATTTTAGTTTTGATTCGAACTCATGTCGCATGTTTTAATGCAAACAAATCGATTTGTCGAGAAAATGGCAACTAGCTAATTCCTGTCACTTTCCTCCCGAATGCGCTATGCAAATACGAGAGATAAATATTGCATTTTCGCCTCGAATTTCTCTACCCCTCTAATCCTTGTTTCTTCGTGACGAATTAACAATCACCCGCTGACAGACGTTGTTCAAATATTGTTTGTTGTTTTTCCGCGTTTGTCACTTGTGACCTAAAACATGAACAAATATTTTAACGAAGTTAAAAAATAAAATAATTTAACTCCGAATGATTTATCCATAGTCCTCGACAAAATTCAATAATTGATTGCATATATCGTATTTGACTATATAAAGTATTAAAAAGTTCATAATATTACACAAGTCTTGTTAAGGCTATATAATATAATTCCTGTCAAGCATAAACATGCAGTACCGACTTCGTTTGAAATATTTATCACACAATATTATCTGGATTGCAATAATAAAATATTTTTGTAATCTGACCAAACTATTAATATAGAAACTTTGAACATGAAGTCGAAAACATTAAATGTGACGATAAAAATAGATTAACGATGATATAGAGTGATTTTAACTTATATATTAAAAGTATTTATATAGTATTTTCAATAATATTGTACGAGTATAATAATAAAATATTATATTAAATTTAATTTAATTAGACAACTAAGTTAAATAAAACAGACTAAAGTTTGAAATATATATATAAATATTATGTAGGTATTACTATTGATTTTGAAATATAATCAACTATTAGTGTATATGAAATTAATTATTACTAATTTACAAATATTATTCGGACTACAGAGTATGAAACATAATATATTATTAACGTGTATTTTCGTACTGTGTACAAAATATGGGTTGGATAAATCGAAATCACAGTAATTTTAAAAATATAAAACAAAATATTATAATACTACAAATATTAAATTTGTGTATAAATAAAAATATGAGATTATACATAATAAGAACAATCCAAATAGAAGTTATAATATTTAACGATGACATTGCGTCTTCGAGATGTACGTAGTATAATAAATGTCATTCGAACGAATTAAATTGCTTGACCTTAGCCAGAGACCTTTGTACGACAGTAAAACAAAAATATGAAACCTTAAAAGATACAAATACTTTAAGATGATTAAATTAATTCTTGTTAGATTCGTCGACGATTGTGCACATCTGTGGTTAAATTTAAAGCTAAAGCGGACACATATGCTGTCCAATCATCAATGAATTATTATACTGAATATCAGATGGTTATAAATCTCGACGGTCTGGTCAAAGGTACAAAACACAAATTCGATTCTTATGGTATAGTAGTTATATGTGTGTTATTATTATTGTGTTATTTTTATTTTATAAGCACAGAAAAAATAATAAAGTCCGTCGGTATAAGATAAGATTTGAGAATAATATTTTAATATAATATTTCACGGTATTTACTGTACCATTTATTTCATTTATTTGTGGTAAATATAGTTATAATTTTATTTAAACTTTCTCTAGTAATTTCCTTTTATATTTTATAACCACAAATAGACGTTTCCAGCTTGTAATCATATTTTATTTAGTTATATTTGTTATTTTATTTCTCCTTAAATGTTAGATGTGCATAGGGTTGTTCATATAGCTGTAATCAGAACTAAATTGCAAGTGCTGCATAAAATAATTTAGGTTCATTTTTTTTAGTAATAGTAACTGAAGAGATATTTACGTATTTATGGTTAAGAAAATATATTTATTTAAACTTTACTAAAATAAAATTATATCAAACATTTAATATTGTAATGGTTGATACTATATAAATATTGTAACTACCATTATCTCGGTCATATATATATATCCGAGAAATCAAGAATGGTTTTAATTTTTTCTTTTATTATAAAAATGTTTTAAATTAAGGAGAAAAATTATACGACCATATTATGTAATTAACATAAAATTATGTTTATTAAATTTTAATAGGTAAACTTTAAAACCCTAACTCAAAATATAGGTGGTGAATAGGTATATCCGGCATATCATGTGCCCACGCATAATATAGTTGTTATAAATTGCAATTTAAAGTTAAAACAACTCGAAGAATATATTATATCAATAAAATATTGAATTTGTTTATGACATAAAAATATATGAATATGTTTAAAAATAATACATGTTGCTTGGCGAATTAACTATTTGGAACATGTATTTTTACACTTTGTTTGAGACTGTTAACTATAAGAAATTGATATTATTATATTCACAACGTTATTATATATGTACTTAACTCACAGCGTGCGGATAAACGTCGTTTTCCTGTTCGAATCGTTATTTGGATGAGGGAGTGGTGAATTGGAGAAAAAAAAATCTCGTATACCCATAATTCTGTCAAATGTATTGTGTTGGTTAGGGTGTTTTGCCGATAAAAGGTCTTCCCCAACCCTTCCATCCTAACCTCTTGAAATTTATTGTGGCGCCATCATACTAACAGTGTTTTTCAAATAATGAAAGAGCAGTGATTTCGAATCAAAGGCCGTATAAAAGCCTGAAACCCTGAAGATAAGCCTGTTTCCAGCGGGTTATTATAGTTGCTTTTTCACCGTTTCCCCATAAAATGTTCCAAAATTAAATACAGTAACTAACAAAAGCAATGTGTAGGTAGTTGACCCGTGTAGCGGTAAACGAAGTCTTACAACTACTTAAGGGATTTCTCAGTTCAGGTTTCGTCATGACTCCTACCGACACGTTCATATGTCTAACTCTTACGATATGGGTAAACGACTCGTTATAATAGTATAGAAATACGATATTAACTATCGTGCTGTTAAATGGTATATCGTTATCTGATATCATTTAAAATATAATCATATGGTTTGTCAAATTTTTAAATCAGATAAAATTGACAAAAAAATTTAAATTGTCAATAATTAACGAGCTAATGATTTTTTAAAAATCAAACTTATCGTATTACAATAATTAATAATTAAAAATTTGGAAAAATTTAAGATATTATAGGACGTAAAATTGTATAGGGTAAAAAAAAATATTCATTTTTACATTAATTAAGTTCAATAGTTACCTACTTATAAATCACCAAATAATTGTATTTTTAATATAATCGAAGAAACATTTTTTAATCATCATTAAGGTAAAACATGAAATTATTTATCTTTTTTGAAAACTTTTATAATAAATGTAAAACAAAATAATTAATAGTAATATATATGGTTGTTAGAAATAATTTGAAAATTTATCAAACTTGCTACAAAACTACATAATTATATGCAAAAACGATTTATTTAAATATAATCATTATTAAGATATTTATATTTATAATTATTACTATAATTACTCATATTAAAAATTATAGAAATCATAATTAATTTTGCATTTCAAAATATGTATAATTAAGAGTTTTGCAACAATAAACATTTAATAATTTGATTAAACTTTCTAATTAGTTAAATAATATAGCAACACTATTTGGTTAAGTTTGATAATTTATATTTATTTTCTATTCGCTATAAGTTAAATAAGTCATACAATGTTTTATGATGGTACTTGTCGCTCGCCAAGAAAATAGATAATATTATTTAGCGGCTGGTGAAATATTACCTTAGAGATATCGTCACCGTGATAATATTATACCGTAGTATACCAATATATGTAACGTCATTACCAGAACAAAACATTATAACTGCTCATAAGTCGTACTAATAACGTATAATATAAATAGTAATAATACTCTACCTTTTATCGTACAATGTGCTATTATATAATGTTGAAAAAATAACAACATAAATGTTACTTTTTGTAACTGTAAATAGAGATGTATTAATTATTATATTTCCTTACTTTGTAACACTAATATAATATATATGTAGTCAATAGATGAAATTGCGATCCAGACATCAGAGTTTCATCTCTATTGACGTGGAAATTGTAGGAGGGAAATAAGAAAAAGTTTGCTTTTGTCGTTTAATGACAGCGTGTTGTGTTTTTATTCCTCCGGGGGAAACGCCATGTGGAAACTTTCGGTTCTCAACCTATGCGAACATTAACTTTCACATTTCAAAAATGAAGACTTTTCTTCTCTATTTTGTCATTTTTACCATCCAAACACCCGATAGATTTTCAGAAAAAACTCGTTTTCTCGTTTTTCAATGTTTTTATGGTTTTATAAAGAAAAATATATAATAATAATTACGTATTTTGTCACACACACATGTTTTCTAATAGTGTGCTTTCAATTAAATTTATAAATAAACGATCGGTTGTGTTTTAACTATACATATAATGTAGTTAGGGATGAATACAATGGGGCGTATTGGGGCTGAGCCCTCCTTAGCTTAAACTTTCTAGAATTAAATTACCCGTTTATCTTTGTAGAGATGCAAACGAATTTTTTCATATATCTAAATTGTTATTTAACAATTTATAAGGCGTAAGATTAACTAATTGTGAATATGTAAAACAATAAATTTGTTTTTTATAAATATTATATAATAAATAACCTGATATAAAAAAAAAATCATAGATCTTTTATTTTATATTACTAGGTAATCAATGAAAACAACAAAATAGATTACGTGATAATTACTATTTATCATCTGTTTACGGCAGTTTATAATAATATATATACTATAAATTCTAATATTATTATAGAAATAAATATTATATTTGTTTTCATTATGTTGTTACATTTAAGGCTGCCCCTTACAAAAAACAAGGATGTGTGAGTTTTCATAGATGTGCCGACTCCATCTAAATGATAAATATATCT
The DNA here is from genome assembly GCA_013282895.1 of Eriosoma lanigerum. NCBI lineage: Eukaryota > Metazoa > Arthropoda > Insecta > Hemiptera > Aphididae > Eriosoma > Eriosoma lanigerum. The sequence goes on from CM023358.1 coordinate 50,486,502, forward strand.
ATAATAGATAGGTATATCATATTTTAGGGAACTTTTCTGGGTTACTAAACACATTTTTTATACTTTTTTATTTTAATCTAGGTAAAATAATTTATATAATATAATGAGTAAATAATATTATACAATATTTATTATTGCATTAAAAAATTGATGCAAATCATCCATAATAAACATGCAATTAGTATAATTCTTAAAAAATGGAAAGGTCAATTAAAATATGTTAAGTATTGTAAATTATTTGTAAAGGTATATTATATACTATATAGTAATTGACCATTTTAATGTTTAGAATTTAATAATTATTATACATTATATTAATATTAATAATTGTTTTTATACCAGTAATATTACCTATTTTATGTTTTCGTAATAATCTTCAATCAAAGTTTCTAATTTATTATATTATCATGAATAAACTGCTGTTTTCTAAAAATAAAATTAATCTTCGACATTAAATTATTGTTTATGTAATTATTAAGTTAATATTAATTAATTTTGTAATTTATATCTTACATGACGTATTGCACTATCATTATTTTCTTAGAATATTCTTAAAATCGATTACGCAAGAAAACAATTATTTGAAACAAGTATATTTTATAACATTTTTATGATAAGTAATAAAAATAATTATCATACCCGGTTAACTGTAAATAGAGGTTTCGGTTCGGTCGCTTGCGGTTTTATTAATATTATATTATAGTATATAACGTATGTATTTATATCGGTTCCGCGCTCGGTGTAGGATTAAAAAAAAAAAAAAAAAATGCCTATAACCGAGCTTATTATTACACGTCTTATTCGCGGGGCATCTACCCTCCGGGCAAACGATATTATTATTCCATTTTCACGCCCGACTGAAAAAAAAAACCGATATGAAGTGGCCGTCGGAGGGGAGTTAGGGGAACGAGTCAGTTGGCCGAACGTATAAGAAAAACCCCTTTCCGCATTATCAGCTGTCTCCCGACTGATATGATCAGAAGAAAAAAAAAATGTTAAGTCCACACGCCTGCGTCACTATATATTCCACAGTTATACTCGGGAGACGAATACGCGGCCGCGAAAAAGACGTGAGAAGATTAAATTGCAAATCCCTGGGCCCCATAAAGCAGAACGGGTGTGACATCTGCCGTTGACAACGCGCGAGTGCGAAACGCGGTGAGAGACGACAAGATGAAAACGGGGGGGAAAAAAAAAATGTCGCACAGTTTTTACCTTATTGTCGTGAAATATACGCTGTATTCTCTCGCATATAGTGAATATGGTGCGAAAAGGTCGTAAATTCACAAAGAGTCGTTCCTGGGTGTAATGTACGTACGCGAGAGGGCAGCCGCTGAGAAAACACATTTCGGGTGTAGAGTTTTTGTGACACTGCTTCCTCCGCACGGCCTGTCCTTCGCTAACCGTCGCCGTCGCCGTCGGTTAGAATGTTGTCCAAAGGTTAGATTCACAGTTCAACTTGTTTACCCAATTCGTTTAATTCAAACGCAACTTCTGTCTACTGTTTTTAATTGCAACGAAAAAGTTTTGAATTATGTAAACAACGGCGGTGAAAAAATAAAAGCACTGGGTAACATTTTAAAAGTGCGTGGCTTATAAGTTCCTCCGAAGTCATTCGGATTCGGGTTTATTTATTTTAACTTCACTTCAGCCTACATCATTGACAAAATAACTTTTAATCTCAACTGAATTGTACTTATTCTCTTTTAATAAACATTAAAAATAATTATAATTATACTATCAAATACTTTTTTGAAACCAGTACGTACTTACAGTAATATTGTTAATTATGAGATTCGTTATCTTCTATATTTGTTTATGATACCAAAAATATTTGTGAAAGTCTTTTATGTTACATATTTACTTTTATGGTGACGTAATATTATAATAATATTTAACATATTTAAATATAATATTTATATACATTAATATGTTTTTACGAAAAATATAAATTATTAAATGTAAATTTGATAACATAACATCGCAAGAAAGTTAGTGATGAGTAAAGAGAAATTAATCTTATGCAAATATAAATTAACTGAACTATACCTCCGATTCGTAAATGTATAATTCTAGCGATTGTATATCTAAGGGTTTAGTAGTTAATTAGAATAATACATAATGTATTCAGTGTTGTTTAATAAATATATTCTAATACTTATCTATACGGATTGTATAAATATATACAGGTCCGTAAAATGGCAAGTAGTAACTAATTCCATTAGTCTTAATTAACTTACTTATTTGTTTAACTTAATCATACATTCCATAAAATAATAATACCTATCATAGTTATAGATAATCAATAGTTTTATAATAATATGTAATAAAGATTGATATATTTGTCGAAATAGTTAAATTTAACATATTAATATTGTAACTGGTCAATGATAAATACAAAGTGGTCGGAATATTATGTTAAAAAACTATAATTGATCATATTGAAAATATTTTAAAATCCACAAATTTTGTTAATTGTAATTTTGATCATTATGTATAATTAATCTTATTTTATTATTGACGCTAATAATAAATTGTATGAAATGGAACATAGATATTTAGGATTATATTTAAACTCAATGTCTAAACTTGTAAAATTTAAAGATGAGTAAATTTGTTTTTTAAATTTTGCATTGTGTAGCTTTAGTTTGAAAAAAATATATTTAGTTTGTTATGCTTTCTTTTTATAAGGTTCTCTTATTTTATCTACCTACACTCAAAGTTAACATATTTTTTTTCTCAAAGAGGTTATTGTAGTATATTTTGAATAGCAGTACTTCTGATCTAACGGTTAACATTGTATTGTGCTTTTTTAGTAGATATTCGATTTTGGAGATAGTATTGAAATTGGAAAAAAATGGAGTTTATCGTTGAACAGAGAAAAATCACGACGATTTCGATTTGATGTCCCATACGCAATCCCATCATGTCCTATCTGAGTATGACGGTTGGAAATGTATAATTTAGGGTCAGACCAGAGAATAACTGTGGTTAGACCACAAAGATTATAGCTTTTAAACTCTTTATCAGTTTATAGTTGATTACACTCTGTAAGTTGTATAGCTATTGTACTTATTTGCAAGGTGGTCATTTAGTAATAATTTTGAAATACTGAAAATATTGTCGAATACAAAAATTTAGGTGAAAAATTTAAAAAGCTAGGCAGTCGATTCTGGACGTTCCTCCTTCGTCCCTTCGGTACTCAGAGAAAATATTGGTGGAATATTATTGTGTTATATTATAATTAAAATTTTAATACACTTATATTGCATTCGAAAAAAACAATTCTTAGCAAAACTCAGATTTTTAAAAAAAATATTTATTTATTGAATAATTTGCAATAGAAAAATTATTTATCATAAAATAATTAAATTCAAGTTTGTCAAAAATGTGGATTCCACGAATTTTGACATTTTTCAACCATTATCTCAAGGAAAAACATTTGAGAGCGTGTAAAAAAATAAAATTTTCGATTTTCTAATTTTTTTATATGCATATTCATTATTATGTCATAAAATATATGTCACGTGTTTTGCTTAGTGTTTTTAAAATCAAAAACGTTGTGTATATAACATAAAAAAATGAAAAATATGAATAAAATATAAAATTTATTCGATTTCACTCAAAATTCCAATTTCAAATGATTATTAAAAAAATTGGCATTGTCAATTCATGATATATTTTATAATTTTCAAACCGTATAACACAAAATTGCAAATTATAGTGATTATATAATCAATATTGTTAAAAAAAAAAATGTTTATAAACATTTCAAAATTCTATATTTAGACACATAATCTATGTAACAGTTCAAAAATGTTTTCTCCTATGTAGAATACTTATGTAAATACTCAAAAAGTTTCAAGTCTTCGCATTCAAAATTGCATTTGTTATCATAAATTATTTAAAATTGAGTTTGTCAAAATTATAGTTTCCGAGAGAATATTGCAATTTTTCTATCATTTTTTAGTAGTTTTTCTTAGGCCAAAGAATTTTTTTAAGAAATTCGAAAAATAAACTAAATAAAGTATCAATCACTATGAAATTCTTTTCTGAAAGCATTCCATATTTGTAATAATTGGACCATTATTTCTGCCTGAAAAAGTGTCTACAGATATAAAAAAGTGCACACGCCATTGTAAAACCAATATATTCTGTACTTTAATGAGAATTTAAAATGTATAACTATTATATCAATATAATTTTTTATTGAAAAAAAGTTAGATACAAATTTTTAATCAAATTTGCTATGATTTCAAAACGTTATTTACCTTTTTTTCTAGAAGTTAAATAAAAGCAACTTATACAATACAGTAAAGCATTATTTCAAAAACAACAAATTAAACTAATGTATATAACCTTATGTATTTTAAGTTTATATTATTTTTATTTCTTTTTTTTATAATATTCATCTATAGGCAGACAGCGGTGATCATTGATCCGAATGATCAGTAAATATTCAATAAATTGCTGTTGTAAATAAGTAAACATACGTCAAATTTAGTTAAACCAAAACGAAAACCATTCCATTTAGAGTATTGTTAAGTTAACATAAATTTAAATAATGATATACGTGTAGTTGTGAATACCTAGTTTAATATATTCATATATTATTAATTTTTCTGTATTTGAAAAAAAATGTATATTATGTAAAAGAAAAATATTAAAAATGTAAGTTAGACGTTATGCGTTTTGTTTAGTAAAAAAACAATTAACATTCTCTAATTATCATTATCATTATCACAAAATAATTAATTTTATATAAAACGTATTAATAATGATGGTACACTGGTAGGTACCAATTTTTACAATTCTTTAATACTTTTACAAGTATTTTATATCAGTAAATCATTGATTATTTGAAAAATGTACCTGTGTTAATTAATTATAGCTTTAACTATTTGTTAAGCATATTAAAATAATGATTGTGTTAATAATAAAAATTAGGTAAACTTACATTTATTTGAATAAAATATTATATTGAGATCATTTGCTTGCTGTTTTAGTTAATTTTGTACTTAAACATCTTGGATACAATGTATTTATTATTTATTATTTTCAAATTAATGTACGATATATAATTAGTTTAATTATCGTAGATACGCGTAAAAAAAATAAATAAATTACATAATTTTACATAGATGGAATTATTTTTATTAAAAAATGTGTACATTTGGTAGCTATCAAAATTATTGAAACGAAAAAATATGAAAATATGAATTTTTAGGTATAGATTATTTAAATCTTGTACTTATTTTAATTCTAATAATTCTAATAATAACGTATTTATTATTAAATACCATGTTTATGACCAACGAGCATTTATTACGAACCTTGATAAAATTACCTATAATAAATAAAATTATACTAGTCAAGCTATGCTCAAACTGTGTATAATATTATGTTGATGTTATCTATTATGTAATAGATGGTACGTTTTAAAAGAAACCCTGTGTAGACGCATAAAAATGATACATGTTACCAATACGTACTTATAAGCATTCGAGCGATTAATTCAATTTATCTTTTTGTGCCTATTCATTTAAGTCTCACTGATTATATAAATATACATAAATAGAATAGAAATAAAATAGAATTTACATTTCAAACTGAAATTTCTACTGTGGACATTATAGAATTACATAAATGCGTATAACGTAAAGAAGTTTTTACTAACGAATAAGAGTATAGGTTGAATGTTAATGGTTACATTTATGATACAGTAATACTAATAATATATGTATATTACATCGTTTAAAAAAATTACTAACAATAAATTCTATTATTATAGACCATCCTCAAAACTATCTAATTATCATAAAGCAGAGTTACGAGTTGGAAATTTTAATATTTTCACTGACAACTTGGTTCATAGAAATATAGTTGCTCACTTTCTACTGACCACTTGTTAGTAGTTTATATTATAATATCAAAGCGTATTTTATAATAAAATATAATACCATAAATAATGAAACATTTACTTATTAAATTATTATTTTTATAAAATAATATTAAATAACTAAAATTATACAATTAGTATTAATTAAAAATTTAACCATATGTTGTAAATTATTTTATATATTATGTTAATCATACTATTATGAAATGGTTTCTTAAATCAGGTATACAATATACAAATTGCAATTTAATTATTTTTTTTATGTTTCATAGTTTATTATTTAATTATACTGAAAGATTGTTCATGCTAAAAAATAGTTTTTAAACATTTTTATATTTATTTTGAAATCGCGATAATGTAAAATACAGTAAAAATTATATCCAATGATATAATAAACCTTTTATTATTTATTGTAATAAATAACTATTTTTACGAATCACTATAATTTTCTCGTCCTCTTGCTGACAAAAATTTGATTTATTTAATAATTTGTTATTTATTGCATATAGTACATATGATATGTATATACGAATACGGATATACGTGAAGGAGATAAAAACTAATAACAATTAAATAACATATAGATCACGGTTCTTCAGTATAATATCACTAATTAAGTTTTTCACTAATAAATCATTTAAGAAAGAAACCTAAAAGCGTAGCACAGTTAAGAAAACTATATTAAGTAACGGGTTAAACCTTAAACTTAGGAAACAAACAACTAAAAAAAAACATTTTAGTATTTTGTCATAACGAATAACTTATGCGTTCTAAAAACTATTACTTTTAAGCGTTTCAAACAGCGTTCACTAATATTATTATTTTAATAAATGCTTTAGGATTTGGGAATACTTACAAAAGAAAATATAAAAATTAGATTACACTTTTAAAAATGAAAATATATAATTATATGATTTGTAAGTAATTAAAAATAAAAATTAATTAATTAAACCTAGTCTCAATGAAATTTTATACGATTAAAAATTTTAAATAAAATAGTTAAAATATTGAGTTAATACCATATAAATTTTAGTACTCATTATTATTTTTTTAAAAATTTAAATTGTTAAAATTGTATGGGTATAATAATAATAATAAAACATTAAATGACTGGTAAATTATAATTAAATATTAGAAATATATTTCTATTTAATTATAACTTTTTAACTTGTTTTATTTATCTTAGCTGTTTAATTAAATCATTCGTGACAGTTTATCCAATAAGAGTACAAAAAAATTATAAAATTATACGTTGAAACATTTGCACTGGGAAATATGACATTGGGATAAACCTTTTTAGTTAGGGTAGTCAAGTAGGGCTATAGTTTTTATTTAACTAAAGTACAGTAGAGAAATGCAGTTGAATACTAAACTATTTCTATAAGCAAAAAACCATATAATATATTCATTAATTCTACTGTAGTTGACAGTTGAAACATTACAAATAATATTGAGATTAGAAACATATTAACGTTAAATTTCACACAGAAACTTCTATAAAAAAAAACAATAATAAACTACTAAAAATTAGTATGCAAAATAATAAAAACTCTATAAATAGAAAAATAAAGTTCCATAAAATGAATGACAGTTCGCATTACACTAACAACTAATAAATAAAATTTAAAATATCTACACAGTGTATTTTAATATATACACAAAGCAAACGTTTGACTTCGGATATGAGTAAACAATAAATAATATAATGGATGAAATACGAAAAACTTCCATACCATGTTTCGAGAACCATGCAAGTAAGATGCGAATAAAACTCAAATAAATTAAAAGTGCCTATATTTTCTTGAAAGCTAAATTATACATATTAAAATTAAAACTCTCATTAATTTAAGTGATGACTGATTATTATTATCACATAACAGTAGTACCTACTTAGTTTTATTAAATGTTGATGAGTTATTATAAATACATATTTCAAATAATAATTATTATCTTGTGGAGTTGTGGCATAATATTGAAATAAGAAAATGGCAAACATAGTCCTTTATTATATGTTGCACTCAGAAATAATATTTAATTTTTGGATTTTTGGATGACCTGTTTTATTCATTTGGTATAGTCAAAATAATATACAAATCTTCAGTAACAAATATATTTATTTTCTTTATGTTTTTGAATGTTCAACATTGGTGAGTGGTGAAAACGGCACTATTGCGGTTTTAGTTTTTATAAACGACTTTCAAGTGGAGTAAACATAACGTTTATGGAATCGCCCACTCGACTCCCGTTGTCGACCTTTTTTTCGCCTAAAAGGTATTGGATTTATGGTTTTTACTTGGTTACTAAACAAAAGTGCACTGAATGTTAAAAGGAAGGCCTACTGTTGTTGACAAGAATCTCTTAGGCAGACTTCTAGTGTATAATGGAATTAGCAATGTCTCCGGTAGCGACAGGCGTTAAGGGAAAAAAAACAATCAACGATGCAGCGCCCCTAAGAAATTTGCATTTTGATTACGGTTAAAAAAACATTTAAATAAGTGGCATTGGATCGTAATCAGTGGATAAAGAGCAGACCTATATAGGTATTATACATACCGTACACCAAAACTTCAAAATTAAATTCTGGGTAAGGTTTGGTCTAGAATAAAACATTGAAAAGTTTTAATTGTCCCTTTCTTCTGCCACTATAGTAGGTATACGTAATATTATGGAAATAAGTTTGGTTAGGTAATCACGGAACATAATATACAAATGTCTGACAACTTTTTTTTTTAAATATTATTTCATACAAAACAATAATTCTATTAATTCAAATTAATTATGTTACGTTTAAATCTAAAATATAAAAACCTTTATGTGACAATAATACTATTCACAAAATTAAATTTTAAATTTTATACTTATAACCGCGTTCTATACAAAAACCATTATTCTCAAATATTTATTTATAATATAACATTCTTGGAAGGTTAGAACTAAGACTTTATAATTTCTAACTTACGTACAGGATGATTCATATAAATTCTTACTTTCATTTTATTCGTCAATTTTTTAATTTGTTTTTTTTTTTATAATTTTCACAAATTATAACATTAAATTGTTTTCTCATTGATTTTTTAAATGTATAATTGTGTTAAATTGAATATTGGTACGTTTATATTTTCCCATTAAAATAAAATGCTATTAATTTTAATAAAATATTGTGAAGAAATGTTTAAATTTGATCAATAATTAGTTTTTATGATAAAAATGTTTTATACATCATTATTATAAAGACGAGTTGATAAAATTAAAAAATGTCCTTACACCTACAGTATTATTTTTAAAATGATTAATATTTTATTTATATTAAAAAGAAAATATAGCATAGTATTTAACATAATTAAATAATTATACAAATATAACAAAATTAAATACAAATTTAATAATAATTATTTTACCTAATTAGCAAAAATTGTATATTTTAAATATTAATCAATATCCTACTTAGATAGGTAATTGTTATATACTTATTGTAAACTAAAAATACATAAAACATCGTTTTTATTCCATTCATTTGAAATATATATTTATGTACTTATATCTATCCATGTAGATTTTTTTTTGCATAATAAAATGGTCAATATTTTCTGAACACTTTATTTCAGATATAGTTAAAAAATAAATTATGCTAATACCTGGTGTATATATCACAAATAATGTCTAATATATTTTACGTATATATACATACATTAGCAGGTTATTAAAGAAAAATAAGGTTGCCTCATTCCAGACTATGGAAAAACTTGAATTTAACTTTTTTTATAATACTGAAAATTTATATAGCACGTATTCATTCTGTAAACGACAACCGATATTACTTTAGCATATAAAAAGCCATTTCTCTTCTGTCGAACGTTCGAGATGCAGAATTATTTTTTTATTTCTATATATATATAAGTTTAAAGTCGATAAAAGTTTGTTTTCGTCTGATCGCACATTTTATTTATGTCCTCCACTAACATTATTATATACCTCACCCAGTTAATATCCCTATAACATTGAAGGCGTAAAGGATATCATACAATTTTTTAACACAAAATTCTAACCATACTGAATATAAAACTGAAAAATAGGTACGATAATAATAATTATTGTAGAATTTGCACAGATATTGAGGAACAGTAATAGTAATACATTATTTATGTACTTAAAAACACTAAAACGTCATTATCTATGGTAACTATGTAGTTGTCCACGTTCTTCGAGTGAAAATTTTTAAGAAGGAATTACATTTTTTACACATTTTGTGATGGTATAATATACACTCGATATAAATGTCTGTAATATAAATTAGATTTTTATATCAAGAAGAATATTTCTATCGAAACCATAGTTATAAGTATATAACCGTGAATCACAGATATTGTATACTTATTTCGTAACATATTCGTTGATATAAAATACTACGAAAATAATATTAAACAAAAACGGTAATGGTTTCGTCACCACGTGGCCGTCGTAATCCTGTTGGAAAAACGCTGGAGGAAGTCTCGTGATATTTATACAACTACGGTTGTAGTAATAACCTCGTTTTGTCTACACAATTCGAAGACGGGTATTGAGGGGAAATAAATGTACCACAAATACGAATAGTATGTTATACGTAACGGAGAATATTTGTTTGAGCCTCGGAGTCAATAATAATAATAATAATAATAATAATAATAATAATGATTATATAAATAAATACGTGGGTCGAAAAATAATGTTATACACATGCCGGAAATTTCAATCTCATGGTGCCGGGTCGATCTCCTCCGTGACTGTTAGGAGGCGCCCGTTAGTTAGAGAAAAACTTTGTGCCCGTCGAACAACCGACATTAACAAACCGTGTAACGAATATTTCGCGCGCTTCGGCGGATTTCGCGGATCAAAAAGGACGACAAGCGGTCGACGTTCTCGTGATTAAAGGGTTGCGCGAGGTACCACTCGGCAAAGTCACATATTACGTATAATATACGCGTGATGATATACATAAAGATTAGTCAAACATTTCGTGAGGTGATCCTCCAGGGAAATCTCCTCAGGTCGTTTATAACCCGACGCCGCGAACACCCCGTATAAGCTATAAATATACGCGTCCATGACACTACGCGAACGCCATAACTTACGCCACCGTGGTAAACATCGGCAATCCAGCACAGGCAGTATATATATATATATATATATATATATATTTATTCTAAATTTATTTAACCTAACCTAACCTAACCTGGTCACGTTCTATCATATTATTTCTACACGTTTCAAATCATAGTAAAAATTTTAAAAATAAAATAATATTATAAATCGTTGATAATATGTTAGGTAAGGGTTGGTACTCGCACGATTTTTCGTTTCCTTTATAATGAAGGTGATCTAACTAAAAATCGTATTATGGATGACGATCGAGTGATCGTAAAAATATGTTCGAAATTTCATGTGATGAAAATATTGTTTTGTTTTAAAATTATATGAAAGAAAAGTCAAAAATCGTTGTAAAACTTTAATTTCACTTAAATATTTGTAGATTATAAATTAAATAATCTTATTTTAATATAACGTAAATCTTTTATATAATTGAGTAAAATACCCACCTACTTAATTTATCTAGTTCCTAGTTATAGTTTATATTGAAATATTTTTAGGAATGACTATTACAAAGATTTTACTTGAATGGTATAATTATAAGTAAAACATAATATATTCAAGAAAACAAAATTTATAGAAAATTTAGCGATTCTGTCGGTAGTCATAGATAAATAAAACATTATTATCGTGTACCTAATTATTTTAACATCCTTACTTATACATATTCGGCAGTATATTTAATATTTTTCAATTAAAAAAAAAAACATTCGATTACATTTGACTTCCGATGAAATAACTGATGCCTTCGTTATGGCGATGATTCGGATGTTCTGAGAAAACAACTTTTAATTGGAAAAGTGTACGAAATATTATGAAGACAAAGACGGATTCCAATCGTATAACATGAGATTGATAAATGTATAGAAATTAAGTGTTTCCAAACAACGATAACCGTTTGATGATGTCGAGTCTATATGTAGTTGGAAATATATATTATTTTTGTTCTGGGCAGTTACGTCAACGCGAGGCGTATAAAACGAAGAAACTACAACACATTATTGCCGATCGAAACTATGAGAATAATACGCTGTCGCAAAGACGATGACTGTAGTTGTTTTTGCCGTTCGATTCCCAATCGCATATCAGTTATCCGAAACGTCACAACACGTCCGCGGTATATAGATAATACAGAACACATCGTCCTTTAGGAAGATACGGCCACAACGATTTTAATTAAAATCGCCGGTGTTAATACACACCTATATTTTAGTGTAGGTATATACCGTATACCGTACACGCGGTAGGCGTATAACATAAAGACCGAGTGTACGTGCAAACGGTCCGGCCTGACAGTAGTGGATAGACAAGGGGTGTGTGTGTATGTGTGTGTGCTCGCAGATAGAGGAGGATATTACAAACGAAATATTTTTCACCTATCCCCAGAGATCCTGCGAAAATGTCATTACGCGGCAGGCGTTGAACCATTAGCCTTTAATAAACAATAATTTATAATCCTGTCCGGGATTCCTGCGATTGCCCGCCGTTATCCAGTGCCGTGTGTCGGTCAGGTGGTATGGCTGACGGGTGGACCGCGATACCGCGTCAGACCTTGACGTTTACATAAATAATGTACGTCGACGACTATCACTATTCTAATAAGTATATATTTTTCTAACTCGTAATCAAAACAATTCGTTTTAAAATTAAATTCCGCGTGTATAATGTGGTGTTCTCTTCGGTTATTTAAACCGGTCGTATTAATAATAATAATAATAATAATAAAAAAAATTTAAAAATCGGTTTTTCTTTCCCTTAAATTAATTACGTACTACAACAATACGCCGATAAAATAATATGATGTTATCTCGCGTTAGGATCAGAAATGATCATCAATGCATTTTTATACGATAATTTGATTAGTTTTTTACGCTATATAAGGTCAATATGTGTATAGAATAAGTCTCCGTATTGTTTGTTTCGCAAAATATCCATTGAATATCGGTGTTTTTTCTTCCCTATCATTTCATGTTTTAATTATGATCGAAAAGTTCATCACGAATGTTTTAAATCCAATACTGCATTGGTTAAAACAATACCAATAACAATACTAACCATAACTACCTATGGTTAAATAACCGTAGTTAAAACTTAAAAGCGAGACGATTTCACTGAAAATATACGGCCAGCATTTTACGCACGTTTATCAAAAGCTGCAGAAATAATTAAAAAAGGGTCTTTTTACGAGTGGTGTAATGATAGACGTAATGAATTTATTTTGGACCGAACGCCACCATAAACAGAGAGTAAGATACATATAGTGTAAAATGAAAACGGATTATATCCTCTTTTAAACGATACTTTCAAACGGCCAAAAAAGGTTGAATTCAGCGGTAACTGAGTGCCAACTGGGTACAACGGTATTACTGGCGGTTATTACACCAAGGAACACAACTTCGGCATTGTTTTTGCGCGGTAATATGATTCTTTTGATGTCGATAACATTCTTTTTGTAAAAAAAAAATATATATGAAATAAAAAAGTTTATCATTTTTCGTCCCGCTTTCGCCGTGTATCACTTTTCGCATGTATTACATTGCATTATATACGTTCCAAGAGATGCGCAAAAAAGTAAAAACGACATATTATTATTATGTTGTTCGCGGCCGCCATTAAAGTTGTTCATCCAAATAGTCATTTCACGATATTATATCGTATAATGTTTGCTCGCGTTTATATTTTAATTTTGTATGTACCCTTTATACGAATCGTTTGCTTCGCTGATGCGGTTGCGTTTTCATGTTCCCTTCGCCATCGTAATAGCATATGATTACATATAATTCGAGACGGTCTTGACAAATTTCAAACCGCGTTGTTTCGCGCGGGAGGAGTTGAAAATTCCGCAACGGAAACGGGCTGCGAAAAGGTTGATGATGAAGCTCTGGTGATGCTGTTTTAGTCAATAATCGTTTTATTTCTACCGCCGTTTATATGTCTACGTCAATATTACCATTTGGATACACGCGAATCGCATAAAAAATCACTTTTCAACGTATTTATTATAATATGTTTTGTGTACGAAACCGTTAGGCATAATATTCTATACTATTATTGTATACGCGGTGGCAGGCCAACAGCTGTGCGCTGTTAGTATAGGCGATAATATATAAGCTATTAAAATATTATTATCGTTGTTACCAAATGACACCGTTTTACGATAAAATATATTGTTTTCGATTTTCGACCTAACCGATAACAGTTCACTTTCAAGCAAATTTACGCGTGTTAAACTTGGCTAATATTTAAATTACGTACTCGTATATTATATATATATACATAAACACCATTTTATAAAAGCATTTTAATATCGTTTGCCTGAACCAGTTCTAATTGACAGAGTTCAATACGTGACCAACAGATTCTATTGAAAGAATGTCTTCAAACCGTATATTATTATGTAGGTCGTCCCTATTCACGTCTCAAGTTAATCTGCTAATTCGTTATTCCCATCGTTAATGTGTTTGTGTTTTTCTTCTTTTTTTTTTTTTTTTCTAACGAAGTCGAGGGTTAAAAGTGAATGTACTTAAGCAACATTTGCAACGACAATAATACAGCTATGCATAATGTATGCAATTCATGTGTATAACTACCTAGTCAATAGAATGAAAAGAACTTACGGAGTGAAATAATAATTGTTAGTTGACAATTCTTAGATTTTTGTTGATAATATTTTTCAACATTACTAATTGAATTTCATTGTGTTTGTGTCTACACTTTTTTCTTTGTGTTTTTTTTTTTTTTTTAACTATTTTAATAAATAATTAGTAGGTATGGAAAAACTGAAGTTTTATTTTGATTGTTATAATATTAAAAGTTCTTCGCAAGAAAAGAAAACAATTTTTTTATTGCTTTGATTATTTTAAACACAAAACATTCAGAAAACGAAAAAATATAATTTATAATTTTGTTATAACTACTTATTTTAATTATTTTATGAATATTAATGACTATAATTATAAATTCTAATCTACTGAACTTAAATATTTGCTGTCTGTTATGTATAATAATATTGCAAAACATTATGGGGTGATTTCGACAATCAAAGATATTTTTAAAATTTCAACTAAAAACATTAATTTTAAATTTGCTAATTATATACAATGACTATTTATAATTTATTATTTCATACAATTATACCTTATATTATATTAGGTGACAACTGACAATTTACTACTTTAAATGGTTAGTTTTAATCGGGCCTATTAAAATATAATAAAAATAAAATGATATTTTTACCTTTAAAGCATCAGCAATAATTTATATTTATTTTTATTTTTAATTAAAAAATAATTTTTTTAAAGTTTTTTTATTTGTATTTATTATTATTTCAAAACTTTACACAGTTTGGTATTAATATTATCTTAAATCATACATAAATGTATAATATTTCAAATATTTAATATTAATATACATAATATTTATATATATATAAGTTAGGTAATATAATTTTTTTTAATATTAACTTTTAACAAACTTATATACTTAAAATGTATCTCTAAGATTCTAAATCTATATAATAACATATATCTTTGACGATCATACTTATTAATATGTAGGTACAACTATAGTTGCTAATCAATTTTTCTATCGCCCATGATTTATTATCATACATATGACCCATTTTATGAATTACAGTTACTTTTAGATTTTAAGGATAAATTATGTTTGCATATGTCTTCGGAGTTTCTTGAAACGTAAACCTACTCGTCGTGTTGTATTAATTACCTACGTATTCTCGAACGTTTAAAAAATACACATTTAATTATAATATATATAATAAATCGAATACATTTCATGTTAGTTTTTATTTAATTTTTTAATATTTAAAAAAAAAAATGTCAATTTTTTTTTAGGTACGAAAGAACATACATGTTATTATATAATTGATATCTGTAATGTTATGTACTTTAACTATAAATAATGTTTGTAACAACTGTATGTCTTATGTTCGTGTAAAATATAATTAAAAATAACACGATTTTTGTTTTGCCATAAAAACTTAATTATTCGAATTAATTATTGCCTCATTGGAGAGATGTTATTATATAGCTACTATATATTATAAGATGTATTATTATTTATCATTTAATAATGTATATTTATGAAATACGGATTAAAAACATTAATCATACAACATACACTTGTATTTTTTTTTTACTTTTTTTGTAACAATACGTATCTTTTCAAGGATGCATAATTTATAGTGATACACAGAGGGAACACCATCATAATGAAAGTAATTTTTTAGCATCTTTGATAATCATAAAAAATAACTATATGTAATCAACGGGAAAAGTTTTCGTGTAATCAGACATTAGTTAATTATTGAAAATTCCCCATAGTATTATATGTAGTATTACGCGTACCTAACTTAACTTGATTAATGGATATAATATGTCAGTAATACAAAGTTAATATTTGTTAACAGTAATAACATCTTGCAAAAGTTTAAATTATTAAAATTGATCAATACTCAATAGTGTACACATTAAAAATAATATGATACATTTTTAAAATTAAAATAATAAAACACATACGAATTTATTATATATTATATTTCAATGTTTTCATTTATAAAATCTATTGATGTATCGTAACGATTGTTTTCAATGCAAGTTCAAATCGTTGAAATTTTACGACAAAACGTTAATAAATATTATTTACATTTTATACAGTATTTTTTAATGATAAAATATACTATACGGCGATGGGGAAAAATTACCTAGAAAACGAATCTATAACTGTTAAAAAAAAAAAAAAAAACTGTGCCGATTATTAAAGTGCTTTTTTCTACTGCTACGGCGTTTTTCGTGTTGACCGTTTTAAACCACACTCTTTGGTTAACTAATTTATGTTACCAACCAACTGTAACCAGAAGTTACCCTTAAGTTGAATAATTTCAAATGAAACGACATACGGTTAAAATGGTTACTGATATCACGTTAAAATCAATAAAAAAAATTAACATATTAGTATCAACAATCGCATGCGTTTATATCTATTTTTACTTTGTCATTGGTAACCGAATTACGTGAACGTGCGTACGCCGATACAACTGAAGTGGAATAGCACCTTTAAAATATGTAAAAGTTTTGACCGTCACCGCGGTCGTGTTCGTGACTGACAAACGGCCTGAAAAGATAACAAGGTCGGGTAACGGAATGTAATTTGGATTTGGATTGTGTTGGAAAATCGTACGGGATGATGAATAATAGTGGTTGGCGTGCGAAATGCCATTCGGACGGTATATCGGCAGCGGTGCGTTGCGGTTCGTCCGGTTTGAGTAATATGTCGTCTCGGGGACAAATCGTTTCGCGACCGATTGCTGAGCGTTTGTCCACGAGGTGTTGCGTGACCCATTTCGCCTTTTGTAATTATAATAAAATAAAATGTGTTTTTTTTTTTTTTATTATTATTATTAGAAATACTCGTACATATTATGAATAAATTTAACGCTTGCATATAATATAAGTGTGCATAAAAGAACTTTATTTTCGTCACAAGTCCTTAAAGTTTTGTTAAACGTGATTATGTTTTGGAAACAGTCAACAATTCAACGGGTAGCGTATAAAATGCACAATAGAATTTTTCCTATAAATCGACGCAAATCTGCAAATTCGTTTTCGGAATAATGCATAAAGATTGTCCAATAATGACAATAAAATACACTTTAATTTTATATAATATTTACATTCGTATAATTGTACCCTATAAAAGTACTGTTTACTCTGTAATTAGTTTTCAAATCTGTTATTGTTGTTGTCCAAAATGCGTAATTTTTCTTTTTATTAAGACGTTCAATTTCAATACACCTATTAGACAATGACAATACCACGTATGACATAATGACACAAAATGAGTTTTTCCTATGAAAATATTCGTTATATCCTTATGCACAAAATGTATTTCATTATAACTTTAAAATATATTATTTTCCCTGATTTAAATGATCCGAATATTTCTTTTTGTTTACTGTGTGAATACACGAACTTTCGTCCTTCAAATGACGGGTTTACACAATAATAACACACGAAATATTTATTATATCTCATATGTATAAACACAATATGCAATTTTTCTTATTCAAATTATAAATAAAATGTATTTTTAATAAATAAGATGTATAATGTTTTTTTCACTCTCATGAACAATTGATAATATTATATAGATACGTGGTATTGTCATTAGTGTAACCACTTTTGATATGAACCATAATTTTTGTAATAATATACATAAATAATAAATGTCGAATGTATGACATTAATTTAACATAAACTATATTTATTGCACATAAAATATAAATATGTACAATATCATAACAAATACTACGTTTTAACGAAATGATTTTATGTTCAAAAATTGCATACCTAATATATATTTATATATCATAACGTCTAAAATATATTTAAACATAAATACAAATATTACATAAAATAAGTATTAAATTTTCAAAACTGGGTCATATAGTAATAATTTAAATGAGTTTGTTGTAACTACAGTTGAAATATTTTAAACATGATATTTATTATATTTTGTGTTAAATATGTAAACCACAAAACAAGTGAAATTAGAAAGGTAAATGTCATATACCCATCATTATTTTTCTTGTGTGTTTTATCACTAAATCATATTGTTTATTTTTGTACAATTTACGCATATATATGCGAAAGTTTATAAAATATTATTATTTTCTATTTTGATTTCACTTACTATATTTTACAATTTACCGGTAATACCACTTATACACCATAATTTAGAACTCCGATCGACCTTTAAAAAATACATGAATTGCTAAAAGTGTACCGATAATAATTTATTGGATTACATTAAATCAATAAGCAGTACTTTCCAAAAATTAATATTTAAATTATTCGAAATAAAATTAAATAAAAATATAAAGATGGGACCAAAAACATGTTTATATTTAAAAAATCAATTTTTTCGTCGTCACATCTTTTATAATTTCTTGAAGTATAGATTACATAATTACGTATAAAGATATAGGTCCTTATAATTATCCTTATTGTTTTTGTCCGATTAAATCCTTTTGTTTAATTGATCACTTTAGTTTTATATCATACTTTTTACTTTATTTATATTTATTTTAAAGTTTTACATTGGAATATGTTAAATAACAAATTTTAAATCGACTATAAACAAAATAACCATAATGGGATATATTATTATATTACGTATAGAAGTAATTGTGAAAGTAACATCTTGTAAACTTGACACTTTACAGGGTATATTTTTTTATGTTGTATATGCTTACATACTTAAATAGGATTAAAACGGTCGTCATTACGTCGAAGTAATTAAATTCGACCCCAAAGAAGAGCTTATAATCAAGAGAGAAATAGAGAGAAGGGTAGTGATAATTTAATTTCACTTGGTTGCTTTTTCGAACTTTCAATTGAATCCGCTTGCTTAATTAACGTTCTAAGATCAGTTTGTATCTTAAATAAACATATTTATTAATTAACCTAACCAATATACATGTTAAAATATCTATTTTAAAGTGTTTATTTAACATAACGTTGATTAATATTTAAAATAGTAAATTAATTAATAAGATGAACATAAATAATAATAACAAAAATTAATTTCTTACTTAAAAAAAATTCGTTCATTATTTTTAAAATAATATATTTAATTTTAAAAATTTGCAAATTTTTTATGAAAAATAATATTTCAATTTGTTAAGAAAACATATATAGAATATAAAATGATTGTACACTATTTTTTTACAAAACCCAGTTACAGTTCATTTCACATAAATTGATATGGTTAATATATAAAAAAATGAGTATTAATGGCCACTATTTAAAAGTAACAGGTAAAGTATAACACGCAAAATTATCTGAAATTAAAGAAATATAAAAGTAATACCTATATTAACGGTAAGAAATTGATAAATGATTTCAATTTCAAGCATTACAAAATATCTGGAAGTAAACTATAATAAGTTATAGGCAATAATAGTTATATTGAAAAAAATGTAATAATAATATGAACGTTTCCAATTTATGACTGAAAAATATTGAAATAAATTTAATTAAATTAGTACTTTTAAATACTTTAAGGTTTTATTTTAGTTTATTAGTGTGTGTTTAATAAATACTGTTCATTCAAAAAATCAATTGCAAAAATCAATTACACCTAAATTTCATTTTATTTCAGTACTTACCTAAAAAAAATTTTTATTTTATACTCATATTGTTTCTTAATAATAAACGATTTCTACGATTAATATTATGTTATTGAAACGTTTTATTTGAAAACATTTAATTTTATTAAAATAAGTCTATAGTTAATAGCAAACCAAATGTATCTAACGTAAATTATATTTTTACTAATTAAATTTTGTAATATACACTCGTAAAATTTATTGGATATTATATTGTATTTTAATTTTTTATTTTTAGAAAAACATACTAGGTACTACTTTTATAATATCGTATATACCTACGCAGAAAACTAATAATTAAAATAGTTTACGATTTAACTGTATATTCCATATATTATAAATATCAATAATTACCAAATAAATTTTAACTTTTCTCTTAGAAGTAAACAGCGCTTATGTAATCCAGCTGGTAGTACCTATTAAATAGGTATTCAGTTATTAAATTTTGCATAATATCTTTATTTTAATTTATTTATTAAAACTAGTAGAATCCGATACCATAACAATAAATGTACATACTATAACAAAGTTAAACATAATTATAATTTCGTATTATATTAGTTTTTAATTTTAGTAGGGTACCGAAAATTTCAAACATTATAAATATTATGATTTGAGTGCAAACAGTAAATATACCCATTGGTGCGTACCACTGGTAGCGCTCGGAAATGAATTTCATCAGATATAACTTTAGAATTTAGAAATCATTTATTATCTGTGATGTTATTACTCTTGTCTCTTGGGTACCAATTGCTTATCATTATATAATATATGAAAACGAAATATGTTTAAATTGTGTTTCAGGTTCAGCACTTATGCAGATTGTTGAGGTTTATAAAGAAATACAATCACAACAGCTAAACATTGTAAGTAGACACAAAAAAATAAATAAATAAATTTAACTTTACAAAATATTCTTATTTGTCTTAATAAACATTAATTTAATAATATTGTAAATAAATTTGTTGATATTTATAATTTACATAATTACTATATTTAACATTATAAAAAAATATATTAAATATATTTAGATGAATTTTTACAGTATAAGCAATTACTTCTGATATTGTTAAACTACTTGAAATAAAATGAGAAATTAAGATAATTTCATTTCTATTAGGCGTTTTTCAACTATTTCAAACAAAATTATTTAGAATATAATTTACTCTAAAGCCAAAATTTTTTTTAATTAAAGAAAATGAGAGAATATAGTCAAAAAGGGAAATTATTCCTATTCTAATAACCTGTTAAAATAACATTAATTATGAATAATTTATACGTTTTACTTGCGTACCGTAGGTAATTAATATTTCATCATAACCCAAAGACAGAAAAATTTCATTGAAATTTCATTTCATATTCAAATTTGCATAAATATAATATTATTATCTTCAACCAATTTTTGATATTATTATACTTCATAAAAATGCATATAACATACTTAAAAAACATATATAACATAAAATGATTTGAAAATCTATTTTATTAGTCCTGTTTTAATTTAATAAACTCTAATTAATTGTAGTCTATTAAATTATGTTATACCTACACAGTAAAAATTATTTACTTATTAGATATTAAATTGTTTTATATGTGAAGAAATATGAATATATAGGTTAAGAATGATAAAAAATATGATTGATATTAAATATTTTAATAAAATAGTAACACTTTTTTAACTCGTAGTTATATAAATATGTTATTTCTATATGGAATCGATTTAAATTTGTTTTTTAAAGTTAGATTTCTCATCAGTCCCTGCTATGCTCTCAATGAAAACATTCTAAAAGACACCCAATCATTTTTCATTTTTCATTCAACTCTCTTGTAAATCATTAAACAGGAAAATTATCTTAGTTATGTGAATATTTTTGGTATTTCTCACCCTTTTCATTTTAGCCTAACTGATCCATAAGCCACCCTCCCTTTTACTCGCATCATGGTCATTAACATAATAAAATTGCATTGTGTCTATCTCTTTTCATGTTCCACCATTTGTACTTCATCAACTCGTGATATTGTAACTTTTAGTCGGCGTTATTGTATATATTGACATTTCAATAAAATTGCACTAGTCGGATTATTATTTTATTCCATTAAATAAATAATTTCGATAATTGATGTTTTTATATTAACTCAATTAAATCGTATTCATTTTTGTTCGTGATAATTTATACTTTCTATTTTAGTATGTATATTATCAATAAATCATATATTATAGTTAAATTATATATTATATAATCTATTATATAATCTATGGCTGGTTCTAAAGAGTAAAGATCACTGGAACATAACATTTCTATTACCTGTTGAGTTATATATGCTAAATTTAAAAAAACTAGTTTATATTGTAATTAATAGAATCAACAAAACTCTAGAACTACTAGAAATCATAGAAAGTCAATAATAAATAATAATTAATCTATAATATATGATTCACCATAAATATATTTTATTAGTAATTATATAATTTAATTTGGGTGTTAAACAATAGAATCATTAGCTCATATGGTTTTAGGTATTATTTTCACCAAGATCTAACCTGATCATAAGATTTTAATTCAACTTTTACTATAAAAATTAAGATTTCAATATATATTAATTTATAAAAACCTATAATCAATTTTATAATGACATTTCTGTAAAAATGTATTAGGCTCGTTAAAATAATTTTAATCGATATCTATATTGCACATTCATTTATAATATGTACAATTATAATTACCTACAAAATATGTAAACATTTTTTATATTCATTATAATGTGTACTCACATATTATACTAAAACTTCATCTATATTTGAGAAATAATAGATATATTATTATTATTTAACTTTTTTTTTTATAAATGTTAATTTGTATTTTTTAATTACATATTAATACATTTCAATATTTATAGAAAAAACTTACTTTATTGAACAAAAATAATGTATATGTATTTATATATAAATATATAAAAGAATAGATAAGTAACAAAGAATGATTTTTAAAAGTACGAATTTGACTTTGAATGTTTAATATAAGTTTGCAATATGCATAATTGTACAATTTCAAAAAACTTTAAAAAAATTAATTTACGTTGATCTAACTTTTATAATTATACATTAATATAAATTGGTATTAGGTACTCTTTATAAATAAAAAAGTATAAAAAAATACAAGTTACCAATAAAATGTAATTAGATCGTCTACGATAACATTTAGTATCATCCACTACGAGTAAAAATAAAACATTTAAGCTTTATTGTTGTTTTATTATTATTCTTGTAAAAAAATACGTTCAAATAATTGTTGTGTCTTTTAGAAATGCTATATAAAGCGTATATATTTATATATTTTTTAATTAACGCAAACTTTTAACTTTTAGTTTTGTTTTATTTTTTTGTTATGTAAATCAATCGTAATTTAAAATTTAGGCTCATAATATTATTCAGTTGATAATCAATTTTAATACTATATCGATTGTACACATTAAGTCATTACTATTATATAATCTAGTGGCGGATCCTTGAGGGGGGCGGGGGAAAGGGGACATAGGAATCATATCTCCTCCCCTGGTAGGTGAAATAAAGCTTTTTTTTGTAATATAAATTTATTATTTTATGTCCATATTAATAATTTATACCTATACATATATGTAGGTATACACATATTTAATATTCTTCCCTTCCGTGAGAAAATCCTAGAACCGCTACTGTCATAGATGTGTTATTACATATTATTAGTTTATACAGGACGTACTATTCTTCATTACGTATGTACGTATATTGTTCAAACTCAAATTATATATCCAAACTTATCATCGAGTGTTATATACAGAGAGATCAAAATTTCGAGTTACACGAAAAACATAAATGTATGTCATTTTTGTAACACGAAATTACAATCACCCTGTATACACACAATACATTGTATACGTATTACATACGAATCGATCTTCCGCGTAGTGAAAAACTTTTATTAAGCAAACAAAGTTTTCCGATATAATCTATTTTCTTGTACTATCGTTGCACTTCTGTTGCTGCTATAGCCGTCGCGAGTATTGGTTTTCATTGCTCAGAAGACTTCGATGACGCCATTACGGATAGTGCTGGTATTATGGACGTGAACGAGAAAATAGTATTACAAAGTTTTTTTTTTTTCTCATTCGATGCAATACACGTTTTCCATTATTATTTTTTAATAATGCATTTTACAAAAATAATACATTTTAGTGAGAAATGAACGCTGCGAGGACAAAAGCAATCTGGTAACAGTCTGTGTTGTACACGCTGAGCAGCAATGAACTTCCTCACTCCCCTCCCCTATTGTAGTCCTAGTCCGAGAGTTCCGTAGTATATGTCGATTTAATATGATACGTTTGATGGCTTCGGATACGATATGAAGACGAAGATACAGTTTTTCCTCCTAATTTGTTTTACGTTATAATTAATATGCCTTAAATACAATAGTATTGAATTATGATTGTATTATTAATTGGTAGCTATAAAACACAGGGGTTTCTTAAGTTTTTTTAATAAAAATTATAAAGCATACAAACTTTTAAATATAAATATTTTTTTTTTTTTTAATAAAATATTATTTAATGTTAAAAATCTTATTTTAGTAGTTAGAACTATTAAAAATATTTTTTTATGTTAAGTACTTAAAAATAAATTAGAAAAAGGCTGGACCTCTGAATAACTTAGATGACTGATGATAATAAGTCCATGATCTAGATTCTAGTCTAGAGTTAGGATAAGAAGCGCTAAATTAAAGAATTTAAAGCGGCGTACTGGTTATGCAATTTCATTACTTCCCTGTATTATTGGATTTCTATTCGCTATCGTTCGATGTTATGCATTTAACAGGCGTCACATTAATTATTAATACCTACTACTAAAATAATATAATAATCCAATCAAGTCGTCGTAATCCTATTATCGATAATATCGAAGTATCGATAGGTACTATATAAAATATTGCTTTCATTCCTATAAAAAAATAAATAAGACGGCTTATTTTATTTTTAACATCTATAGTTAATGAGATTACTCGTTTTGACATTAGTCCATTTGTCAACCACGTAGATAGTCTTTCATTATATTACTTGTAATTGTCATTTATGTTTTACAACACAATCTTGTTAGATAAACATTTTAAACTTAAGTTGCTATTGTATTGATTTTTAAATTATTTTAGTAGATCAATGCAATTAATTATTAGCTCAAATTAGTACTTAGCGTTTGATCTAATTTGTGAATAAATTA
Organism: Eriosoma lanigerum; assembly: GCA_013282895.1. Taxonomy (NCBI): domain Eukaryota; kingdom Metazoa; phylum Arthropoda; class Insecta; order Hemiptera; family Aphididae; genus Eriosoma; species Eriosoma lanigerum. The sequence goes on from CM023358.1 coordinate 50,511,963, forward strand.
TTTGTTTAATTTAAAAATAAACCATCAATACAATTGACAGCTAATGCTCAGTTGACAAAATATTGATTTCTAAATCACGTTTATTAAATTGTCAATGTTTAATATACACAAAAAATAAAATCCATCTACTCGTATATTACATAATATATATATACACATAAATGATGATTTTTATAGCAATATTTGTACAGCCGTTTCTATTATGATTGAAATCTAATGCATCTTAATGCATCAATTTATAAATTGTACCTAATAAACTTTTATTAATATCAATACCGTGTGACACAAATTATTAAAAAAAAAATAATGAAACATAATTTTTATAATATTTTCTCTTATTATAATTGTCTAACATAAAATAAGACAATAATAATATATTATTAATTTTTACATAAAAAATCAATCATAATTTTGAGTAGCAAAACTTTTGGAAATTGCATTTGTTTTCAATGTTATCTCTATTTATTAATGTAATTTAATATTGTGGATCCTCCTGTGTAAATCACACGCCTATATAAAATGTATGTCAAAGATGTTTATATAATGTTTTTTTTTTTTTATAAAATTAATATAATAAAATTACATGTTAAAATATTAAACGACACATGCCATTTTTGGGAGGGTAAAATATGATGTTTACTTGTCATTTTAGCCTATGTGAATTAATATATAACATTTTTATTTTAGCTAAAAGCTTTTTACGTGGATTTACTAGTACCGTTGGAGACGAATCTTGAAAAAGACACCAAAGTAGTTCAGGTAAACACTATCTACTATTTAGAAAATAAAATATGTTTAAATACAAATAAATATTACACCCAATTGGTGGCTTCAATTATTGTTATTTTACTTCGATGTGATATTTTAATATAGTTTCGCAACTAAATGAATAAATAAAATGTATAATTGGTGTTTTTGTTTAATTCGTTATCATATTTCCATTCTATATTGCTATAGTCTATAATTCATGATTTTCATTAAAAATGAATGAGGTAAAATACATATATCTGATATTTGATATATGATAACGTATAAAAACGAGTATATACGTAAAATACGTACTACGACTTTATTAATACGAGGTGCGTAGTGCAATGAAATGCCACTATCCAATAAATAATCCGACCCTTTAGTTATTTTAAACTACTGATTAACCCCTGGGTACCGTTTTCGGTTCTATCTGATATAATTTAAATCCCAAAAACGTTACTTTATTTTCTATTAGATATTTTAATTTAACTTTTTTTACAGTCTGAACAAAAACGATTTTTGCAACAACATAAACAAAGATCCGAAAGCTACAGTAAGGCTGCAACAGCTATGAAAAAATGCCGTAAAAAGCATAAGGTTGGACCCAAAGCTGGATTGGCCATGGATAAAGAAATGAAGGTATAATTATTGTAATTTATATTTTGTAAAATATTAAATAAACTAAACAATAATCGTCATAATATGTATAGTAGAAATATCGTATTGATTGTATTTGTGTCTTTCTTGGCAATTCGCTTTTTAAGAGAATAACACTCTACAATATTTTTTACCAAATACCAGACGTAAAAGTATAAAATTTTATAATAATAAATGTCTTTGATTTCAATTGGGAGTTGTTTTTTAATATAAAATGGCCAATGGTCACTAGATATACACATTGGCGAGGTTAAGCTATGATTATTCAAATATTTTATTGTTAAATTTTTATTTGTTTGGCACCGTAAAGCCCGAATGTGTCGAGAGATAAAAATTATTACCAGCCCATTGAAGATGTTCATTGTTTGAAAAGTGCACACTTCGTTTTATAAAATATCAGGGGTGATTCGTTATTACTATGCAAAAGCATCGCATAACGTGCAAAATGTTTTGTTAGTAACGGATTTACATAAATAAAACAATATTAAATCCTCAGTATATACTCGTATAGTCGTATATATATATATATATATATATATGTAATATATATGGCTTTGAATAACCATTTTAAATGTCATTATAATTTTTTATTAACATAAATTTTAATAATTATTATATAATAAATTATATGTACATGTGTGTTTGTAGACTATGCAAATTCTAGAAGAGGAAAAATCGAAATTGGATAACTTTTGTGAACAAAGTTTGAAAAATGTAAGTAATATACGAATATAATTTAAAAAAATATTTCTTATTTTGTTATTTTTATTTCGTGAACAATTTTATTTGTATTTATAAATTATTATCATTAGTAGATACAATTCAGTATTTTTTTTACAAAACGTTTTTATGTAATTATATAATGTCGTGTTTCACATAAAACATAACTGAATATTACCTAATATTTTGTAATTGTTTGACACAGGCTATGACACAGGAAAGACGTAGATATGGCTTTGTGTTGGAAAGACAGTGCTCGTTGGTCAAGCACTGTTTAGCTTATCACACTAACACCCAGTCAATGTATGATGAACATCTTAATGACTGGCTTGATGTGGCTAAATCTCGGGAAAGACTACCGGAGTCTGTAGAAACAATGTTTGCAACAAAACTTCGAGTGAGTTCAGAACTTAAATATTATACTTTATAATATTATATATTAAATTAGTGTAATAATTTTATTATTATTGATTTAATAACTATTTTGAACATGAAAATTATAGCAAGTAAGTTTCTGGTTGGAAGACGATGTCGGTTCTCCGAGAATCGATGACGATAGGATTTCAATATCATCGCAACTGAGAAAAACAAAATCTATGGATGCATCTTGCTTGGATGTTCGAGCACTGAATGATATATCCAGCCCGGTTTTAAACTATCCGCTTTCTAGAGCCAAATCAGATTTCAATTTGAACGCATCATCACAGTCTCTGAATAGAAGTATTATTATAACATAAATAATATATTTTTAAAAATATTTAAGGTTTAGATATGTGTATAGGCATTTTGCAATTTCAATTTAATTCTGTAGTTAATTTAATATACGTATATTTGATAAATGTGTTTAACACCTACCACCAGAATTTTTTTCAGTCATATTTCTATAATAATTAAACCAATATAAAATAATTAATGTTTACTTGTATTCACCCACAATATATAAAATGTTTTTTCCTAGTGAATAGGAAAACACATTTTTGTAATATTTTAAGTATAATTTAACTAAAAAAAACTTTTATCTCATAGTGGAGAATGGTTCGAGTCCAGGTAATAATGGACCCAGACCAAAATCTATGGCAGTAGTGGATAACGGATGGGAATCTCAAGGTTCAAATCTCGTGCAGGCTACATATGCATATCTGTCTAGCGGTGATAACCAACTAAGTTTCCACGAAGGGGACACAATCGCTATATCGGGTAAATAAAATATTTGAAAACAGTATTTAATTTTATAAAATAACGATTTACATTGTAGGTGAACGAAATAAAGGATGGCAATTTGGAGAAAATCTACGTACCCAGTGTAGTGGTTGGTTTCCGTTGGCGTATACCGATCGTGTATTAGAAGACTCCGTTTTTTCGTATGTAAACTTTATGAAAAAAAAAGTTAATCTTTCACGAATATGATATTATAATAAATGTAATTGATGTGTGTTTTTATTTGTAGGGACTCCCCTTCGTCGTATAGACGAAAGGATTCTACGGGACAATCGACCATTTCGAATCATAACAGAAGTGAATCAGCGACGATCGGTAAACAGAACCGCGGTTATCAAACAACAACATTGACTAGATTCGGCGATTCTTTGTCTCACAGAAATCCATATCCGGTAAGATTTTTTTTTTTTTAATTTTCTATTGGGTAATTGATTTAGCAACTTTAACTTTGTCCAGTTATATTCTTTATTACAACGTTCATCGACTACGTAGCCTTTTAATAATAGTGTAGATATCTACTTTAGTATTTATGTTTAATAATTTTTTTTAACAGACACGATCACGGACAAATAGTAGATCTAACGGTTATGGAAATCATGGTCCTCCACCTCCGTCAGTTCCAGCTCCAGTAGTACCACGACAGTATGGCGGACACATACCACCACCAGCCGCATTCTTTCCGCCACCCCCTCAAACTCTACCACCAACGCCTGGAGGTAAATCCGGAGTGATCGACAAGAGGACCGGTGGAGTCCATCATCAACACGGTAACGCGAGTTTGCACAGCAGTAATGACAGTGGCTTCAGTAATGATCCACCGCCAGCGCCAGAAATCGATTATTCAGATGACGAAAATACAAGGTAAATATATGATTTATGATTAATCATTAAATGCTTTTATTTATACAGCATTACATATTAAATATCACATATTAATATTATTGTAATAATTATCATTAATCTTGCTATAATATTTGCATGGAACTAGAATACGATCGGTGATGAATTAAAAATAATATACGATTTAATTTGTCGTTTGTGAACTACAATAATTATTATTTTCATTTCGAACTTTGGTCGTTCTCTTATCGTTTTGTTTTCCATTTCCTTCATAAGATATAATATGGTATACTATTTTGACTTTGACGGTGTCTATTATATGGTTTTATTGTTTTTATAAGGTTAAGGACTGTATATTTTATTTATAACGCATTATGTATTAATGTATAAAAATTGTGTAAATGCTATTAAAACTCTCACACCGTAGTATTATTATTGACAAATTTAATTTTACTTCTTCGTAATTTATTTTCATAAAAACGTTTGTATAAATTAAATTAAATTATAAATTGTAATCGATTTATTAAGTGTTTGTATATTTTAATCTTATTAAGGTTTGAAATAATTTTCTTGTACACTCTATTATAGTGGTTCGATAACCTTATTTCTACACATAACTATGGATAAAATTTTAGCTAATATATTCGTACATGGATGAATAATTAATTTATGGAAATGTAAAAATAAGTCCGTTGTTATTTGATAGTAATAATAAAATTATAATACACGTTCGTTACCAGTTAATGTCATTATTTGTAAGACGTAATAAATGCATATAAGCTATATAATATTAAGAATATTGACATGAAAATAAGTATGATACAAAAACTGACAGACAAAATATTATTTATTTAGTACGCATTTCTATACATTCTGATGTCTTAAATAAACAAATTAAAAAAAGAGAACACGAAAGTTGTTTTTAATTCTTTTTAAAATATTATATTATAATGGGAATCAAAAGTATATTAATCATAAAAGTAAAAATCGATGTTTGTACCTATATTAAAATAACAATAACAAATTAACCTTGTGGTGGTAAAAGATTGTATATCCTATATATTATTGTATCTACTGTCTATATTATTATGTAAACGCATATTATTTCGCTTGCGGCTAACCGACTACAGTCATAGTTTTATTAAATAACGCGTTGGGTGCTGCAGAGTTGATTATAATTTAGTGGTGGTGATTGTGGTGATGGTGGTGTTGATGGTGTCGGTTATTATGGTCGATAAATGGTTTTGTTTATGTAATCGAATGATATTTGAATCAGAACGAACAAAAATGCGAGGAAAGACGCCGCTGTGCGTTCCAAACAAGCAACTTACCGGTCACCCGAAGAGGACCGTCACCATCATCAGATGATGATGATGATGACTGGTGGCGGCGGCGGCGGAAAACAATCGACTGGTACGATGAAATCGTCGCACAACAATATCAGTGGCAGCGGTGGCGGTATGAACACCGCCAGGCGGAACACCGGTACGTCAACGATGCGGCAGAGCTCCAGCGTTGGACACCTGTCGTCGTTTGGTGACGGTCACTCGCCTAGGCACGTGGCAGCATTCGATGACGACGGCGGCGGTAGCGTCCAAGGCAAAAAGATCAAGCGGACGAAATCGATGTGGAAGTTCAAAAAGAACGGCGGCGGTGACGAAGTGTTGACCGGAATGGCAATGTGGAAACACAGGTCGCTGGTGGACGTGAACTCCGCAGAGGCGGACGAGTTACAGCAACAGCAACCACAGCAACAGCAACAGAACAACTACAACAACAAATCGTCCGCCGGCACACCGGTGGCAAACAAAAAGTTCACGATCACGTGCCGGGACATAGATATCGCGAGCAACGGCGGCGGTTTTGCCGTGGACGATGACGACAGTCAGACGATTATGAACGGTGGCGGCGGATCGTCCACCGTACGGAGGATGACGTACGACAATCAGCGTAAACAGCAGTTACATCGCAACAGCGAACGGAGCAGGCGGTCATCTTCTTCCAGCTTTGGTGGCGAAGACTCCGAGTCGTGTATCGTAGTAGACGATCACTTGAAGGACTCGAGAACCGGCTCCAAGTCCGCGGCACATGTCGCCCCGCCGCCACCGCCGCCAGCCAGCCTCTTGCCCAGGACCAGGTTGATCAAGCAGACTTCAACCGCGGTGGGAACCGCGACCGGCGGTAGTCCAACCGCCCATTTGATTTCCGCCGTTGGACAGCCGCCTCCACCGCCCGCGGTCAGGACCGCGACCGCCGACAATGGTTACCAGCACGACTCGGATGTGGACATTCGGTTTGAAAGCTCCAAGTTGCAGACGTTCAAGTACATGAACGCCACCAACAATGACGGCTGGTACGATTCGTGGGGAGAAAAGAGAAAGAAGTAATACTGTTCGCGAAAGGTAATCGAATCTTCTAAAGGCGCATCTACGCTCTTCTAGGTTTTAGACAAAACATATTGAGGGGAGGGAACACAATCGTACAGATTAATGCAATTTTACGAATTCAGTATAGCTTTATGGACAAACTTCAGCTTAAATTAAATTTTTGAACTTCTTCACACCTAAAACTATATTAATAATTGTTACTTATTTTTGCGTTTTCTCGAAATATCTAGATATTTTTTTATATATACCTAGCTATCAGACGACTATATTATAATATTGTTGCGTGCCAATTCAAATCAATATGTTCTGATCAGTTGAAATTAGACATTTTAAAACTCGAGAGTTATGAGAATTACACTTGTTTTATTTAATATCAATTTAACAATAATAAAAATGGTAAGTATTCAGTATAGTTCAGGTTGTCCATATTGTCCATATCTACTCATAACGCCATTAGTTCGTCGTTTGATAGTCATCTATGATCATCAGCGGTCGTTTGGTTTTGGTCTCTCTTTTATATTGATTATTTGATTTTAACCCTTAATCTTGATATTTCAATTTTATATATAAAATCAAAACTATTAAATAGGTTTCTTTAAGCGTTATATGTTCTAAATGTTCAAAACCAATATAGACTAACATACAATATACGAATGACTTATCCGTCAAATTATTATTTGCAATATTATGTAGTTTGTAACATCAAATTTTAATCCATAACATAATTATTATTGTCGACTTTTGTTTTGTATTCATTTATATATATACCGACAACAAAATCTCATTTTATTACCTTTATATATAAAACATAATACAAGTATCTCATTGTTTATTTTCGTTATTTTCGTAAATTTACTTTATCACGCACTCGCACACCATAAATTCGTACGTCACAATTACGTCGAAAAAGTGTAGAGCTTATAAACAAATGGCCTTTATAATTCGGTTAAGGTATACGTCTCGTGTACAACGAATGGTCTACGATAGTACTACGTGTAATGGCAAAATCCGACAGGCATATTTCGTCCGACACAAGTTCTAAATTACGATCAAACAAACCCCAAACATAATTACTATATAAATTATAATCAATGAAGTAGTCGGTTAGTCGGTGAAGGAAACATTTTCCGAATTTTTAATAGTATATTTATTAATATTTATTATTTTGTAGTAGTACTTATACTGTGTAATCTAATTATTATACTATAATATTATGTACTCATAATTTTATGAAGATTGTTTATTCAATTTATAATCTATAACAACTGATATAGAATAGCAGGAATAAGTGTATGTATATTGTATCTATCGAGTATCCCCACAATTTGTCAAAAAGAACAATTCATAAAAAATATATTTGTCAAAAACACTTTTGGTTAAATAATTGTGTTTTAATATATAATCTAATATTATTAGAAATTTTAACTTGTCTGAAAATTAAAAATATAAAACAAATATTAAAATATAAAACCCTATACTTAAGTAACAATAATCAAACATTTTTAACATTTAATGATGGCCTTAATACAGAAAGAGTGTGATTTCGTGTTTTCTGAATTTGAATTGTATAGGTAAAACCATATACAACAATCTCCAGTAAATAAAAAAAATACACGTTTAAAATCAAATGTAAACTAATATGGAAAATATGATAACAAAATAGATATTTTAAAAGCGATTACTAATTATTTATCAATGTAAATATTTACTGAACATAGGTTATAGGTCTATATTATATATATTAACAATATTATTCATTAAATTTAAAAATTTTTAAATATATATATATATAAATATATGATTAATTATTTGTTGACGTAAAGTGTTATTGATGAATTAATTATTGACGAATTGTTTATGATAAATTGTCTTTTGACCAACTGTCCTAAATCCATTCCATCGATAAAAATTAATCAATAAACTATTTAATTTCGTATTCAGCTCAATTATGTATGAACACAATAAAGTGGTTCGCAAATAAATTTATAATAATGTTGTAAGGAATACAAATATTGCATTACAGCACATTTCCAACAGAAGAATATATTAATAAATTTAATTGTATGACGTTTTTATGATTATTGTGTTGTTTTATAGATTTTATAACGTTGCAATTCTATGCAATAAAAATCAATATTGTATTTAGACGATTGGTACATGACGGTCGTTTGTTTAAAAAATACCTACTAGCTTTTTATTTTTTTATTTAGATAATAAATAAAATAATAAATAATAATATTTTAAAAATAGTAACTTGAAAAAGATCCAAATGTAAACTTTTATACAATATAGACAATATTTGAATACAAATAAAGTTCTAATGTCGTAAATTGTAATTTTATTTTTCGAATTAAATTACAAAATTGTTACTTCAATAGATTCAATAAAGGTGGTAGTTATAGAACTATAGACATTTTAAAATTTAGTGAGAAGAGTAGATTTTTTCATACGGAAAAACTTCATTGTTTTAGTACAGTTAAAAAATATGGTAAAAATATATAATATATTTTTCTTCTATTTTAAATCTGATTGAAACACTGCCTTCAGGTAGGTATATCATTCATATTAAGCAAAAAGAATTCGATTTGTACATAATTATACATTTTTTAACATTTTTTACATTAACGATTTTCAAAATATTTTGTAAATAAATTGAATAGTATTTGAGTGGCTTCCATAAAAATTCCATAGCGTAATACCAAAAATCGCACGTAATATTAAATATTTCTTAAAAAAATTCAAAGCTAAATTTAGCTATATTTAGCCAAAAAATCAACCAATCCGTTCCAAAATTATACCACACTTGTATATTACCTATGTTAGTACTCAAAAAAAATTTTAAGCCCCTACGATCAAAACTGAATTAGTTAAATAAAAAAAATTTAAATTACGAAAATTGTAATTTTGCCGATTTTTTGGTAATTTTTCTTCCGTTTTATTGTACCAACCAGAAAGAATAATATACAATATTTAAATGAAAAAACAAGGTATACACTTATATACTATATATCATTTGTTTTTTAAAACGAAATATAATAATATAACACTTATTATGCAGCTTTTGCAACAAATATAATAAACATTATATTCATATTATAGTATTCTATCCTACTAAGACTAGTTAAATATTTGTCAACCAGAATGCGTATTGAGTATAATTATTTATCTTTCCTAATAATAATAAATAATGTTATAGATTATCGTAAACATAAAATTGTAAATACCAAACAAAATAGTATTTATAATTTATTATAATAAAACAAATACGATAAAATTCATTATTCCTTTAATACAAAATGTAAAAAGTCTAAGCAATTAGCAATTAGTAATATTAACTGCGAAGACGCCACAAATAAATTGAATTTAATCTAGAAAATAAAATATAAAAGTGAAAAACTCGTTGACAATTACAAAAAAATATAGGTACATACTACATACCTATAATATTTAAATTTTAATATTGTAGTAAATTTTAATGGTTACAAAAAAAAGGTCAACCTTCCGTACAACAAATAGCATTATTATTGTATACAAAACTCCTATATTTCACAAAATATTAAACAGAAAACAATAAGTTTATCGAACCTGTTTTACGACTATAGTAAACTTTCTCCGATTTCCGTAAGTTCTTTCGTTCTTAATATTTTTTTTAGCAAAAAATGCCCAATAGAATCATTAATTTTTGTAAATTGTTGTTCATACTTAATTAATATATTAGAGGCTTATATAGTGTACCTTATGAGTTATGTATAGACATAAGACATAGACTTAAGTCCATTTTTGTGTTTATTCATCAGTCATCACACATTAGTTTATTACCATTATCGTTTCGATTCAATCGTATAATTCAATGAGAATAATAAATTAACAAAATATAATATTAACGATATACCTATAATTAGAAAATAGTACCTATGTATTTTAATATTGATTAAAATTAAAATTTCAGGACGAACGTGTTTGCAACAATCAAACTACGTAAAACAAACACCAATGACCGGTCAGCGCCAAAAATCATATAATATACGTCGCTGATATTATAATTATTTTTCACATATTAATATTATTATTATTATAATCATCGATTTAAATGGACAATTTCTAATTTGCTTTAATTTTATTATAAATAATCGTTTTTACAGAAGAAAAAAACAATGTACACTCGATATATTTTATACAGGCCGAAAATTGCTCAACTAATCTAATAATCATCCAACGCTGTATACACGACAATACAATATTGTATGTGTAAAAGTGCATATAATAATAAGTAAATTATAGCATGTAATTAGTATTATATAACTCGTTTTTTTTTTTTTTTTTTTTGTTACAGTACATGTAGATTAATATAGATTAATATATTATATAATGTTAATGTAAAATAATCTATACAGGAAAACATAATATAATTAGTGTGTAGTGAGATAGATACGATTGCGAATAATTTTAATGATCATGGTATCTCGTCTATTTTATTAGTAAAAAATAATAATGTGTATTGTGTTAGACAATTGCTAGTGAGTAGTCGATAACAATAATAACATCTTAAACGTAATTAATAAACGTAATTTTATAAACGTACATATTAATACAATAGGTATAATTATTATTATTAATCTGTTTTAAATAAATCCTCTGAATATTCCGTCCGTGTAAAACATATTTTACAATAATTTCGAGCAAATATAATAATATATTAGGTACCTAGGTATAATAATAGTAAATAGTAAATAGTTTAATATTATACAATGTTATTATCGGTCATGTTATGATAATTAATAATAGTTACTGGAAATGATCCTTTATAACATATAAATATCATGAGGCCTTAACATCTTCAGCATTTTTTTTTTTTCAAATCAATTTATTTTAATTCATTCGAACAAAATCTTCCGTTTGTGCGTTATATAGCGTGCGTTAACGTCATTTTAATTTTTATTATCGTTTAAACTGTTCCCGTCGCAAACATTTAACAAATCGTAAATCTTTAAAATTGTCATATAATATTTATACAGCACAATATTAGATTTAAAATGCGCATGGGCGATGGACATGACGATGACGGTAACCTGTGTGATTCTTCGACCGAAATATATCGTTTACCTGGTATATATGCAGATGAAGCCATTCATGTACCTATATATAAATGCTATAATAAATAATAGTATTATTGTATAAATAAAATAAATATCCTCTAGAAACGAAAATTAAAAAGTTTTGAATTTGTTAGAATTTCGATATTATTATTGTGTAGGCGAGAAAACATAATAAAAAGTTTCCGTCAGCGATTCATTGATTTTTCGCCTTTTAGTTTTAATAGCATTCATTTTCTCGGAGAAAAAGTAAAAGTATTATTAATTTTACGCTCTCTGTTTCGTTAGATCAACCTAGCCAAGCTATGACTGTTTGTAAGTAGTAAACTTTTTGGGATAACAACCGGAGAATAAATTGTCATAAAGCTTATACTATAAGTATAAGGTATAACCTTATGCATTATTTTGCAAATATTTAAATTTACATACAATACAAGTATGTTTGTTCTTTGTTAATTGTTATATAATAATTAATAATATATTAATACCTATATTATTATACTATTCGCTTAAATATTTTATTTTTTTGTCAATTTGAATTGTCTAACTGTTTATTTTACACTTTTTTTATTTATGTTTATTATTATCATTATAATATATAAATAGGTATATTATAAATGTTACTCGAAATATTTATTTTGATAATTAATTAAATATTTAGCATAGACATTAAATTAATTATTTTATTATAATTATTATTAGGTACTAAGTATTACCTAATTAGGTATAGGTAATCTTATTATCATTACCTATATATATTATTATTATATATTTGATCGTTGATCAATAAATTTTTGTACGTATTTATGCGATCATTTATATACTCATCTATATTATATATTATTATTTTTCATATTGTATTTTATGTAAATCGAAGGTAAACGGGATATATTATTATTATTATTATTATTATTATTATTATTAATATTATTATGATTATTATTATGATTATGATCATGTATCCTAACAGTAGTGCAACAAACGCGAAACGTTATTCGCTGTAAGGAAGTATTTGCCGAATTTTTAAAAACGTGAAAATTCGACCAAATCTTTTTGAATCGGTTTGGTTTATTACCGTAGATAGGTACATAATATTATATTGTGCCAGTAATAAATAGGCCGTTGTTTCGTAATTGTTGAACGAATGTCAGGCACTCGTGTTTTTTATATTTTTTAATGGAACACTGTTATATATGTAATCAATAATTAGTTGAAAATACATAAATATTTTATTTATGAAATATTGTTCTGATCTTGTATTTATTTATTTTAATACTAAATGTAAGTAATTACCTACAAAAGTGATAACCGTTATTAAATATCAATTAAAACAATTAAACTGAACAGTTTTAGTTATTAGTCAACATTTCAACAACAAACAAACGAAATGTCTAAAACAGATAACGCGAGAAAACTACGAACGGCAGCAGCTGCAGAATAGTACTCAAGTAGTTGGTGCTCAGCAGTGGCAGCGTGAAGATTTTTTCTATAAATGAAGCATATAATATTATCGACACCCACCCTACTGATATTCTAAAAACACATTTTCGCCCAAATTTTTCAAATCGATATTTACTTATTTAAAAATGTTATTTTCTTAATTTATTCAAGAGTTTAGCTACTTATATGATGCTAAATACTAATTACAAATAAAAAATTACTATTTCGAGTCGTATTTTTGCTAAATGCCTTAATAATGACCAACTATCAACCCACCCCTTTTTAGCATGAAGTGGCTACTTTGTGAGAACCCTCTTGAAGCCGTCACTGGTACTCAGTTGTCAGTACTCAGTATTTACTATAACCGATGCTATTACCATTGATTTTATAATAGACATAATGGAATGAATATAGAATAGTGTGTTATAAAATCAATGCTATTACCTAGGTAGCGTGAGTACTTTACAATTAAATAAAATGTAAATTAATTTAATATACCTAATCTGTAAAAAAAAAATATGATGTCATGACTGTAGTTTAGATAGGTACCTATTTACTAGGGATCCACAACGATATATTTTAAAATATCAATATCTAATCTATTTTGGCAATAATTTATTGGGATAACGAAAACAAATTTAAATATTACAGGATTAATCGATGTATAAAATATCAAAAATATCGATGTATTCGTGTTTGATATCGATATAAAAAAAAACCCCGAAAAAGTTACGATTTCAATATCGTATCGAAATATCGATATCGTTGTGGACCCTTACAAGTATTTAATATTTTTATTCATACTAGTTAGTAATTACTACTAATACCACTATACCAGTAGGTAGTTATACTTAATGGCTAATATCGATTCTTTTTTTTTTAATTAATTTGGTAGGTACTATTTAATTTATCTTAAGTTTATTGTACACAAAATGTTGTTAAATATACAATTTTACAATGTTTACCTACCAAAAATATAATGTTTATTTATTAATTTCAAACTAATTAAGCCCTATTATTAAGTACTTACATGGTAATACACATTACACATAGGTTGATATTTGTTGATATTAGGGACAGATTGGATAAATTTGGCCCACTGAGATATCAATATTTTACCAGCCCATATTTTATAATTTTATCTTTTAAACAATTTAAACGTATACTATCAAATTTTATTTTGAAATACAATACAATTGGGGTGTAACATTAATATATTATTTTTCAACACTTTTCCTATGTATTATTCTACCGGCCCAATGAGATTTTCTCGGTAACTCACCTGACCAATGCGAGCCTGTCTACCTAATAAAAAAAAACCAAAACAAAGTGAAAAAAATACAAAAAAAAGTTGACATAGTGCAAACAACAAGTAATTTAAGGACAATTATTAAGTTTAAATATAATTGTTATAATATTTATTAGAAACATACATATTATTATGGTTTACTCACTCTATGAGACTGTGACGAAACGTCTGAATTCGTTTTTCGCATGTTAAGTATATTTTATTTTTAAGCCATAAGACTGATAGGAATTAAATTAATTAGTACTTTCTGGTCTATCGATAATCAAATCCATATGCTTTAAAAATATAAACTATAATTAGGTTTAACCAGTGATGGCGTGAACTTTTTTTTTTTTAATGACACAAAACGTTTTTTCAATCTATTTTATTGACAATTTTGTATTCATACTCTATATTTAATAGTGTTATACAATATCCTAAAGTACTAAATAATAACAATAATCATAATTCGTAACATATAATGACCTAATTATGACTTACCCACCCCTATTTTAAATGACGCAACTGCGTAATTATAACACAGATCACCGTGTGTTAACGCCACCACTGGGTATAACATTTAACAAGAATATGTTATCAATAAATTATAAGCTATGAGCAGATATAATTATGGTATAATTAATTGTGTAATATACATCAGTGTCTGTCTATCATTTCTGGTCTGAAAATTCAGAAATTTTGATTTATTAGTTTTATAGGTTATAATATATATAGTATTTGGTTTTAACAAGGCTAAGAATAAACTAAAATAATGATTTTATAAAAATGTTTTTTTTATAAAATATGTGTTATATTTCTAGAATTAACAACTAGTAACTGCATTACAATATTAATCATTATAAATACATATTTACATTTATGTATCTTTTTATAACATTGACATTCTAATAATTAATTTAGTAATTATAAAAATACATTAAAATATTGTTTATATAATACATACAATAATTTTTATTACTTATAAAAATTTTAATTTTAATTTTTAATATCTAGATATTGATGTTTAAAAAGTATTACGAGTTAGAAAATTATCTTGTGAAAGAAAGCGGCTTAAAATAAATCAGAAACATCAACATATTTAAAATGTTTGTAAATATTGTGAACACTCTACACTTTTTACTGGGTCTGATAAGACAGGTTTATATTACACAAAAAGCAAAATATTAATAAAATAGCTCTGTTGATATATTATAAAAAAATTAGTATTTTTATAATAAAATGATACAAAGAAAAAATACAAAGATAATATCATATAAAAAAATGTTCACATTCTTGAATATATTATAATGAAAAAACTTAATAATTTTAAAATCAATTAAGTATATTATCAAATATTTTACAAATCAAAAGAATTTAAATTTTAAATCATGAAATTATATTAAACAAATATATACAAATGTTTAAAAAATAATTCATGTTCTGTGATTAATAGGATTCAATATTCACAATTTTTACTTTAGATATTATAAAATCATAAAAGTAAAAAAATAATTGTAACATTATTAATTAAATCTTTCGGTATAAAAATAATAAATATGATTTTATAGAAGTTGTTCAAATGGTAAAAAATTTCAATTTTCTTTTTTACTAAATGCTTCATCTAAATGCATAGAGTATACAGTTCTCAATAATGAAAATATTTTTTGGTTTTTATAAGGGTGATCAGTTAGTGGATCTCTATATCTAGCATAATCTCCAGTGAATACACACTGTCTGTGTGGTTTAATAGGCTTGGTTACTTTCTTGGGGAACATTCGTTCATACTCATGAGGTTCATTAACTGTAATAGTAGTTCGCTCAAAATACTCACAGCGATCTCGATTATCATTGTGTTCATTAGTCTCAACATTTAATATGTTGTCATCATCAAACAACGGATATGCTTTACTAATAAATTTCACAGATGTTAAATACGACACACGGGGTTTAGCTCTTGTCTGTTTCCTAGCCAATTCCAATTGTTCAAATTTTTCTAATGATTTTAAATTTTCTTCTTCTGTTAGTTTAGCTTCTTCTAGCAATTCTTGTTGTGAAGGCATTTCTTCTGGAGGCAGTGGTTTATTTCGTTTTATTCTAGTACCTCGTTCTTTTATACGTTCTATTGTCTCTTGAGACTTAACTGCTGTAGATTGACGTATTGATTTTCGTTCATATGATGTCTCAGCTACAATTTTTTCTGTTCTTGAACGTTTTCTTTTTGGAGATTTAATTTGTTCAATAGGTTTTGACACTTTAGGTTCTTGATACCTATAAATCAAATATTAAAATTAATAAAACAAATATTATAATTTAATCAATATTATTTTAAATTTAAAAACTCAAATAAATTTAAAATTAATCTTATAGTTTTAACAATTATAATTTAAGTATATTAAATATATAGTCAATCTAAGTATATAATAATTATTATCAATATTATTTTCCTTTAGTTTAAAAATAATTATACTATTACAATAAAATACTAAACAAAAAATATATCCAAGCTTGTTACAGTAATAAATAGTAATAGCTATAATTGAGATTATATTTCTCAAATATAGATGTGTATTTGTGACATGGATTTTATTTTAAGTTTAATTTCTTAAAATATAAATAATACAGTAAATAAAAGTCATACATTCATTATAGGAATATTTATTTATTAATATATAAATTCTGTTAAAATTAATCTATTCCAAATACGAATACATCTTGATATTTCATTTGGCTAACACTACAATTACAGTAAAGAGTGTTAACAGCAGGTACTGAAGGAAAGAATATAATAGTCGATAGGTATAATGGGAATTCATATGTGTCAAGTAAAACTAATTTACCAGTCATTTAAACTGATTCGTTTGTGCGGATGATACATTTTACTGAATAAATTACTCATATGGTTCAGTGGAAAAGAAGATGTTTAAGATTTGACTGAATATTATTAATGAACACAGTATAGTTTCTAATTAAACATCTTAATCAAACTATGTTCAAATGTCTCAGTTATTTTTCATTAAGCAACATTAATGTAATATTTATAATTATAAATAACTAAAATGGAAATTGTTCCTAAAATGAATTCTTATTTGAAATAACGTTAATAAAATTACCTATGTCAAAAACATACAAGTACCTACACATAACATTACACAAAATAATAGAAAACAATCTTAATGTAAAATAGTGAAATAATACCTATTTGGAATTTGAAAAAATGCTTATCATTTTTATTTAAATTAACTTTGTTTAAATGTAGATATATCAATGCAATGCACCTGTTTAATTTTTTTTCTGGTTTATCTTCATCTTCAACGTCAGATATAACTTCATCATTTTCATCAATACTGAAATCGGAATCAACTTCATCTGGCGCATCTTCATCAACAAAATGAAAATCATTATCTTCTTCATCTTCATTAAATCCACCGTATGTAGTCTTGTAAAAATCATCTTCTTCTTCTTCATCTAATAAACGTGCCAATTTATTACCGGCGTTTGCACGACGTTCCCTGCTAGCAGCCATATTCTAAAAAAAATTAATTAACTTCATATAATTAATTATCTCACACAAACATAAAGTCTCAGATTACTTCAACAAAATGTACGTTTTAATGTAACAATCAGTTGATCGAAAATCAGCGAAGCTAACCAAATCGATTCACACTAATATATATATATATATAATTTTATTGTGTTTTAATAATTAAATCAAATGATAAAAACCAAATTGAAAACAACCAAATTTTAAGCTAAAATATAAAACACTTAAAAATTGTTTACATCTTTTACGACTTAATTTTTTACTATCAGTATAATTAATACTCAAATGTTATCATTTATCATAGGCTCTTATCACGATTACAGCTGTATTTTTTATTATTTACTAAACAATTTTTATTAAAATGACCACAGGGTGCTCTTCGTACGTCATAGGAATCTTGAGACTACTTTAAATTCCAATAAGTAATTCGACCTATCTGTTTAAAAAATGTTACGAAAAAGTAAAAGTAAAAACTAATCAAATTTATTTAATAAAATAATTTGTAATATTTTTAAAAAATAAATTGTACAGCCTATTATAGATAAGTATTTTATAGATATAAATTAAAATGTATATATTATATTAGAAACCAAGCATCAAATTCAGTTAAAAATTAATAAAAAATAATTAAAAATTGAAGTATTTTTTCTTCTCGTTAGCCCTCCATTGAAAATCTAATTACCATTCTAATATTGCAAAAAAAAAAAACAAATATAATGAAATGTAAACACATGTTTTACTAATTATTGATTTTAATATGGAATTTTTTTATATTAAATTTGTATTTTGTAAATGGATCGATAGGTAGTATAGGTACACTAGTACCTACTATAAATACTTGTTTACTTATTTCATATTATACTTAGGTAAGTATATCTTACTAAATGTACATGAGTTTTACTAGTTTTAGGTATATTTTTAAAAAGGAAACATAAAGACAGGGCTTCACTGGCAATGACCAGTTTATAATATAAACCAACCCGATCATGGTTATTAATTTATTATATGTAGTTACTTGGTACATATTTATTATTAATATGAATTTAATTTAATGTTTTTTGAAATACAATTAATGTTTTATTAAATAAAAAATATTGTTTTTTTTCGCTGTAACTCCGAACTCGTACTTCTCCAATAGTATTCCTTATTTCCTTAGTTATATTTTTGTTCATTTATAAAATAACAGCATATTTCATGAAATCCTGGTCAGCAAATTCAGTAAAAA
The DNA here is from genome assembly GCA_013282895.1 of Eriosoma lanigerum. Taxonomy (NCBI): domain Eukaryota; kingdom Metazoa; phylum Arthropoda; class Insecta; order Hemiptera; family Aphididae; genus Eriosoma; species Eriosoma lanigerum. The sequence goes on from CM023358.1 coordinate 50,531,122, forward strand.
ATTTTCTATGTTTAAATATTAACGAAACATTTGGGAAGGAAGAAATAATACTTAATGGTCTTAATGAGGAATGGATATATAGAAATGTCTTGTGAATCACAAAGTTAAGAAATAATAAATACCCATAGTCTGTTTGCAATCATTACAATGATTCATATAATATAATTGACCATTAAAATTTGTATAATGAATGAATTAAACAAACAATTGTTTAATTTTAGTTCATTTTAGGTATATATTGGCTATTACTAGTCGTCCTATTTTTTATGATCTATAACTAGATATAATTTTGTAGCTATATGCGTTAATTATAAATTTATAATAAATATACTTAGTACCTACACTAAAACCTCCTAAACTATAATAAATTGTTAATTGTTTTATTTATTAAGCATTTTAAACACACTATTATTTTACTAGTTAGGTATCTATATACCAAGTAACCATATATTTATTCAGTTCAAAATAAATGCCAATTAATGAAATATTACAATTTTCAATAATTTTGAAATTGAAACAATGTTATGATACGAATATAATATTATTTAATTTTCATTTTTATTTTCCTAATGAATATATCATTCGTTTTCAATATTAATATGTAGATCAAGGGTGTCCAAATAGCGATCGCCATCGACCGGTTGATCGCGGACAATGTCAAAGTCGATCTTCCATTGTTCGAATTTATTTTTATACATTTAGTATCTATATAAATACTCATAATTATAACAATTTTTTATTTTATTTTATGGAAGTCGATCTTAGAAGTAATATTATATCTACGATACCTAGATCTTAACCAAAAGAGTTTGGCTACCTCTGATATAGACAATACGTTAGTTTTGAATAAATTACACATAGTATGTTGGAAATATTTTTCAATTTAATTTAATAAAGGTAAATCAAAATTAAAATTATGATTCTTATTATGTATAGGTTATAGTCAGTGGCTATACTATCTATATCTATACTTATACATTGGTTAGTATTCTCGATCGTTGATAGGCCATATTTAATTTATTCAGAATATTGAAAAGTAATACCTAAACTAATAATGATTTCAATACAAAGGCCACGGTTTAATTATTTAATCACCTACCTGACTTTTATAACATTATAAATTGAAATACTAAAAAGACAAACAGAATAAACAGAAACTATGGATATTATAAGCACTATAGCCTTGTTTCTTTAACTTCGGCACAAGGTAGTACCTACGCCTATTTATTAGTAATTTGTGATATATTATTAGGTTTATTTATTTACTTATAATAATAAGTAAGTACCTATCTATAATTATAATAAATAATTCGAATAATAATAAAATTATTACATTATTACAAAATACGATTCTGAATGAAAGCTTGTGTAATTAAATCATCATAAATAGAATCTACAGTCATGATAATGATGAATGAAATAATTAACCTTGAATTTATATTTAAAACAAGAAAACAATAGTTTTCGATTGGTAAATGTTACAAATTACACAAGTAATACAATTTCTATATAATATAATTTATAGATACACTTAAATGTACCAATCAAATTTATTTATTTAGATCGTATTTAGGAATTTATGAAGGGGTTAGGTTAGGGTTAGGGATTTTTTGAAGCTTTTATGAAGGTTCTCTTCTCTCCTCATTTTATACTTAATATAAAAAAAATTATATCAATATATATTTTTACTTGGTTATAGGGGGGAGTTTAAACTCGGTCGACCTTCCCGTAAATACGGTTTTGGCTTTTAGTACCAACAGACAAACTAAATAGGTAGTAATTAATTTTAAAGTTATGACATACGCAGAACCATCAAACATTTCGGAACTTTTTCATGATAAACAATAATGGAAAATAAATAATAGATAGGTAATACATTTTTATATATATTCCAATTTTATTTAATATAATATATATCTTATTATTTTATGTCATTATATATTAAAAAAAGTGGGATGTCGATTTTAGGCGTTCCTCCTTCGTCCTTTCGGTCCTCGGGGAAATTAGTGGTTTATTATAATTAAGATTTGAATGCAATAATATTGCATTAGAAAATACGATTCTGAGCGAAACTCAATAAATTACAATACACTATACTAATAATTCATTCCAAAATTTTACCTCACTTGTATACTTCCTATGTTAATACTCAAAAAAAATTTCAAGTCCCTACGATCAAAAGTCAATTAGTTATCACGAAATAAAAAAATTTTAAATAACAGAAACCGTAATTTTGTCGATTTTCCGCCATTTTTTGGTAGTTTTCCCCCTCCCAAGGAAAAAATTTTGAGAAATTCGAAAAATGAGCTAAATAAAGTACCAACTAGACACGATTTTCTACCGAAAGCATAGCCTACTTGTGGTAATCGGACCATTATTTCTACCCGAAAAAATGTTTTTCATACATCAAAAAAAAAAAAAAAAAATCTTTGTAAAACCAATACATTCTTCGCTTCGCTCAGAATCTAAATTATATAAATTAATGCACTTGAAAAAGTAACCATTTAGAAAATTAACCTAATTAAATTACTTATCCTTAGCTAAGTGCTAAGTACCTCCAAGCAACCCCCCCCCCCACCATGTGCTCCTATGCTTCTTACTAAATGTATTTTATACTTTTTAATTAGGTATTTGTAATTATCGGGTTGAAAAAAATTGTTCAATAACAACCTTCTGTAGTTGATAATTCCTGGATATATTATATTTATATTGTTAAATTATAAATTAAACTATAGGTAGATATGAACAAATAATTTAGTAGTCAATAGAAGTACTCATTTAAGATAAATTGATAGTCAATACGTTGTTATGCGTTTAATGCTCACGTCATAGTCACATTATGCATAATTATGAAATAATAATTTATTAAAAAAGACTATTTACAATAACTGTTGGTAGTAAAATATAATTTAGTATTTATTACAACTTTTAATGTCGATCACTTGGTCACGTAGTTGTTATGATCGAAAACAATTTCGAAGACGCATTTATTACGGTTATTAAACCCCAGAAATATTTCATGTGAATTGCAAATTTTGACCTTTGTGATTCTTCCTAGGATATAAAGTCTGATTATAGTGAAATTTTGAATAATAATTAATTACCTAACCAAAAATTGAATGAGTTCATAACATCATTTAATGTGACATCGTTTTATATTGAGGTAAACTCTAAATCAATAATCTTATTTCATTTTCCAGGATTCTAGGTAATATAATGAAGACATTGTTTAATACGTAAAAATACGTGGTTTATCATATTTAATTAAATCACTAAAAAAGTATATTACATTTCATTTTTCATTTCATTAAAAATAAATTTAAACATTCGTATCTAAATACCTTACAAGGATAATCGAATCGTTAACTGAAAATGGCAGAACCCAAAGTCGAAGTGGTTATATCTGGTATTGGCGGTATTTTTCCGGAATCTAACAATTTGGATGAATTTAAACACTTGCTCTTTAACAAAGTGAATGCAGTGACTTCAGATTCCAGAAGATGGTTGCCTGGTTAGACTTTTTATTTTATTTAAATATAATTTTATTTATAATTAATTGCTTTTGAATAAAAAAGAATAATTTTATATATTATATACAATTATATGTATACTTATTTTATATTATAATATTAAATACTGTATTCATAGGCAATTGTATAATATATAAGATATAACTACGTGACTACGTATATATAAGCAATGCATAACAAAAACACTAAACAGAAATTAAATAATTAAGTTTATTTTGAGTATGTAGGATATCAAGTACCAATATTAAATATTTTCATTAATACTCGCGTTTTAATCAAATATTTTGTTAAAATTACAATATTTAAATTAAAAAAACACATATGTATACATTTATCTATTTATAGTTTTAACTCATGCACAAGATCCAGTGGTATATTTACGATTTTATTTAAAGATAAAAAGATAATTGTCAAACTTATTCTTAAACTATCCATTATTAATTAACTAAAACTAATAAAACTATTCATAAAAAATCAATACATTATATAAATAGAAACATAGATCACATAATATACTATAAGAGCTATACATTTTTTTATGAATATTTTTAAACAAATTATAATATAATAGGCACTAAATCATTATGCGATTTCATTATTAAAAATCCCTATAAATTTAACTTTATGAACGCAAAGATGTAAGATTGTAAATTTACTTAGGCATAGTTCAATAGTATAATACAATATCCTAATATTATGTATGTACCTATTTTGTTTTAAATATTAAATCATAGATCGAAAGATCGAAAGTAATGAATAAATGAAAATATGATTATATAATATGGTCATATGGATGTTAATTTTATCAAAACTCATTAAGTATCTAATAAAAAAAAACAAGTTCAACAAATTAATTTACTTTACATGTAGGTACATCTTTGTAAAATGTAAAATTGTAAATATATTAACATAATTGTATTTTTATCCTTAATAATTAATGTTATATTTTTGTAAATATATTTTAATATTTACTATAGTTTAGCCGTCTAATAACTTAGAAATATAGAATTGAATTATCCCAGATCGCATAAATCCAATTTCTCATTATCGTTGTTTATACAAAATATTTTTCTTATATTTACGTATATAAAAATTGTATAGGTTTGGCTGCTTGACCTTTTTTAAAAATATTCACTCAGCTGATATGTAATATAGAAATATTAATTAATTATCATAAATTAACGATAAAATAATATATATGTACTTATATTGTAGACCATAGGTTCACAAACATTGGGTCACGATAAATATTTTGTTGGGTCTTATTAACTACCAACCTTATAACCTTATTAAATCAGATTAACCTAAATATGTTGTTATTATGTCACGAGAAAAAAGGGCCTTAAGATTTGGATTGATGGGTCATCAAATTTTCAACTTTTCAAAAAATTTTTTTACACAGAAAAAATTTGGGAACTTAAATTATAGACTTATTTATACATAATTGTAAAATTTATAAATATATCAATAAATATAATGAAAGAAAGACATATAACATTATTTAAAAATATATCAAATATTCAGAGTATAAATATAAAAATGGTTGGTAGCCATTTACTATAAATACTTTAAGTCTATAGGTATCTAAATACCAATAGTTTAATATTATAAAAATACCTACGGGAAGCCGTAAATTTCCGGAAATCGTTAAATACCGGAAAAGTAGAAACCATAAATTCTCGGACCGTAATATTCCGGAAAATACCCAGAATCTATTGGCATGGACCGTAAAATAGAAAGTCGTGGTCTATTTGAATAATGTGTGTAGCAGAGTTCAAACTAGAGATCCTCTTATGAACATTTTTTTACGTTTTTTCTGGTAAATTGATTTATTCGAAGTGGTTTTTCACAACGATTGGAAGTTAATTTTCGAGTTACGGATTGACGAGTGCCAAACACGCGCAATACTTACCTACCTGAATTCAAATCTAATTAGTGTTAAACTTTATTCAAAATATCGGAAAATTTAAATAAATAGTTTATTGATCAGTAGTTTTAATTTCGTGTGCAGAATGTTAATATGCATTCCGTTATTTACGGTCCAAAACTTTATAGTCGGCAAATTTATACCTACTTTCCTGATTTTTGTGGTCCTCAATAATATAGTTTGAATCTTACAGTTTATAAGATTATTTTCCGGAATTTTATAAGTGTCCCATAACTACATTATATATTTTAGGTCTGTTGGAAACACCACATGGAGTTGGTAAAATAAAAAATCCCGAAAAATTTGACAATGTATTTTTTGGAATACACAGGAAGATGGCAGAAAGTTTGGATGGGTTAACTAGACTTGGATTGGAAAGATCCATTGAAGCAATTGTGGATGCTGGTAATAATTTCACAATATAACAATTATCGTTCAATTGATATATTGACTATTAAAATGCGATTCATTAGACATTTGTTTTATTTGTTTTAAGGACTAAACCCAGCTGATTTATCTGGAAGTAATACTGGTGTTTTTATGAACTCATGTATAAGCGAATCGGAGTTTTGTGAAGTCTTCGATACACATCAAAAAGGATTTGGTCTTTTAGGTCATAATAGAGCTATGCAAGCCAATCGGTTATCTTATACACTTAACTTAAATGGTGAACATCAACAGCTATAAGTATCTAAAAAATATATAAATTACCATAATGGAATGTGTTTTCACCGTATAGGGCCAAGTTATACAACTGATGCAACATGGATAGGTGGAGCACAAGCTCTCATGAGAGCAAAAAGAATGATTGAAGATGGAGTTATCAATGCAGCAATTATTGGATCGTGTAATTTATGCTTGAATCCAAATATATCTCTTCAACTTGAAGGATTAGGAAGATTAAATCACACAAATGAAACTAGATCTTTTAGCGAAGATGGTATATTTATTAGTTGAATATATAAAAAATGAATAATATTTTTCTAAAAAAATATTCTTTTAGCAAATGGAATGAACAGGTCAGAATCATGTGTCGCAGTGTTTTTACAAAAATCAACCGAAGCCAAACGTTCCTATGGGACTTTATTAAATGCTACTGGCATGTTCGGAGAAATAGATAATTTATTTTATCATTATTCTGGTCATTTTTATAAAGAAGTTTTATGTAAAGCATATAATGAAGCTGGTGTAGATCCAGCTAAAGTTGGATATGTTGAAGGTGAAGGGCTAGGTATTAAGGTAACTTATAGATTTTTTTATTAATGTTTACTTGTACTCAAGGTCTCAAGATATTACGTTATGAATATAATATTTATACATAAACTAATGTGGGCTTACATATGATTTTGTTAGAAAATAGATGCAATGGAATTGAACATTTTGAATGAAGTTTTTTGTACTTCAAATAGAATTGAACCATTAAAAATAGGGTCTGTAAAAAGTAATGTCGGTCACAGTGAAGCTTCTTCAAGTTTAGTTTCACTAATTAAAGCACTTATTATTCTGGACACTGGATATATACCTCCAAACATAAATTATTCAGAACCAAATTCAGATTGCCCTGCTCTTTTTTCTGGAAAATTAGAGGTATTAAAATTTAAATATTTTACTACTAATTTTAACTACTATACTATATATATATATATTTAATTATTAATTAGGTCGTAACTGAAAAAACTCCATTGAGTGGAGAAATTGTTGGTGTCAGTTCATTTGGACTATGTAATACTTTAAGTCATATAGTTTTAAAACAAAATAAAAAGGTGAAAACAAATATCTATCAAAAAGGTGAAATGTTTAACGATGGTCTACCTAGGCTTATATTTATTTCTGGTCGAAATGAAGAATGTATTCAAAAGTCTATAGAACGTATAAATAATAGTCAAATAGATGAAGAATTTGCAGCTCTTTTACAAAGCGTTTTTTATAAATCTTTAAACGCCCATCATTACAGAAGTTTTTGTATAGTTCCAGATACAAATGAAGGAACAAAAGAAGAAATAATGGTTAGGTGAAATTTGCATTATTGTTAAAATATAATTGAAAATAATATAAATAATACTGTAAATATTTATAGTATCTTCCAGCTTTAATAAAAAGACCAATTTGGTTCATATTTTCTGGAATGGGATCTCAGTGGAATGGCATGGGAAAACAATTGTTAAATATTCCTATATTTGCAGAGTCTATACGTAAATGTGATGCTGTATTGAAACCAAAAGGTGTTGATTTAATAAAAATTTTAACTAGCAATGATCCAACACTTTTTGATAATATTTTAAATTCATTTGTTGGAATAGCAGCAATACAGGTTTATTCAAAATTGATTAACATATTTAGATTGAAGAATTGTTCTAATTTAATATTTTAAATAGATAGGTCTGGTGGATATATTGAAAAGTATTGACATATTTCCCGATGGTATTATTGGCCATTCAGTAGGAGAATTAGGGTGTGCTTACGCTGATGGTTGCTTCACCGCTGAACAAATGATACTCGCTGCACATGCAAGAGGTCGGGCTTCGATAGAAACGGAACTAATTGATGGAATGATGGCAGCAATAGGACTAGGATATAATAACATAAAAGATAGGCTGCCACATGATATTGAGGTAGCTTGTCATAATGCATCTGATAGCAGTACATTGTCTGGGCCAACGGATAGTGTTAAAAGTTTTGTTGAACAATTAAAATCAGAAGGAGTATTTGCTAAAGTTGTAAATGTCTCGAATATTGCATACCACAGTCAATACATAAAACCAGCAGCTCCAACTTTACTTAAGTATTTGAAAGAAGTAATATATTAATTTTTTGTATAAACAATAAAACCTAATTTAAAAAAAATAAATTAAAAAATAAAAACCTTTTCAATGTTTTCATTAATTATTTTTATCAAGGTTATACCAGAATCAAAACCTCGATCTTCAAAATGGGTGAGTAGTTCCATTCCCGAGTCTGAGTGGAACAATGAATTAGCACAAACAAGTTCACCAGAATATCATACTAACAATCTTTTGGGACAAGTTTTATTTGAAGAAGCTTCTCGGCATATACCAAAAGATGCAATAGTTATAGAGATTGCTCCACATGGACTTTTACAAGCTATCCTTAAACGATCACTGTCTGATAAAGTAACAAATATACCATTAACATATAAAAGTACTAAAGATTCAGTGAAATTCCTACTAAAAGCATTTGGAAAGTAAGTAAAGTAATTTATTTTATAATGTTTTAAATATGAACAGTTTAATAAACTAATTAATAAAGTTTAATAAAATAATATAATTGTACAGGATGTATATTAACGGGATGACTCCTAATATTGAAGCATTCTACCCCTTAATAAATTATCCAGTTAGTCGAGGAACTCAATCTTTACAATCTATATTCCTCTGGGACCATGGAGAAAGTTGGTCATTAAAAAATATGGTGCAAGGAGTAAGTAATGTTATATTGAATACACTTTTATTAAATAGTAAATGTAAAATAGGTACCTATTTCTTAAAGGACAAATGAATATAATTATTTCAAAATAAATATATTATGGATTTTTAAATTTAACAATTATTATGTTTTACATTCCTCGATTAAATAGTATACCTTAAAAATTTAAATACCTAATTAAAGTTATTTTACTTAACTCAGTTCTAAATAAAATATTCTTACACAATTAATACAAAAAATAGACAAATTATTATAATGTTAATAGTAAAGAGTTATCAATAGGTACTTTAATGAAATATATTTAATTTCATAATATTTTTATTTATAATTTCAATTTTTTTCAGTCTGTTAAAGTTCCAGGAGAAAGAAAATTTACAATAAGTTTGAACAATGAAAATATTTTAACTGATTACAAAATAAATGGACGATATATTATACCTCCTTCATTTTTTTTAGTGAGTTTAATGTTAATTTACAATGTAGATTTTAAGTAATAACTAATAATATATATTCAATTTATAGCTTCAAATATGGAAATTATTTATATTAATGAAAAATGAATTCAATTTTAATGAGCTTATTGAATTTCAAGATCTATACTTTCTAAAGAACATTGAAATAACATCAAAAGGTAAGTAATAGGTAATAGGTTTTAATATTTATTACTAAATATGATAGCATTAAAACTGATTGTTTGTTTAACATATTAAATAAATAAGTAATATTATTATAATACATTTTTACAATCTAATTGTAATTATAAATACAGGAAAAAAAATTTTTTGATGAATAATAATACAATAATTATTCATCAATACATAAATATAATAAATATCTTGTCACATAATGTACCCGACTTTCACATCACTATCCATTTTTTATCTTTTTTTTTATATTCTTCTCCGAACTACCATTTTTTTTTTTTTACAATACCTATATTAAGTACTAGGACAAGCCATCACGGCATCACCTATATTCAGTTTCAGACTTTTCATACTTTATTTGACGTCTTTTACACTAGCTCTCGACGACCTAACGTAATCTCATTCTAATCGACTCTTATGAGAAGCGTAAAGTTCCATGGGAATATTCTGATATCTTTCCACAGCAGAGGCGTATTTATGCGTTTATTTATGGTTTCGACCTCCTCCATGACCAAAAAAAAATACAAAATTGCTATTAATAATATTATATTTTGCCACCTGTTTTAGATTTAAATACAGAACATGTTTATTTTGATTGTTTTGCAATTAATTTTTTTATGTTATCAAACGGTAAGAAGAGAGGTGTTCGGCTTCATGAAGTTTCTAAAAAAAATCTGAACCCCTCCCTCCTTTAAAAATGGCTAAATACGCCTCTGTCCCGCAAGAATACAATAGACCATATATAATATATATATAATTGTAATATTATACTTTATGACCTTAGGTTATTTATGGATGATTTTAGTGAAGTTCATATTGGTTTTTAGATACACTGGAATTTTATTCATTCATACAATGTGGAAGTGGTCGATTTGAAGTATGCTTAGACAATGAAGTAATATTTTCAGGAAGAATCTATCGACCAGATACATTAGATATGGCTACAATAAATCCTAAAATGAAGTATCCAAAATCTGCTTCTGATATACCTTATAGTTCAATATCAAAACATGATTTATATGCATTGTTAGAGCAAAAAGGATATCAGTTCGGGGAAAACTCAAAGACAATAACTAATATTGATTTATATTTTGAAGGTATAATATAAATGTTAAATTTAATTTATTAAATAATTTTATTATTCCTGTTCTATTTATATTAATTTTGAGTTGATTTATGAGAACGCTACACTCATATTTTGTTATATCAATAATACGAGTAGATAGGTACATATCTGCAATATAGGAGAATTATATTTAATCAATATAGTATTGTATTTTTAATATAAGAAATGATCTATAATAAAATTTAAAGGTGAGAACAGTAGGTATCAGTATCTAATACAAACTATTTATGTAACTTTTCTGCAACTAAAAAATTCCATGATTCGAAAGTTATAAAACAAAAGATTAATTAGTAAAATGAAGTGTTGTTATATACTTAATATCGTATAGTGTTTGTCCGAGTAACCTATTCAGTGGTGCTAAACTCAATTTAATATTGGGCGTCATGAAAATAAAATTTAATACCCACCCCTGAAAATTACCTAATATATCTAATAATATGTTCGGACCATTATCCGTGTGCTTTAAAACATTATTAGTTCATAATTTATTACTAATCGTACATTCGTACGTATCTCAGATTTAATTATAATTCTGAACTCATATTCATTTTCGATTTAATTATTTATAATGCCGGACGTGTATAAACGTAGATAGTATGTACTTATAATAGTACAATGTTGTACAATCGGTTTCTCTGTTCATTTTATTTATAGATTATAGATGAACTTTTTAATTTAAATTTAACATTTTTACCCACGGGTAAAACCGACAAGATCTATCTACCCCTGATAAAAGAGGACGTCGTCTCCACTGAGATATAGATTCAGCACACCTTCTGCATTCCACTGCACCTAGTCGTATTTAATATTTGAATTTTAAAAGAACTCGTGTACTTATATAAATATGATAAATATTTTCAAATCTTATTTAGTTTACTTAAATTGAAGATTCAATAAAAAAAAAAATTTAGTTTATTTTTATTATTTTAAAAAATTTAAGTTGTCATTTTGTACAATCCTGCAAATATAAATTTTAAAAGCAGAAAGAAAATTAATGGTAGTTTTTTATTAATTATTTTAAAAGAATACCGAGGAAATATTAAATGGAACAATGATTGGCTGAGTTTTTTTAATAGTATTTTCATATTTCTTATTCATAAAAGTATGGAAGACAATGACAGTCCAGCAAACATATTAACAATTCGCCAGATTTGTATTGATCCGTCTAAGTTTCTCGATTGTAACAGACAAGGTAAGCAAAGTTATATTATATAAAGTATTGGATGCCAAGAAAGGTATTTAAATATTTTGACTAAAATACTTAACACACAACTTAAAATCGGTTTATACAATATAAAATTAACAATTTACATGATTGGCTAGATCATATTTATTCATATCATAACATATTTTTTAACAATTTTTGAAATTTTTATTATGTTTAATTGAATAATTTAAGAAAAACATATAAAACTTATATTTCAGATGTAGCCATTTATTATAATTTTAAAACAAATGAAATAAAAGCTGATGGGGTATATATATTACATCCAGAAATTAAACAATTTTCAATAAGCCCATTAAATCCATTTGAAATGAAATTAGAAGAAGAACAGTTTGTAAAATTGTTTAATACACAATCTCAAGTACTTATCTATCTATATTATCCATATATATTATTAAGATTCCTATCCATTTATTATCGTTCCATTTTTTTCAGAATGAAATTACATGTATTAATAACTGTATTCAGATCATATTTGATTTTAAAAATTACCGATTGAACCATAATATGAATAATTGTATAATATACTACAATAATGAAGATCAAATAATGTCCAAGTACATCAAACCCATGCAAAATATGCTCACTAATCAAATAGGAATTCAAGTTGGTTAATTTTATAGTTTCGTTATACTTACATATTGTGAATTTATTGTAGTATTTAAAACTTACAAAATATATTTTAATTTTATAGCATACAGTTAAAAATTTAAGCAATGTAAATCCAGAAAAGTTTACAAACACAGAACACAATATTGTATTGCTATTAAAAAATCAATTGCAAAATGTAATTTCAATATTTCAATATGCTAAAAAAGTCCATTTATTAGTGTTAGCAGATGAACCATTAAATAGTCATAAAGAATGGAGTGTTATTATGCAACAGAAATTTAACGACCTATATTTCGTGTTGATTAAAAAGGTTACTCCAAATTATTATTTTTGAGGAACATTAAAATAATACATTTTTATTTTAGATTATAGAAAGAGAAATTTCTGTGTTACAAATAGAAAATATTAATAACTTTCAAAATATTCATGAAGGTATTCAAACATCCTTAGCAGAATGTAATAAAACAAAAAATTATCTTTACATTTATACCAAAGTTATGCCATATGTTAAGTTAACTCGATTTATGGAAGAAGTATTTCAAAAGAATAAATCAAAAATAATCAGGTCATATATAATAATGAAAATTAAGTAAATAGAAAAATATAATTACTGTTTATTATTTACTGTTTAGATTTATATTCATTTTGGACAAGTCTTGTCCAGATTTCAATGTTAACAATGCATTTTATGTTGACCAATTGCGTAAACACCTGGTTGTAAACATTTATAAAGACGGCAGATGGGGAACAATTATCAGAAAAATTGTTGACAATTCTAATATTAATTTATCTTTAGATGACAATAATTGTCCAACTCACATCGACTCCATTACGTAAGAAAAATTATTATAAACCAAGACTAATTTCACAAACACTTATATAAAGAGGTGAAATTAGAGTATTTTCTAATCGTATAATTACTAATCTAATTATTTTATACATTACTTAGATTAAAGCATTGATAATTGACCAATGATTTTAGTTTAGAACTTTTATTAATATATATATATATATATATATATATATATTTAAATAAGGGTTATCTAGTGGTCTGAAAACATATTTAGGCGGACGCGTGATCGAAAATATCTTACAATATCAGTGGAGGGGCTGACATTTTTAAGATCAATATAAGCCATTAGATAAATATTGGGCTCAACAGGGGTAGGAAAAAGGAAAATAGGGCATTTTATCCCCCCTTCCATTTTGGATCAATTATCATAACCATTAATCACTATGTAATACAAAAAGTCACAAAATAAACATTTTATAATCATTTTTAGTTTACTAAATTACTTATACCCACGAAAGAAAACATTTCACAAACCATAATTTTCACTACTCGAATAATCAAACTAAAAATTGAAAAATAAAAATATTTTGCCCCTCTCCTCTTGAAAAATGTCTGTGAACGTCCTTGGTTATGTATAACATTTGTAATATATGTAAAGCTCAATTCTTAGAGGGTATAATAGAAAATTTGAGTGTGACTGAAGCCTCACCTCCCATTTCCGCCTATAAGCGTACGAAGTCCGATTTTTACCTGGAATAGCAACAAGATTTTAATTTTTTTATAGAGTATAAAAACTCTAAACTCTAGAGCAAGCCGGCCACAATATTAACCGTACAGCCCATCATTTAGTTAACTTTAATCAAATATTCTGCTTAACCAAGAAGATAAGAATTGTCTTCTACTCGTTGAAATCCATAATTGATATTTTGTTAGAAGAAAAAAGATGAAAAACTGCTGATATACCTATATTACCTTTTTATCTAAGAGTAAACGTAATTTGTGGATTTCAGGTTAGCTGGTCTAAAAGTCAAATACTTAGGAATTAATTTGCCGGACATAACTGTAAATAATATTAATAATGTAAGTTATATGACACCATTTATTATAAATACCTACTAGAGTAATTTAATTAATATGAATAATGATAATACGCGAAAGGAAAGAACCAACGATTAGTAGGAGTATAAATTTGCTTCGTGTATAATTTTTAAGTAAGCAATCAAGAAATTGATAGAGTAAGACCTATAATGAAGATAAGTGATGATACAGTAACTGAAACGGGTATGTTCAAGTATTTAGGATTGGTTTTAAAAAATAATAGTAGATATAATCTCAAATGTTATAAGGAAAGGAATAGAGAGAGCTGTTATGGAAATGAATGTTGTCAGTAAGAGGGGAGGGGAATAACAAAAATACAGGTGGACACATAGGTAGGAAACCATCGAATTTTTTTTGGGGGGGGCTAATACTTACAATACCAAAATTAATCCTTTGATATATTTTTAAGATATCCAATATAGTCATAATAGATATATTATACTACGATAAATATTTAAATATTTTAGGCAGCTAATTTGAAATTTAGGAAGGCTAATCTTTCTATATTTCCGCCTATGGGTAGATAGATAGAATAAATAGTGATTTTAAAAATAACTGATGTGAATGGACAAGAGTTAGCATATCCAGATCTGGAGGTGTAAGACTAGGGTAGCCGACACTATCTAGTTGAGAGTGTAAGGCAAAGCAGAAGAAGAAGATAATTATCTTCAAAATTATATATACCCTTACTAATAATTATTATTATTATTATATTTATTGATACCTGAGTTAAGTTGGTAGGTACTTATTTATTATTAAAACAATTTTACATAGAAATTTTGTATTAGAATGAACTTGGTAATTTGGAATATTCTGGTCTATCATTTGACGGTAAAAAGGTCATGGGAATTGCACCATTTGAAAATAATACATTAAAACAAATAACGCCAGATCCTTATTTATCTTGGATAATTCCATCAGATTGGTCATTGGAAGACGCAGCTACCGTGCCACTTTCTTATTCATTGGTATTTATTTCAAAATAAAATAACATTTAATAATATATTATATTATATGTTTAACAAGTTATTAAAAATATTTCACAAATATAAATTACATTAATTACAATATTTAACGTCAGAAATATGTCTTCTTTATGCTAATGCATTATTTTTATATATACCAAATTAATTTAAAAATGTATATTAATACCTACTACATTTTAATTTTAGAACTACAAATTAGTGTGATTCTTGAATATAATTAAAATAATTTAGATTTCTTTAACACTGAATATTGTTATTCTTAATTTGTTTACATTTTACAACGCATCATTATAATAATTAAGTTTTATGGGCAATGAATAGGTGTATTATATATTTTATGTATTGATAAAACAAGAAGAAATATTTATTGAAAAGACAATGCTTATACATGCTGGATTAAATGCTTTTGGACAAGCAGCTATAGCTGTAGCTTTAGCAGAAGGATTTACTGTTTATGTCACGGTTGAAAATGAAGAGCAATCGAGGTTACTTAAAAAAAGATTCCCATTGGTAAGAATGTAAATACATATAAAGCTTATTTATCACTAACATAATTTATTATGTCAATAAAATATAATGAATAATCATATATTCATATTAATATACATTATATATTATTTAAAGTTATTGGAATCAAGAATTTTAAATTATAAAAATAACAATTTTGAAGTACAACTTCAAATGGCAACTAAAGGAAAAGGTATATCTATTATTATAAATTGTCTTACTGGGAATGATTTCCATGCATCACTTCGAACAATATCAACTTTTGGACAATTTTTCCAACTAGCAAAAACTGACATGAAAAATAAAAATAAACTCGGTAACATAATCATAACTGTTAGTCATATATACGGAATTATTACTTTATATGAATAATAAAATATTTCAGGATTGGTAATTTTTTTGAAAGTTATTTCATTTTATGGTGTTAGTTCAATTAGTATGTTGGCTGAAAGTAAAGAAATAAAACTTAAAATTCAAAACCACGTTAAAAAGGGAATTGAACTTGGTATTGTAAAACCTTTTGAAAGATATGTTTTAACTAGTTCTTGTACAGGAGATCAAGCCTTAAAAGCATTAAAGTATAAAATATTGTAATTTATTTAAATTTATTTTAGTAAGTATTAATCGATTTTCTTGTACTTAATCTTTCAAAAATAGTGAATCTCATGAACGAGTAGTTTTGTCTCTAGAAACAAGCACTTTAAATGATTCAATATGCAAAAATATATATCAATGCTATTCTAATAGGGTATATTTAATAATTGGTAAGGAAACCATTATAGATAATAGATACATTTAATTTTACCTGCATAGTTTAAAGTATAAAATTGTTGAATTTTAAAGGAAGTAAATATAGCACTTGGATTGATGTTGCTGAATGGTTAGTAATAAGAGGTGCTCGTAAAATAATAGTAGCAATACAAAAATATGCTATGTCAACAACAACTTCAAGAAGGTATTTATGGAGTTTCGTATTTATAAATATTTTTAATATGATTTTTGAATTAAGACACCATCATACTATTGTAATTGGATATAACTTAATAAATAATCATACAGGTTTAATTTACTTATGACACAATATCAAAATATCATTATTCAAATAGTATCCGATTCAAACTTAAATTCAAAGGAAAGTTTAATTCAGTTGTTAAATGATACTACAACAACATCAACTCCACTAGGTGGAGTCTTTTTTGCAACATTGGTAATTAAATAAAATATATTCTGTAATTATGTTTAAACTAACAATTAGATATTATAGTTTAAGCAATTTTATGTACAAGTATTTATTTTAAATTAATATTTTTGCCTTCGAATAATTTATTTCTTAATGTTTAATTGTTTTTAAATTCTCTTTTAATAAATACTACTTATATAATTTAATTAAAATATTATTTCTTCTCCACATCATTTAATTTTTCAAAATAAAGTCATCGGTTTAATTTATTTTTAATCAATCGTTTACACTTATCAAAAAAAAAAAAAAAAAACATACAGATTATATGATTATAAATTAATATTATTATTATTTGCTTTCTTTTAAATAATGTTAAATTAGTACCAATATGATTAATAAATTATTTTAATTTGTTTAAGACTGATGAAGTAGATAAGATACGTAACATCCAATATGCACTTGAAAAGTTTGAATCATTAAAACCTATATTTATATGTCTTATGAGCAACGGAGATGAAATATGTACAGAATTAAGAGCAAATGGTATTTGTCGAAATGCTATTAGTATCTCATGGAGTTCACTGACTACTGAACCAAAATTTTCTAATTTAATACTCGCATTAGATAAAATATTAATAAATCTTCATACAATTTCATCATCTACTATAATATGTACTGAATACAGCAAAAAATTGAAAAGTAAATTTTTTTTATTAAGAATGATTAATGCTAAATACTCTGTAGTCTGTTCCAGACTTCAAAATGAAATAACTTTTGTTCACACGTGATATACATGCCTATGATTTATTTAATGTAATCTATAATTATAGAATTTTATAGTTGTAATATGTAGACAATCCATTACAATTGGAAACAGTTTAAATGTTGTTAGCAAATAATTCATCTCATCTGGAACAGAAGATAGAAATGTTCAGAATAACTAGATCTATAACTAATAAAATAATAAATAATCAGATTATGAAAATATTGATTTATTAGATAATTATTATCTTGTAAAATTTTAAGTACCTACCTACAGTAACACAAACAAGGGGGTAAGGGGTCACATCCCCATCTCCCCACCAAATGTATTCCATTATATTAAAAATCCAGCATACGTTCATGTAACAAATACAGCAGTGACGTACATTTTGCAGTGTACTATTAAACTTTTGGGTTCTGAGCGAAACAAAGAATATATTGGTTTTACAATGATGTTTTTTTTTATTTTTTTGTCTGAAGATACTTTTTCGAGTAGAAACAATGGTCCAATTATTACAAGTAGGGTATGCTTTCAGTTGAAAATTGTATTTACTTGATGCTTTATTTAGCTCATTTTTCGAATTTCACAATAGTTTTTGGAAGAAGAAAAACTACCAAAAAATGATAGAAAAATGACAAAATTACGGTTACCGTGAATTTGAGTTTAAATATTTTGGGGCGACTAACGCAGTTTTTAACGTAGAGACATGTCAATTTTTTGAGTATTTTCATAGGTTATACAAACGTGGTAAAATTTTTTAATGGATTATCAGTATAATATATTGTATATTTGACTGAATTTCGCTCAGAATCGTATTTTAAAATGCAATATCCTTGTATTCAAATCTTAATTATAATAAATAACTAATTTCTTCGAGGATTGAAGAGAACGAAGGAGGAACGCCCGGAATCGATCTTCCTGCATTTTACCGCTAGAGTCTACAAAATTCCTCACATTAGGAAATTATTATAAGATTTCCTAAATATAAATTATTATAATAACACCCCGGAAAAAAATCCTGTGTGCGCCACAACCTATTAGCAAAACTCATTAATTGTTCTAAATAGTAAATAATAAACATGATTTATATTTTTATCTTATATTACCTATCTTTTAATATATTTAAAGACAAAAAATTTCATATTAACAAATATTTTGAAAAAGTTAATAAGAATTTAAAACAATATTCTGTAGCATTAGTTATTATAGGTATAGGTATTTATGAAATCATGAAATTAGGCCAAACTAATATTGAATTTGTATTTTATAGCAAACAGGGAATATCATTCTCAAGCGATTTTAGAATTACCTGAATCAATTGAAGAACTAAACTTATTAGGAGATACAATTACCGACGAGCCCAAATTCATAGAAGTCTGCACAAAGAGTCCCCTATTTGCTGACACCGCCGAAGGTATGCCTATTTTTGTTGTAACAGGATTCCGACCTGAAAGATTAAAACAATTGTATGCAAATCTTCTATATCCAACATTTGAAGCACGACTACCTGAAACCATTGAATCCATTGAATATGTAGCAACACAACTAGTACAGGTTATAATAGCATAATTTAATAAAATATATTATTGTATCAATTTTTAAAATTTTTTTTTTAAGTTTTATATAATTGTGTTCTATAATAGAATACATTATTATATTATAATGTTTTAATATAATTTAATTTTACCCTATTAAAAACCATTGAATGGATATGTTTTTTTAGAAACTCAAAATGATTACTAAATGTGGTACTGTTTCCCTAATTGGTGTATCTTGGGGTGGTGCTGTGTGTATTTTAATGTCTCAAATATTGGAAGCAGAAAACATTGCAGTGAGCTTAACACTAGTGGAAGGTTTACCGAGTGTAATTCAAGAATGGGCTACTAGTTTAACACAGTATGGAAATATTAATGCTAAATTAGTATTAAATTATTTCAAGATTAATAGTACGGTAATAAAAATATATTTTTACTATCGTAATACGATATTGTGGTCATAAAATTTATTAAAATTAATCAACAAATTATTTTAGGTTGCCAAAAAATTAGGAACAGATAGCGGTTGGAATACAGAATTACCCAAGGTGTTGTCATTAAACAATGTATTGGATGCTGACAAAACTTTAAATGCTTTAAATGCAATACGATCTAGATTAAACACAATATTTACACTAAAATCATTTTCAAACAAAATATTTGCAAAAATTAATGTGATCAATAGAAGTATCAATGTTGAAATATCAAATATTCATAATATGTTAAATGTAAGTAATTATAAATAAAAAAATGATTAAAAATGCTCAATAGAAATTAATTAATTTTAATAATAATTGCTCAACTTCGCATGTATTCTGATATACAGCGTAAATAGTAGTTTATTTTTATTTAAAATTTGAAATCAATAATGAATATTATCAAATTCTAAATAAAGTTTATTTTATTATTATTAATTATTATTATTATTTTATGTACCTCTACTTTAAAAAATATAATACCAAATTTAAAAATATTTTAAATAGATACCTATGTAAAATTAATAATTGTTAGTTTAAATAACAATTAATTAATTTTGTATAAAATAAATTTAGTTATTGCATATTGGCATTAAATTACTAAAACTAATTAAAAGTCCACTGTATTATATACTAGTATTTTAATAAAATAATTACAGTTAATTATTAAAAACATAAAAACTCTAAATTATACATTAGATATATCAAATATATTTTTATTTTTGTAGTAGGTATTGTCTATATATTCTTTAAAAAAATTTAATTTAATTGATAATTTTTTGATTTTCAGTATTGTGTTCATCTACCAAGAATATTTACATTGGATGAAACAAACTATGATAATATGTTATCAGAAAAGAAAGTTGCTAAAATAATTAATAAATATATATTACATTATCACCCAGATGCCAATGATATTTTAATTACTGATATGTATACTCGTAATGATGTAGATTTTACTGGTATTGTAGTAACTTAATTAAAGTAAAATTATATTAGTATTTGAGGATACATCTATAAGGAAACATTTATATTAATAATTTATTGTTTCTAATAATATAATGATATTTTTACATATCATAATAAATTTATCATAAGACAAATAATAAATATAATACAATTTATTTATGATGCTACTATTAATTATAAATATTATAGCAGTATAGTATTTACACAGAATTATTTAGTGGTATTTATAATCTAACTAAAAATGAAATATTTAAACTATAATCATTGTTTCATATACAAATTATATTAAATTAAGTAATTATATTATCATAAAAATAATAAAATATATTTATCAAGAATACAAAATCCTAAATAAACTGCATTAAATTATTTTATTAATATTTTATTAATTTTGTTATTTTCATATCATATTTTTAAATTTAATTATTTGTTAGACTTCGGGCATGGCCAAGTGATCTAATCACATGTTTTGACGCATGAAGTCTAGGTTTGACTCCCGAGTAGGCACATGATTTTTGCATATGGTGGTATCTGGACTCTGGAGAGAGCTGACTACAATTGCCCAACAAAGCTACATTCATTTGGTTAAGTCATGTTGAAATTAACCAAAAACCATATTTAACCCCTATCATTTTTTTTTAAAATTATATAACATGTTGATATAATTTAATTAAGTTAAATTATGTATCTATAGTAAAAAACTGTAATGATGGAATTAGAAGTCATTGTCTAATCAGTTTGAGATTTATATTGATAAAAACTTAATTAGAAATAAATACCTCTGTTATCTGTATAATAAATAAAATATAATATTCTGATGACTGCATTTTATAGGTACATAATATGAATCATTTTAAAATACAAACATGAAGATAAAAACGATCCAATGGTGTGAAGTATAATTTAAATAATCATCACTTATATATACATATTTATTTATAGTAATAGTTATTTGTACACATTTACACAGTATGGAGTATACAACTATATACTGTCTACTTTAAAATTTTAATATGTTGTACCTTATACAGACATTCATAATTATTCAGTAAAAAACAATCACTGTCAAAAGATAGCTTATAGAATTTTCACTCTGGCACAATAAGAAAAAATAATTTAAAGAAAAAACATTTTAAATTTCTCTCCAAAATTCAGATGACTTTATAAGGGGCACATAAAATAAATAAAGAGCATGTATTAAGGATCTAAATCTAAATGCACATAAATCTTATAAATCAAAATGTGTATGCTCAGGGGAGGATAGATAGTGTTTTTATAACAGGGAAATATTTTAAAGGGGCCACCAAAATGGAAAAAAATTTGCTTGTAATACACCTTCAATATACTTCGGTGACGTATTTAAGGATTTTTTTTTTTTTTGGGAGGGGGTGTCCAGATAATATCCTTTCCTCTGAAAATATAATTACAGTTTGATCATAGAATTGTTTTATGTTTCACCCCTTCATATTAATATTTATATTTATATATATTTTTTTAATTTTATTATTGTTAATAATATATCACATTTTACACTTACGATTTGATATAAGCCATATATTTCTTACAAAAAAAAATTGGGGGAGTTTTAACCCTCAAGACACCCCCCTAAATTCGCCACTGATATACTTAATGATGTATTGCTAAATAATATGAATAGTATATATGTTACATACATCTATAATTAATAAATTACGAAATAAACTTTTCTCGCTTCACTCAAGCTTCCAAACTAAATGAAATCAATAATAATACTTGTTCATATACAATATATTCATTAATACTACAAAAGTACAAACAAATTTCTTAAAATAATAACAAACAATGAATTATGTACAAATAACTAACTGTTCAATAATAAATTAGAAAGACATAAATAAAATAACTTTATTAAATATAATAAATAACTCTATTTAATAATAGGTACCTATACTAGATACGTGTACGTTATATTATAGTGTATACTTAGCTTAGAATTTAATACATAAAGCTAATCAAGGGCAAAATTCAATTCATATATCACAGAATTTAAATATAAAAATCTATGATGCACTTTTTTTACGATTTTCAAGAAAGAATGCATTTTTATCGTATATTTAATAACATATATAAACTTTAATCAAATTATATATGCATATTTCTCCGACATATATGTCTGGTGAAAATATTTTTATTACTGACGGTTTAATTTATTATTTTTAGAAAATACTGTATTCATAGATTTTGCAGAACCAACATTAGAGTTGATAACTCTAAAAAAAATAAAAATCATGAGATATAATTTACGAATAATATTCTACATTTTAAGGGTAACTATTGAACAACTAGATATATAAAAAGGAGCTCTATGATTTGAGATTAACCAAACGATTTTTACGAGTAAAGAATAATTTTGAATGATAGGTATATTCAGTTAGATTGTTAGATATACTATCCAGGGTAAGTGGCACTTTTATGGTAGTTATTATATTATTAAATTTTATAAAATGAATGTTTAACTAGTTTAAACGTTATTGTTTTGTAATTTATAAGACTTTCATTAAGTTGAATCAATTGTCATGGAACAATATAACAATAATATATTGAATCAGAATTTAAGTCTTAATATAGTTTTCCAGCGGCGGATTGGGCCGCCGGGACACCGGGAGAATTCCCGGTGGGCCGAATAATATGTTATAATTTGGGCCGATACTCATTTACGTAATTAATAAGTATTACGTAAATATAATAAATATTAAGTGTGGTTAGAACATTCAATCGAATAACAATTATTTTCTACTTTAGTCGGCTACAGTCACAGCCTGTCATAGAATGAAATATTTTTTATATTATATATAATATAGCCGGTGCAAGGAGTGGTCCAGGATGGGCCGCGGCCCTCCCTAAAATCTTTTCGGCCCTTGACTGGCCCACCCTGTGTGATTTTAAAGTATCGTTGTTAGCAATTTTTGTTACGCCACTGGCAATCCCTTCAAATCAGTGGCCTCAGCCGGGCCCTCCCGGACAAAAAGTTCTGGTGCCATCACTGAATATAGTTATAGCAGTAATATTGTTGCCCTTACTATTCTAGAAAATTAGAAAAATATCTCAAAAATTTTTTTATAAAAACAAATTTCCACCAAAATTTTTCGAAATATTAACTTAATTGAACAATGTCATTTTCCGCATCAATTCAAAAGATAAGCTATTTATATGGTATTTTAAATACTAATTATAAATAAAAAAAAGTGGGAAGGTCGATTGTGGACGTTCCTTCGGTCCTCGTAGAAATTAGAAATTTATTATAATTTTTAAGATTTTAACGCAATGATATTGCACTAGAAAATACGATTCTAAACGAATCTCAATATATTATACTGATAATCCATTCCAAATTTTATTACGAGTGTAAATTACATATGGAAATATATAAAATAAATTTCAAATCCCAACGATCAAAACTCAATTAGTTATCATGAAATAAAAAATAAAAAATTACGGAAATCGAAATTTTGCCGATTTTTTGGCAGTTATTTTCCTTCTCATAGGAAAAAACTTTTAAGAAATTCGAAAAATGAGCTTCATAAAGTATCAACTAGACGCGATTCGCTACCGAAAGCATACCCTACTTGTGATAATCGGACAATTATTTCTACCCCAAAAAATGTTTTCATACTTAAAAAAAACATATTTGTAAAAACAATACATTCCTCGCTCCGCTCAGAATTCAAAATCCAAATAATGACCAAACCTAACCATTCACCCACCCCTTTTTATCATGAAGAAGATGTTTCACAGGAACCCCCATGTCTCCACCACTGATGATGTATAATTTAATATAATGCTTATATTTTAAACTGTTCATATTATTTTTATAAACGTTTAATACGCGATGTTTTTTACAAACCTTCATTACTATTTATTTAAATTATTATATCCTATTGTCAAACATAAAAATATTTTATAAAAAAATTAGTAAATAATAAGTAAGTATTAATATGAACTTAAAAGTTAAATTTAGTATCATAATTATTGTATTATTTATAATAATTCATTAATATACACAATATTATGTCAAATAAAAAAAATACACATGGGCCGACTTTACCGTAAATTCCCGGGCCGAAATTTTTAACCTATCCGCCGCTGTAGTTTTCTAAGTGTTTGATTAACTTTCTGCAATACACAATAAATTATAATAAAAAAAAAAAAATTAAAAATTTACATTATTGTTTACTAAATAATTCTATTATATTATAATAAAGTTAATTATCATAAAATCGCAAAATTGAGATTTGTGACATTAACATATTTAATAACTGTTTTTTACTTACAACTTACTTCAAAAAATGTATTGTAAATTTGTATAATGTTAATAATACAGTATAAATTAGGTTGTATCTTATATTATGTCTATAAAACACAATTATATGTCGCAACCTTATTTAAATAAATATACATGTACAATAATTAAAAGAAATTCTTAGTATATTCATGGGTAAGCATATCGTAAATGATGTTTTTTATTATTTATGTTTTAAATATTAAAATATCAAAATATAGTCACTGAACTATATGGATAAATCCAGATTCTTCTTACTTCACAAAAAGTTTAAAAAGTCGTCCATTTAGTGTAAAAAATAATCATTTACATATTACATCTGAAATCAGATATATTTTATCAAGTAGATGTTCACTTCATGAAAATATCGTTTCCACAAGATATTATACGTTTATGTCCGGAGACGCACACGAAAATAAACAAATTGTAGGTACGAAATGAGTTTATAAATTAAGAAATTTTCTATAAATAATAGGTGATATTACCTGTACGACTGTACTCATAGTATTATGAGTAAGATATAAGATATCTTTTATGAATTTATGATAGATACTTCAGGTCTTCAGCTATAAGGTATTATAGTTGATCATTGTAGAATATTGGATTAGAATATCAGTACGCCCTTGATGGTATTATTCTAAAAATTGTTTTAAAAATAAATGGTTTACAACAATAACTTATCATTATTAGATAGATATTATTATGTTTAATAATATAGAACATTAAATTATGTCTTTATATTTGTTTACACTATTGTCCGTCATTCAAGGTCGTACCTACTTATTTAGTAATTTAGCGTCCCGGCGGGGCACTTTTCAAATTTTCGTATAATAGTTCAGGTTTGTACGATGTATTGGTGAAAGTAAAAACTTGCTAAAGTTCGTACATGAAAGACTTATACAACGTATATAAATAGATCGATGTAGTACATACCTACTACATAATATAAATCGATTTATTAAATTGTACAACTGGGATATTTCATACTTATCACTTTATCAGGACTAACAATAATTTTTAATACGCTACTTATATGAATAAGTATTGTTAATCAGACAAAAGTATTGATATCAAAGACTATAAACAATTACACAAATTAATTCTTTAATTCAAAAACACGAATGTTGATTCAACAAACTGTGACAAAATGTAGAAACTTAACTATTATATTTTATCTCTATGGTTACGGTAGGTACTCTGGTAGGCAATCAATTTCTTCAACGTTTAGTGGGCAGAATTAGAATTTATAATTAAATTACCTACAGACTAGAAATAAAAATATATATAGACTTCTTGCATATAAATATACAGTCTTGTAAAAATACTTTCAAAATTTTAAATAAAAATACTCTTTCGTCAATATTAAATATGTTAACTAGTGTTTAAAAAAATAAAAAATATCTACTAAGTTTACCCAATTGAATATAACCAATAGTTACTTTACATGAAAAATAATTGTTATTTTCATAACCTTCAGTCCTGATGTACATTACAATGTACAATTGCTAAAAAATGGCAAGGAAGTGTGTAAAAATTAGGAATTTTTCATAGTAGCTTAATTTTATAACGTATAAAAATAAAATACAAAGAAATAATTTTTATCGGTGTCTATTTTAATACAAGTATTTTTTTTTCGTATAAAATACTTTTAAAATGTATTAAAAATACTAAAAAAATACTTCAAAATGTATTTAAATACTAATATTCAAATACTTTTATTCGAATACTTTACAACACTGTAAATATAATATAAATTAATGTCACTCCTGTAAATTTGATTAAATTCTTGTATAGTAGTTCTGTGAACACGAAAAATAGGAATAAGTGTGGATGGATAAAGTGAATAGAGAGGATAAATTAAAATCTAAATATAATAAGGAAAGATTTACAGCGAATCTATTGTAGGAAAATGTTCAACTCGGTATCAATACTACTGACCATGCACTGTAACAAATTATAAATAATAAACTTTCTTTAATATTATTCATACAATGCCGCAACTTGCAGTGGGACAAAGGTGCAAAGCACCCCACGTGGGAAGCCCGAAACTACTCTATTTTAGATCCCAAAATAAATTGATATTATATCAAAATATAATAGCTCACACCCAATGACTTAGTTACTTAGTTTTATATTCATAAGTGTGTACTTCAATCTATCTGTTTCACTCTCGCGGTGTCTCAGTGAATGTGTACTGCCGGCAAATATCATAATTTATTCTTTATCAACTTTTTTTTTAAATCATAAACGAATATCTCATATTTACACTTACTAATCCTTAATACCATTTACCATATAATGCTGATATTCACTATTTAAGCTTCTCAACTACTTCTTCTGAATTCTCACCCAATCTACAAATATTATTCACCAACACCAAAAAAACAAGCAAACTTCAAACAAATTATACAAATTTCTATGATTCAGAATATGTTTTCCACGAGACTTGGAATACTTGGATGCACAATTTTCTTTAAAACGGAGATAACAAAAACGACATGAATAGTACTGAAACTATATTTAATAATAACTACTTTTTTAAAATTATTGAAAATTGAATATTTTTGTTTTCTTCATCCAAATCAAAAACCGTTATAAGGTACAACCCTGCCCCTAAAAACAATTATTTATGGGAAAGTTTTAAATTTATAATACATTTTCGGTTTCACTATTAAAAAAATTACTCATATGAATATTAACTAAACGTCAAAGGTACTACCATGTACCTATTTTACTATTTCAGTAGGTACCTAATTAATAATTATATAGAAACACAGTAACAGAGTTCAATCAAATAGGTATAAATGGTGTAACAAAATTACATTTTTAGTATTTGGATTAATATATTCGATTTATATTTTATATATTGTCTTACTTTTTAGACTATAAAAATTACAATTCGAGGTAATTATTTATAAATAAAATAAAAATGTGTTAACAAAATTAATCGATGAAAAATAAAAAATTGTAGGAATCATAAATTCTTTATTTTATTCTTAGTTGTTATTATAATGAAATTGTCGATACTAAATAACTAATGAAAAATGAAAAATAATTTCTATGAAAAATATGAATAGACAATAAAAGTAAATAATTTTAACTATCATTAGAAATGTATATAATATTATTGTAATTTATGAAAATACTACGATATTGTGAAGTCTTAATACCTAAATAATAATTAAATTATTTAATTATTATAATTATTACTATGCCAGAAGCACACGAAATAATATTTGTAGGTATTGTCTAGGCGACAACACTGGTTTTCGAAGGTTTCGATAACGAGCTGATAAATTTTTCGTATGAATTGATACAAAATGTTCATAATATTTTGTATTTTCATAATAATCTTTAATCTATATATAGGTAGGTAGAATTGAAAATTTGAATTATTTTGAATTTTCCATTACATTCGACGGGCCGTTCGATCGGTTCGGATGGGTCGCCGTCCAACAACCGTTCCAAGACTTCTTGTCGCAACGTAACTGATCAAATCGTGTACATAATAAACATTAAAAACTAAACGACTTCCTATTTTACGTGTTCAACTACTACTCTTCCCGTTCATTCTGTTCTGTTTTGTTTTATTGTTATTAGTTATTTTTATGATTCTAATGTTACCGAAACCGTTTGCGAACATTTCAACATGGACGAAATATCGTTGCTGAAGAAACGGACATCAGCCGAAGCTCTACACAATATGACGCGCAACGAGGACTCCAATCAACCAACATCGAAGTTGAAACGGTCATTCTCATTGAAACGAGATCTTATACGCAACAAGAATGTAAAACCCGGTGACGTAGATGATGCTCGAATGAAGCTCTCTATGCTAAGGAAACCTTCGTCGTGGAACAAGGTTCTTGGGAAAATGTTGCAGAAGATGTCTTACCTTGGTATACAACAGGAAAAGGGAAATTTATGTTCCAAGTATGAAACTTACGTTTCACGTTCAACGACTGACATCTACAATGATAACACCTATAAGGCCACAAAGATTTTAAGTAGTGACAAAGTTCCAGGAGTGGTTGGACTCCGTAACCAGGGTAATACATGTTTTATAAATGCTGTGT
This sequence comes from Eriosoma lanigerum, assembly GCA_013282895.1. NCBI lineage: Eukaryota > Metazoa > Arthropoda > Insecta > Hemiptera > Aphididae > Eriosoma > Eriosoma lanigerum. The sequence continues at coordinate 50,560,331 of CM023358.1, forward strand.
TACAGTGTTTGAGTCATACAGATGTTCTAGCCAGGTAATTGTCTTGAATTGTATTTTATGTTTTAATTACTGCATTTTAAATTTATTATAATGTTTAATGAATACCATTTATAGACAGACCTCTTATAATTTTTAATGATAAAATACTTTTTATTTTATATTAGATATTTTGTTATGGATCAATATAAAATGGATCTTATTCGAAGAAATAAATTGAATTCGAAAAAATATGGCACACGAGGTGAAATGACTGAACAGCTTGCATTATTATTAAAATCTATATGGTTATGCAAATATGACCCTGATATGTCAAATCAATTTAAAGCAATTGTAGATAAATATGGTACTCAATATAGAGGCAATAATCAGCATGATGCACAAGAATTTTTATTGTGGCTTTTGGATAAGGTCCATGAAGATTTAAATACAGCTACGAAAAAAAAATATAAAACAATCAGAGTATGATATTAATTGTTTATTATTGTGACTAATAGGTAATTTTCAACTATTTACTACTATTTATCTAGAACACATTTGGAAGACCTGATGAACAAGTAGCTGCTGAAACACTTGCTAATCATGTACGTTGCAATGAATCTTTTATACATGATGTTTTTCAAGCACAATTTAAATCTTCACTTACGTGCCCACGCTGCATGAGAGAATCCAATACATTTGATCCATTCTTATGTATTTCTATACCAGTACCACAATGTTATTCAATGCCAATTTTTGTTACTGTTATTTATACATCCCAACAACCAAGAGATGTAAGTTAAAATTTACTTTATTCATATTAAGACGTTTTATTTTTGTAAAAAAAATAAGTAATACTTCTTATAATACTAAACAATTTTGATTTTAAAACAGTAACTTTTAAAATAGAATATTCAATTTAACTTTAAACATGTATACCTATCACATGTTGAATGAAGAATTTAATCAAATTATTATATATTCTTCAATAACTTTCTTTGCTTTAATAATGTTTATAATAATGTTTAAACATTCATATATTATAAATTGTATTAGATATTTCAAATTTTCAATGGTACCAATCATGTCACAAAATATGTCTAAAAAATGTATTTATTTTTAAAGTTTATAATCTACAATTAACAGATTATAATTTATCTAGCAAATTATTTGTTCTATATTAAACATTTACTCATTTTCCGATGTAAAATGTGTAGCTAACTATATTTAAGTACACAAAGTAAACAGTCTGTATAATGACTGTTTGATAATATCACTGCATGATCAAATTATATTTCTTATAAAAGTGCATAGTGGTTTTTATAGCCATGTCATAGTGGAAAAGAGGTAAGCTTATATTATATTACAAGACCTATTACAATCTGACCAGTTGTCATATCGGCTTGACTACTAATAATTTTTACTACATACTAAATAATATTATAAAATAGAAATAATATAAATAAAATTAAAATTAAAATAAATAAATTTATAATATATATAAAGGAATACTAGAATATAGTGTTACATAAAACACTGAAGTTACTTTTTTAAAATATGAATTTCCATACAGTCAGCAAATTAATCAGCAACAATACTGAAGATCAGTTTAATAAAGGTATGTTAAAAGTATGAGAATCTTAGAATCTAGAATTTCATCAAGAACCGCATACTTACATGGGACTTTAGAAAAAAGTTGTGTTAAAATAATATTTGAATATAAAATTTAGTGGTCATTTAATTAGAAAGTTCTTTTTCTAAGTCGTTACCTTTTTATTGGATTTTGTCTCATTTATTAGTATATATATTTATATACTTATTCTGAAACATTACAGTATTATATATTCTTTATTAATATTATAAGTCTTTGTAATTTATTATATAGGTTAAACTTGGATTGTCTCTTCCAGTCGATAGTAGTATAGCTGAATTCCGAGAGTTGTTATGGTCATACACTGGTATCTATCAAGAGCATATGCTAATTACTGAAATAACTGATATTGGTTTTAACCGAACATTTTGTGGTAAAACTATTCATTAAATGTTTTTTAAATACTTTCTAAATATTTTATTTTTCTTTACTTAGATTCTATGCCTGCATCTATGATAAAAGAATCAGATCCTTTATTCTGTTTGGAACTTCCAAAATTAAATGATTGTAGCAATGAGAGTGGACCTTACTTATTACTATGTTGGGTTAATATTCTTGTTGTTGAAGATCAGTGTTCCAGGTAGTTACATAGTTATTTTTTAATCTCAATATATTTATTTATTCTTATTTTTTTTTTTATTTATAACAGATTTGGAAGTGCATTTACCATGCAAATATGTCGTGAAACATCTTATAAAGATCTTCAAAAACTTTTACTTAAAGAGATGGCAGTGATGCTACATGATGACATATTAACAACTGAGCAAGATATTCCATTGTTTGGTATTAAATTAGCTGATGCAAGTGATGTACCTCAGTATTTAGATCCAACTGTTGAATTGCCACTTTTTACCGATCCCATTGATCAAGCATTAGCTATGTCTGGAGATCAACCACATGTGAAGTTAATTCTTGAATGGAGTTTCCATGCAAAACAACTGTAAGTATAACAATATATTTTATAAGTAAAAGTTTAAATACTCAGAGGTAGCATTTTTGAAAAAAATAATGTATATTTTTAGAACAATTGCTGATCACTGTGATCAAGTTGAAGAACTGGCTAGTGTAAAAGAACTGAAATTAAATTCTGAAAAAGGAACTTCCATTACACTTGAACAATGCTTTGATGTAAGTTATATAATATTTACTTTTAGAACTTCTTATAAAATTGTAAATATCAGTTAAAGTGTAGACTTTAATCTTAAATGTAACATATTTATAATTCAATAATTTAGTTATATACAAAAGAAGAAGTATTGGGACCAGAAAATGCTTGGCATTGTCCACAGTGTAATCTTAAACAAGAAGTTGTAAAAAAACTTGGTTTATGGACTTTACCTGATATTTTAGTGGTTCATTTAAAACGATTTCGACAATCTTTATCATTACCATCATCACGACAGCACAATAACAGGTATATAAAGTAATAAAATATAAAATAAATAATACAATTTAATTTGTACAAATATATTACTCTATAGAATTAATTATATTTACAGGCAACCAACAAAACTTTCAGTACTTGTAGATTTTCCTTTGTACAGTTTTGATATGACTCCACATTTAGCTATAGGTCGAGATGTAAGGGTACCATTGAAGCCACCAGCTTCCCATCGATTATCTTCTATGCAAGAACGTAACTTATATGATCTATATGCTGTATGTAATCATCATGGTTCAGATCCTCATAGTGGGCACTATACTGGTAAGTCAAAATTAAAAGTTAATGATATATTATAATAACTTATGATTGGTTTTCTTTTTTTTCAAGCATTTTGTAAAAATCCGTATGATAAGCAGTGGTACAGTTTTGATGATACTAAAGTTACACCAATATCTGATACTTCTCTAGGTACGACATCAGCATACATGTTGTTTTACCAACGACGTGATATCATTCTCAATAATACTGACCATTGGGCTACACGGCTACATGCACATATATCAAATAGCCATTCACTTGGGCAAATAGTTGATAATATAGGTAATTTATAATAGTGAAAACAACAATCATAAAATATTTGAATTTATAATTATTTAAATTTTCCCCATAATTATTATGCTTTATTTAATTTTTTATTATTCTTTAAGAGCACAATAACGATGATATTTCTGAGTTAAGTGATTCACCATCCAGTCATACTATTTCCAGATCATCAACAGTTGAAAATGATATGGTGTTTTCTAGACCAGTAAATATTTTTAATATTGTTCATCTAAATATATTAATACTTCATTAAATGTTTCATTAAACAATTTTTTTTTATTTAGAATTCTCCTATGGTAAATGGAAAACAACAATCTGATATTGGTTTTGAAGGTACTGAAAAAAATTTCAAAAAACTTTTACATAACGCAAAAGAGTCATGTATTTAAAATTTTAGTGATATTATCATTGTTTTATGGTTGGAATTTGTAAAAATTTTAAACCGCTTACCATTGAAGAATTATTGATTGTTTTTATAATGTTTAAGTCAGACACATATTATAAACAATTTAGAATATTGTTTTGGAAAAGGTAATTTATTTGCTCATAAAAAGGAACATTCATACATTTATATCCATACACTAACATTATGGAAAATCAAAATTTGTACTTTCAGCCTTCAGATTTTTATCATTTATTCTGAATTTTTTTAAAAAAAATTTTAATATATTTAATATTTACATTAATTTTTATATGTACACACACATATATGTATATTATATGACATATGTTTTAATACATGCTCAACAAAAAAAAAAATGTTGATAATAAAATGTTTTAAAAAATATTTTTATAATTATTATTTATTAATTTTATAATATTTTGATACAATGGTAGCTAAACTATAATATTAAGGTGTAGAATAGATATAATATCTTAAATTGTATCATCATATAATATGTAATTATATTAGATGGGTGGTCAGGTTGATGAATAAAAGTTAATTTGGTTTTACTACACCTTATATAATATAGTAAACATGGCCGGATTAAGGGGGCTCTAGCCGGGGGCCCTCTCAAATACAAATGTGATAAGAGCCAAACAATTTTAGGCCTATACACATTTTTCTGTGATTTTAAATTAAAGTTTACTTATATTTTTAAAATAACAATTTTTATTGACAAAAACAACCAAATATAGTACTTTAGTTGAAAAGACGCATTTTACTGTTATTTTTATTTATATTATTAATGTTATTTATACACTGTGATACTACAATTTTTAAATTTATAACTCGTTGAAAAATCTAATGAAAAAATTGATTTGAGTGTCACAAACTGTGTTTAAAATTTAAAAATGATGTAGATTCTACTTGTTAAATGGACTTATACAATTTAGAAAATACTGGAGGCTTTATCAACCATCTTTTGATCAAAATAACATTATCAAATGATTTTACTAGTTTGGAAATCAGTAACTCGAAGAAGTATTTCCTTATATATTTACATCTTTAAAAATATATTTAACAATTCCTGTGGCTAATTGTTCTGCTAAGAGAGCTTTTTCAAAATTAACTAGAATAAAAAAATAAGTATAAAACCAATCAAACCCAAGAAAACTTTGACATACAAATGATTTTATATTCTGAGAATAATTTGTTTAAATGAAGTACTAAAAGAGTTGGATTAAAAGATATTTGAAGGTATAATAAAATAGTTTATGTTTATATATGAGTATCAACTCTTTTTTTACCCTTATTGTAAAATTTTACTGAAATTTAAATTTGTGAAATAGTTTAAAAAATGTAATTTTTTTTAAATATAACTTTATAAAGCATGTTTTTATGAAAAGGGCCCATATGAAATTTCAACCCCGGGGCCCAATAGATCCTTAATCCGGCCTTGATTGTAAACAATAGAATAGTTGCCAATAAATATACTTTATTATTATTCTAATAATGTTTAGATGAGCTACCAAAATCACTTCACTGAACTTTATTATTATATTATAAATTATATGATATTTTAAAATATTAGATATTAATTTTTCTCAACATTTTAAATATTTATAATAAATAATACTATAAGATACAACCATACAATTCATTATTAAATATTGAACACATTTTTTGAAAAAATTTGTTAATTTAAAAGTGATGTGAAAAGTAACGACATAAATCAAAATTTAGTAATTTAGCAAATTTCATTGTTTTTGTTTAACTAAGAAATCCATTTGAATAATAAAATAAAAAATTGTTAGATAGTGTTTCTGTTTTGTTATATCAATTATATTTTAGTTATATTAGAAGAAGTTTAAACTCTGATGTCTAGCATCCTAGTACCCTATTCATAATTCCTCGCTACATTTCTACAGTAAGTACCTATTATGTCCATACAACAAATAAAGCAATAATATTCTGCTTTACATTATGTTTATATTTAATAAATCATAGTTAAATAATAAGTGAATAAGTTGAATTTTAAGTCTAAATATAAATACTACAAAATATTATAATAACATTTTTAAGGTTTAACGAAGCATCTTCATTCTGATATTTGGTGAATTAAGTTTCAGTTTTTCTATTTACAGATGTATTGAGAATTATCTGTTTTATTCAGTTTAAAATTCTAAAAAATATAAAAATATCTAATGATTAGTAATACTTTGTATTTTATATTTTCAGAATAATATAGGTAGATCCTTAAAATGTCACATTTTAATTTAACTAAATCATTTGATATACAATTTAATTTATGTTAATGGGGAGAAACCTTTTAAAATGTCATCTCATTTTGATCCAAAATAAATTAACAATTTTCACTTTTATTATTTCATTTATAACAATATTTTGATATTCTAAATAATGTACAATGTTTATACAAAGGATTCATTTGAATTAGCTTAAATATAATTTATTTTAAAACATTATTTTGCAGATATAAGAACATATAAATTATATTTACTTACCTAGGTAGGTACTTTCATTATAGTTTTTAATGTATCATAAACAATTAACTGTATTCGTCCATTGTCCATAATTTTATTGTATACTACATTAAAGTCAGCTGAGTTACCTTTAACAATTATATTGTATCTATCATTTATTAGTTATGACAAATACAAATATTAGGTATAAATTATAACTTATAAAAATATTTGACAGCAGTGGCATATTTGAGTTGGGCAACGTGGACATTCCTAAATGGATTTTTGATCATAATGTAATTTAAATTCATAATAATTTAACCTAACAAAATTTCTATGAAATAATGCCTAATTTATTAAAATTTAAGTTGAGTATATACTTTTATGCATTGTATTACCTACATTATTATTGCGTAGATAATACTTACCTAATTAGATTTTAGGTAACTAAACTAGGTACATACAGTAATTTATAATTTTTATGTATGCTTTAGTATAATATATATTTTTGTTATACTTATAGAAATCAATTGTATAATTTTTCATTAATTTTACCTATTATTATAAAAATATATACATTTCCAATAATCGCCCCTTTCCTATCCAACTATTTCTACTGAAATAATGTTTAATATTTTGATATTAATTTTAAAATGATAATTATAATAAATCTCCTACCATAAATCATTTGATTTATATGAAGCCACATCACCCCACCGGTTCAATAACTCGAGAACGACACCATTTGTCCAACCAAATCCTGTTTGTGGAGTATATTCGCCACCTTTACCAGTTTCTCCTGCTTCTAAAACGCTGTACTATAAAACAATAATTATTATCGCATTTGAAATTGCAATAATATTGTCTTAGATCTAATAATGTGCATAATTATTTTATTATTATTATGAAGTATTCGTACTTTTTCGAACATAATTGATTTGTCAGCGTATCCTTTATAATTCGAGCGTAACCAAACATCGGCCAAATCTGTTGCTACTTTTTGAGCGAGTTTTTGTTGTGTCCTATCGAGACCTTGAATGATAAAAGCCTGCAAGGGTGGCCATGCATTTGGGTAGTCCCACTGTTGTGACGATGAATACATCGACGTAGGTATTCCTGAGAGAGAAATTATAATACTTATTTATTTCACTTAATTTACGTTTCGTATAAATATTTTTACCTTGTCACTGGTATCTAAATTTTTTTTATAATGATCTATATTATCTAGTAAAATCCCACAGACATTAGCAAGTAATTATATTTAGGTACCTCATAGCTAGTACTTACACATAGTTCTTACCACTAAAAAAAAATATATCATTCTAGGTACACATACGACATAACTACCTTTAGTTATTTTTTAGTTTAACTGTGTAATTAATTATCTATTATTTACTATTAACTAAACAAAAGTTTAAAAATATCTAAATATAATAAACGATAGTTCTCTATTTTAAATACATTAAATTTAATAATATGTATAATAACTAGGGATGGGATTTTAATGCCCTAAAAACCCGTAAAAAATGAAAAATTCAACAAATGTACTAAAAAAACCCTGAAAAAAGACCTAAAAAAAATGTAAAACTGACCTATTTAATATTATTAAACAGGAAATTTATTCATTAAAAATATACTACGTTTTTATCGTAAGCGCAGTCGCTAGTTATCTAGGTTTTGATATTTTAACGATTGTTCGATAATATACAGGGTGAGTCTCGAGGATTTGACAAATTAAATAACTCTAGTTCTTCCCTATATTTGTTAAATTTTAATTATTGTCCGACGCTACAATTAGGATATATTAATTTTTATTTTTATTTCCAAATTATAAAAATAATTTTTTTTCTAATTTTTAATTTTTAAATTTAAAATAGCTATTTTGTAGATTTGTATTTAAAAAATATATATATACATTAAAATTTCTTCTTAAAGTGTTTTCATTTATTTTAATGATTTTTTGTAGTTAATGAAAATATAATATTTTAGATACGACTAGTTTTACGATACACTAATCGATAAACATTTATTTTAAATAATGAAATAATATACCCTTATTGTAGCGCCGGGGTATAATTATGATAATAAAAATTTTTTTTAAACAAATATAGCATTGAATCAGAGTTATTTCATTTGTCAAATCCTCGAGTCTCACTCTGTATACTACGATTTATGAGTACCTACTCTATAATTTTGTATACTTATATTTATATAAAAATTATGTTTGAGTGTAAAAATTTTAAATTCATATCTTATATCCAAACACTCCAAAAATTAAAAATTATCAAATAATACAAAATAAATTTTCTTATTTTCATTCAAAAGTTACCTACATGTAACAGATTTGTGTCCAAACAAGCATCGCACAGCAACCTTTGGAAAAAATGCAAAACGCATCGAAATCCCAGCCCTAATAAAAACTAATGCCTAAGGAAACTATAATATTTTATAAATTATTGTCTGTAACCGATCACTATATAAGTTATTTTTATAATTCTATATCCAGTACGTATTTATCTTACCGTGAAAACGAACACTATAGTCGGGTTCAATAATATGATGATCTCTTAAATATCCTAACACCGCATTAGCTATTGTTTTTTTCGGCATAACATAACTTTTTGTCCACAACGGTATAATATTGGAAACATAAAACCTTTCTTGATTTCTACGGTTTATTAAATCCCAATCGAACCACGCTCCTCTATCTGCCCTCCACATGACCTGTACAAGAAAATTACGATTTTATTAGTAAAAACATTATGTAGATTCTAGGTTTACTTATTATATTATATTATAACTTATAAGTAATAAAAATAATATTACTTCGTGTATACTGTTTAGGAATTGTTCACTGATCGCATTGTATTTGTTGGTCTTCTCTACATTTCCCATTTGGTTAAACCACGTACTTAACGTCACAGCATTTACTTGTAATATACTGTTTAAATCAACTGGCACGATGTTTGGTGTTTGAGTATCGGACAGTTTACCTATATTATAGATTCAAACATGTTTGACGAACAGTTTCCCCCCAAAAAAATATTCTCAATCAAATTTAGCTTAAGTATAGATAAGCACCTAATAATTTAGTCAATTAAAATTTTATATTATATTATTGTCTTTACCTAAATATGGGTAATAATTTATAGAATAATATTTCATAAATATATGTACCAATTTATAATTAAATCGTATGCGGGTACGTGATAATAAGGGCGCGGATTCAAATGCTCTAAAAAACAAGGAAAATTTCTCAAAAAAATATAATTTAATGCTCTTAAAATATTAAAAAAATGCTTTTACACATTGTCTTATATAAATAATATTGATAATATTACTAAATATTGAATAATAGAAGTACCTAATGATTATAACGATTAAAAACATTTTATAATTATATTATTTATTTAAATTTTTTAAACTTGGTAAATTTTAAGATTTTTCACACAATAAGAATAAAATGAAATAAAAATTATAGGTAATAATTTTTTTTTTTTGTGTGTGTGGGGGTAGTGGGTAAAGGTGAGTTATTTTAAGAAAAATTGTTTATCAATCCTTATTAAATAGGTATACAAAATAAAAGTTTAAATTTTAAATTGTTTGATGTATGAAATTAATTTAGAACGTTCAAAAAAAAAGTGAATTATGCATTTAAATCTGCGCCATATATAGTGATAATTTATATGAATTTCTAATTTTAATTCAATTATAAATTGATTATTTACATAATATGTTGGGAATAACTTTAGAAAAACTACGCCCAAAATATATTTTAAAATTGCTAAATATCCGTGTTTCTAATAACATAATAATTTATTGAAAGTGCTTACCGTTATTCGAACCATTATCAGTTATATACCATCTACTTGAAAAATCCCATCCCGTCTCGGCTACAGATTTGATCCTATTATAAAAGTCGTCTCTTTTCTCTTCTGTATTATACAATTCAGCTTCCTCATAATCTTCTCTATTAACAATATTAACATATATCATAATAATTATTAATTAACATCGGTTATACTTTCATTAGCTTTTATAGTCTTAAAAATTTACAATGGTGTGGCGAGCTATAAATAGGTCTCCGAAACAATTGTTTCAGTTAAAAAATTATAAAAATATTAGGTAACGAAGAGGTTTTATGTGCGAAAATTGTACGGCGATGAATAATTGACTGTTGAGATATTAGTGGCTTGCCTTTGAAAATATATTGGTAGGTACCTCCAGAGGTACCCATAAATAAAAAATCAGGGGAGGGCCAAAAAAAATTTTTTTTACTAATTTCGCTATTTATGCAATATCTATAATATTACAATGCACAGTATCATTGTGGTTATCACGCTAAATGTAAATAGTTAAATATTAATATAATTACAAAACAGCATTATGTTTTTGCTTAAATTTAATTTTTAAATACACATCCACGTCAAATCTAAGGGGGGGAGTTCTCCCTCCTCTATCCCACCCTGTGGGCGCCCATGGGGTACCTTAACTATAAATAATATTATACAAACCTATATGACTCTGGTCTTGGGCCCTTCGATGGAGCGTAGTATCTGGCCATAGTATATGTTTTGTCGTCTTTTTGAAAAGTAACCATTCGATTTTCCATCCAAAACTGAAATTCACTTTCTAAGGTCTAAAATGGTTTTTAATCAGTCCAAATATTTATATTGTATTTTTTTTTTTTCATTATTATTATTATTATTGTTGTATAGATACGAAATTTGAACTACTCACAGAAATTATGTTTTTTATGTATTCAAAGTCATTGGTCGCTTTATAGTAATTCTGTACCATCAATATAAGCATTGGGGGTTGTGATCTATTCAGGTAGTATACTCTTCCACCGTTGGGCATAAAACCAAATTCGTTCACCATTGTTACGATATTGTCAATGATACCTCGAGCTGTGGTCTTCATGTCACACAACAACAGTCCATTAATAATCCAGTACGTGTCCCAATAATACAATTCTCTAAATCTACCTCCGGGTATGACGAATCCATTTGGAACCCATATGAGTGAGTATCTTTCTGGATTTATTCTGACGTCGTCCTTAATTTTTCTCGCCAAAACCTTCCATATATGATTTAACTCGTACGCCCATTGTCTATAATTTTTGTCTCTGATTTGATCGACGATCGGCGGATCTTCAGTAAAATCTGACGGAATCCATTCCTCCAGCTCATCGCCATCTTCCAAATTTTCATCGATGAACTGAATCAGCTGATACTTATTTGGTACTTCATTATTGTTATCTTCCTTCAGTTTTTTATAACTATTTAGAATCTGAATTTCTGCGTATTTAAGTTTTTTATCAACAAATGTTTTTGAATCTGGATATATTTCTGATAACTGTACGTCATGCATAAATTCACTTTCACAGTAAATTTGGCTATAAATTTAAATAATAATGTATAAATAGACAGAGTTGTACAACAAATATGGTATTCATTTTAACACATTTAGCACGGAATTGAGCGCGCCAGTCAATATCAATATTTTCAATCATAAACTACATTTCAGTTCGATAATCAAATAAAGTTTAGTTTAAAATGAATTATAAAAAAATACCTTAAATAATATCTATTATAAATGAATTATAATTTTTTGATTAAATATACTTACAATTTTGTTTGTAACATTTTGATAAAATATTAATCTTGCTGTTTGAATATTAATATTTATATTTTAATAATTAAGATGAAATAAAATTTATTTTTTATTTTAATTTGTAAATATTATTGCAATCACAATAGTAATTTAAAGTGCCAAAACGATTACGTAAAATAATTTTATTGTGGCCGATAACATTCTAACAATCAAATCAATCATTCAAAAATCAACACAAGGCATTAAATTCAAAATGTTTACAATTACATTAAAAACTTAATAACTCGAATAGCATAATTTTTTCAAACACTAACCTATTAATAATTTCTTTTTAAATGAATGATCTCCAAATCTGATTATTTTATTATCACAGTTTTTTTTTAATGGACTTACTCTCAATATATTTCATAAAATTACCATAGAACATTTTTCAGACTTTACAGTAATTACTCCCATAGGTGTAAATTTATCCAACGATACGATAAATTCATTTTTACAAAATTAGTGATATTAACATGTTCAATGTGGTTTTATTCAATTATATTTAATGAATAGGTAATTATATAGGTAGGTATACTATAATTACTAATTGAATTATGTTCAATTTAAATCTTTAATATAATGTTATATTATAACGAAATAAAAATTAATAACTATAAATTACATTGTAGTTAGTAACTGTTATTAATATTTGTATGTTATGTTAGTGAAATTAATTTTCATAGTATTATTCTTTAATAAATACGTTTTTTAAAAAAATAACGATATTGATATAATATATTTCTGGTAAATATAAGGCATATTTCATAAATCTCAATCTTGGATCATACTAGGGTGGTCGTTAGCCTCGATTTAGTAGCCGCTACTGTCAGCCGTCGGTGTGAAGTGTGACCACAAAATTCGACGCTGGCGCCATCCAGCGAGTATTAGTAGCGGCTGACAAAGTTGGAAATGTTCAACTTTTGGTAGCAGGCAGCGACGACTAATAGATCGCGTGAACACTAACACCAGCCGGCAGCGCAGTCGGGCCACCATTACCACTATCAGCAGCCGGTACTTACCACGTGGTCTCTTATTTTATTTTATTTTTCTTAAAATTATTATTATTTTAATTTGCAAATTTTACAATGAACGATTTTAATTGTAACGGAAAACAAATTATTTCGTTTTTAAAAAAGTTTCAAAACTATCCATGTTTATGGAATGTTACGTCAAATCGAAATATGAAGAGGTATCGTACAATAAACTTTTGGAAGATCTAAGAACTGCAGGAATTCTTGGTACGCTTGAGACGATAAATAAAAAAACAAAAGTTGATGGATATCTATCGAAAAGAATTAAATAAGATTAAAAAGTCCAAATAATTTGGGAATCCACAGACGTCACGCTTGCTGAATAACGAAAAGCAAACTGGCGAGTAGCAGCCGACAATAATGTAACCGGGGTGGTAGCCACTGCCTGATGGTGCTACTGTCTGCCGCTGATCAACAGGCCAGTTTTACCCGTGCCTTACGCGTGAAACGATAAATAAACAGATTTAAAGTTCACGGGACACCTATCGAAAATAATTTATTACTTAATAGACCTAGTCTTTGCTGCGTGTTGAACGCTCACTGCTCAGCCGCGACTAAAGTTGACGACCTGGCTACTTTTGTCACTAATCGCTGGCTATTTAACTCGCTGACGAATGACGAGTAAATGCGCTTTGTATAATCGAGTAATCGACATAGCTAAGCAAATTCACTAGTTGCAATTTGCAAGATGCCAGATGCTGTAGTTCGCGTGGGTGTTGTTGTTATTTCTCTTTCATTACGTCTGGAGTTGGATAAAAGAAAACCAAAAAGAAGAAAAGAATTTGGATCAGAGATTGGATTGCTAGACCGCATCCAGCATATTATTAAAAGAGTTAAAAGACGAAGACACTGCAGCCTACTGAAATCTTTTAAAAATAGACGTGACCAAGTTCGATAATTTGTATATCGGTTTAAATTTTATATACGCGACTTGTGACAAACATGTGCGAATACGTTAGCGACTAGTGAGTATACTAGCTGTAGTGTAATCGGATAGGTTAGGTCGCGGGCGACTATGTTCGCTAATAAGTAGCGAGTAAATTCGCGAACTCGCCCAATGTAATCCACCCAGGTAGATACACACAAGGAAGAAATCCTTATGGAATAATCTTCGAGGTTCGGTATCTAGGATTTCTTCAACAAGTCTTCGCCACCACACACATGTTAATTACTCGAGTATTCCCATTTCTTTTTTCGGTTGTTTGATCGCTCGATCTGTCTGTATATGATGGCATGTCAGTCTCCAAATTTAGCCCCAAGGTTGACCCTATACACGTGAGGAAAATTCTCATTGCCTGAACTGCGAAGTCCAAACCTTGAGGATTTCTTCTTCGTGTACCTACCTTTAATCGCGGCCGAAAAGCGAGTGTTCAACTCACAGCGAGTAAGCGACTAGGACCGGGTTGCATAAAAATCTGTCTGTAAATTAGGTACCGACTCTGTAGTTAACTAATCGATAACATTTCAATGGATGTTTAAATTGTAAAAAGTGTTGCATAACTGAAAAAAAAATGTATAAACGTTTTCTATGGTTACATAAACAATAAACATATACCAAGGTACAATTATTTTAATAAGACAACGTGGATGATTTAAATTTTAAAGTTTCAAACAAAAGATCTATTACATTAAAATATTCAGCCATAAGCCAAGTTTTTCAATCTAATTTATTCGTCGAATAACTAGAGTTATTCGGCAGATAATAAAAATATGTCATATTTTGGGATTTGCAATGTAGAAATAAGCCTTATTCGACGAATAAAGTTTTCTATTATTTATGTATTATACCGATAACCGATTTATGATAATGATTTTGATCAATGTTAATCAAATAAATAAATACGAATTATCCCACAATTCATTATTACATCCATAGTGTAGTAACCATTAGCTTAGTTTATCTATCGAATAGTCTTATTCATCAAATATTAACTATTTGAAAGATAAATTTGTATTAAAAAACGCGTATCATAAAATTTTGATTTATCCGGAAGTTTATTCGCTAAATATGTTTATCTGGCGAATAACTGGATGATTGAAAAACCGGCCCTAAGTGAATTTGGTAGCAGCGAGTAAATTTGAGAGCGAGTACTGAAAAGCGAGTAAATTCGCCCAATGTAATCGAAGCATATTAAAAAAATGTACTTTGAACAAGAATAAGAAAATGTATTTTGATGCATTATTTAATTATTTTTAGCTTTTAGGGCATTTTCGTAGTGTTAGCAAACAAAATATGAATTTGTAATTTTATTTTAAAAATTTTAGGCACAAACATGATTCTTATATGAATATAAGTATAAAAAATTATAAAATAGGTACTCGTAAATCGTAGTATATATTATCGGACAATCGTTAAAATGTCAAAACCTAGATAACGAGCGACTGCGTCTACGATAAAATTTACGTGGTATATTTATAATGACTAAATTTCCTGTTTATAATCTAAGATTGTAGGTAATTTTCCGCATTTTAAAAGGTAATTTTTCAAGTGTTTTTAGGGCATTGAAATCCTAGCCCTAGGTATAATATTTTTATTTTAAAATACATTTTCACGTATTATTAACAATGTATACAAATAATTACTTGTCTGGATTTTTACAATTTTATCAATTTGTCACTGTGGTTTAGTATAAGGTTATTTTAAACGCCTAGGGAGGCATGGTCACAGTGCCTCCCTCTAGAGCTACGCCTGAAATTATATGATATATTATATATTAATTTATAATGACATTTTATTATAATCACGTTGCGTATATAAATAACATTATTAGACACTTAATAATAGCGTTTTCCACCAGCCTACACTATAGAACTGAGGTTGCACTTGAACAGTTCACTGATAATTGTACTGCATAGCAATTCTACATGAAAATAACAAATAATTGGCAAAGAGTAAATACGCCCATGAACTTGGCACACCTAAATAATTTTATTTACCAATATATTGCCAATATATAAATAAAAGTTAGCTAATAGTTAACAAATGATAACAAATTTGTTCTTAAATTTAACATGTTATGTTTACAATTATTAACAAAATAACAACTAAATATTCAGTTCACTCATTTTATCCAATCGACTCCAAGCCAATGCCAAAAGTTATAAAATTAATTAAACAAAACAAAACAAATTCAATATTTGGATATAATTTTTGGTAAATTTTGGTACATTCTGATCTTCGATTAAATTTAAAAAATGTTTTTTATCCAAAACATACTGTTTTCCTAAGATATTAATGGAAACAAGTGGAGGGACTTCGACTATTTTGGTACTATTTTATCTTACCTTCTATCACACATGTAACGTGACAAATTCTGCTAATCGTATTGGTATATTTATTATTAGTATATATATAAATATATATATACTAATAAATTTGTCTTTCGTTTTGGTTTGTGTTCACGCTAACTGCAAAGGACACACTAATCGAGTTAAATAGACCGTGTCTATAAGATGCAGACCAATTTATATATTATTCAGTAACCAGTTAACAGCAGTAACCACAAAAATTAGCTATCAGTAGACATACAATAGTGAACTCGATACTTACCACTTACGTACTCGATATGATCAGGTAACCCCATAATTACTAATAAGTTTAATTATTAATTAGTTACTTAATTACTTATACGCCTAAGTGTAGAAAATATAGCTGATAAAATTGTATATTATTATTACATGTTAATTACTGTGTCCCGGATATGTTATACCTATTTTACCTATATTAGCCAAAAAGCATATACAATTATCACTTATAATTATTATTTGACAAACCTATGTGGTACGTATAATAATAGTAATTGGTAAGGCAGTATAGTGATAAATTTAGTATTTTCGATATATTTATAACAAAACTTCAAAGCACGATAAAATCTCTTTGAAATCTCCCAATATAGAACGGGTAAGTTCACTTTTGTAATACCAACTATATTATTTGTTTACATAAATATAAAATATTTTTATAAACAGCATTAAGTAATATAATAAATATTGTTTGTCTTAGCTCGTATTTTTTTTTAAATTGTATCGTGAAATAGTGTATTCTTTTATAAAGAATAATATATCGATCATTTTTAATTAATAATTATTGCATTACCTAATCTAACAGATTTTATTCTCGTTTTAAATAATAAATTGATTTTATATAAACTAGCATTTAACATCAGATAACACGATATTTCGTTTACTAAATAACCGTTATTATCATATAGTTATTATTTAGTTTTTCTTAAAAAAACTAAAAAAAAATGTAGATTGCTTTGGTTTGTAAGTATAGCATATTTTGTTAATATGGTGTAAAATGTAAATATTATATACTTAGAATATTATTATTAGCGATGATCTTAATATTTAATAATTATTTATAGGAACATATTATTTTTCATTAATTTTAAGAAGTGTGAACAATAATAATAATTTTCAAATACAAATTATGAAGAATAAATATATGGTAATTGAAACCGCGGTTCTGATATTTTTATTCCTTAACGATGGTAATGTCACTTGTTAAATATATTATTTTGACTAACTTTTAATTAACCATTAATCATATTGTATTATTAAATCATTTAAATTTTAAGGAACAAATATAATATAATAATTATTGCAGTAATTATTTATTTTGTTGAATTATTACATTAATTTTATTTATCCAAACGATTTTTATTAATTATTTGCGATATTTATATAGAAAATATTATAATGAGTATTAAATATTATACACAGTCTATATAAATTTCTGCTTATACACATATTAACATACATAACATATTTATTGGCCTTAAAGTTTTGGCAGAAAATATTATATACTGTATTATTATACTGTATACTATATTACTGAGTATGTATATAATGTATTTTATCACTATACACATTATACAGGATAATAAAATGAACAAATTATAAAAAATTCAAGACAACATTGTAAACGTTTTTAAATTCGCACCATTTTTGGAACATGAAATTCTGATCACCGCGTGTATATTATTTTAAAATTTTTGTTATGTCATCAATATGCATTTTTAAATACAGTTTCAGGAAATTTTTTTGGTTCCGGTACAGATTTGACTTACTGGAGATGCAAAACGAAACAAGTATTTGAGTGTCCTAACTCTGATGTATCTTTTTACTTATACATGAGGTTTATTAAACAATTGAAAATTGCGATGATCGGTGAGAATGAATTTAATCCAAATTGAATATATTGTTCCTTTTAGTAATCATAGGAGGAAGATTAATATTGATATAAGAAAAAAGTGGTTGTTGTATAACATCGGTTGGAATCCAAAAAAAATGAACGTTATTATTGTACATGGATTTAGCGGAGCGGAAAGTGATAAGCTTATGGTCATACTAAGAAATGGTAAAAAAAAATTTTTATTATTTAATTTGTCTTAATAAAACGTATTACAGCAGATCGATTACAATAGTAAATGAATAAAAATATTATTTTAAAATAATGATTAATTGACTAAAAAACAGTATATAACTTTAAGATGTATCATCGTTAGATAAACTACCTATATATACTATATTGGTATATTTGTTTTATATTTAGTATTTAAATAAAAAACAAATACAATGCGTTTAAACATATTATAGATTAGCGTATTTGATACTACGCAATATACATTACGAGAAAGGTACTTTTTTTACACTAGTACGTAGTATTTACCTAATCGAGCAACCAGTTTATAATAAAAGTATGAAACCAATAATAACATCAATGACATTTTGTGAGATGAAAATTTTAAAAAAAAATTAAAAAATGGAAATAATAATTAGGTATTGGAATAATTTGCAAATAAAACGTTTGTCGGGACGATCGTGAGAAAAAAAGGTTTTCATTACGTTTACTGTTTACATTTCAAATGAAATTATTTGTATATTTAATTTCAGTGTTGATACTTCTTAATCGATATTGTGTTTTATATTTTTACAAACAGCCTATTTGATCCGCGGCGACTTCAACGTTTTCATGGTGGATTGGAGTCCGTTGACTGTTTATCCGTGTTACTTATCTTCGCTGAGGAACACCCGGTTGGTTAGTCAATGTACCGCTCAACTGTATTCTTATCTCACATATTTAGGTTCGCCAGCCAGCCACATACACTGCGTCGGGCACAGTTTGGGCGCTCATATATGCGGAATGATGAGCAGTTACTTGACGAAGAGACAGCACAAAATTATTGGTGAGCATTTCAGGTTAAGTTTTTCAAGGCTAATGTCAAATATTGGAGGTAATTTCCAAAGTAAACGAGCAAGGGCGTCCGCAGAAATTGTTCATGGGGGGGGGCAAACAATTTTCATATATCAATTTTTTGTTCCGCTATCCAAATAGAGTGCTAAATTATGGTTTGTGAAATATTTTCTTTCATAGATATAGGTAATTTAGTAACCTAAAATGATTAAAAATTGTTTATATATTACTATACTACCCAGTGATAATTGACTCAAAAAATCCAAAGGAAGGACAAATATCCCTTTCCCCCTATGGACAATTATGCAAACAAGCGTTTCTAATAAATAGCAGATATTTCTATGTCTCCACTCTGGAAAGCTTTAAAACAGACGAAAAACAGAATAAACCGGTACAAGTTGTTGATATAACCATGCGAAAGCGGCGCGCCAACTAAAGATCTTTTTACATTAGAACTGTGCCGTGTGATCGAGTAGATGTTTAAATTAAAAAGAAAAGGCTAGTTTAGGTTAAATTTCTACGAAAAACAATGCTGCGGTAGAAAAGTATCGGGAAAACTTAGTTCTCATCCGAAGTTTGAGATGAAAATAAAAATTAATTTGTTTGACACATATCTAAGCAAGATTTAAAACTGCAAAACGATGACGTAGATATAGCATCAGAACGAAAAGACAGACTGGCGGGTGCTAGACCGGGTCGGAAAAACGGAAATTAAAATAAACATGAATAAATTATAAAATATTTGAAAATAAAATAATGTAAAGATTCCTCACCTGAAATGAGAACTTTACTAAATTTTAAATGCTTTGCAATAAATCAATAAACGATATAGTGGCTAGAGGGAAGTATTGCGGACATCACTACATCAATGCCGCTCCAGTTTTCAACGATGAAAAAAGGTAAGGTTAGGTAAATTAGCAAATGAACTTGTTGCAAATTTGTCGGACCACAATTGATGATGCTTTGGAAAACTATATAGCACGTTATTCCATTTATTAAAAATAAGAATGTATCTATAGTCATAGAATGGAAAACAACTTAAATATCAGTAATTAGGCCAAATAATCGATAAAATTGATATCACTGACCTCAATATGCATTAACTGGAAAACAAAAACAAAACACAACGGCGAAAACAAACAAATTATATACAAATTAGTCATTAGTGATTGGTTGTAGTCGTTTATCATAATATAATAGTATAGATACGCTATTAATTGTCACAGGCTATGGTTTATTTACAATTGAAATCCAATATAAACAATATACTACCAAAATCAAATAAGTTACGTAATATACTATATAATAATATACTATTTCACCAACACGATTTATACATATATAACTTTATACACTAATATAGCCTTTAGGTAGATTAATTTATAAGAATTAATCTTGTTTTCTAGATTAATAATTCTATCATTAATAAATTAATAATATTTATTATATTAATAATATTTTTATATTTTCAAACGAATTATTGGCTTATATTCAAAATTTTAAATATTTTGGTTAGAAAATATGCAAATAATTCATAACAAGTCGAATATAATATAAAAATGTTAATTATGTTATAATTTCTATTTTAATTTTTAAAATGTGAATAGCTTATTATAGAGATGTGTTTAAATTTATTTTAATATATTATACTTGTATATAAAAACAGGATTATTTTACCTTCAAATCAACATTAATTATACTACAACTTCTTTCTGCCAATACTCATTCATTATTGACTATTTACAAACAACGTTAAATTCATATTACCAATATTCAATATTATTATATGTAAATGATGAGCAACGAATTTTACACGCCGTGCAAATTATATATTATGCGATATTAAAGTATTAAATTGATAGCCATCTTTAAATTTCACATTACTTAAAAAATGAAAAGTTATTCAATTTTTATGAAATGTATTTTTTTTAAAAAGATGTAAAGATAATATTATAGGTTGTTTAATAATTTGAAAAAAAAACGCATTCAAAAATCTTAATTTTTATCGGAGATATGGAAATTATTAGTAAATAGATCGGGGACACTGTATATAGATTTATATAATTATAATCATGAATTCAATAGTTAGTATAATTCTACGAAATTAACTTTCCCAAGTAGTAGAAATAAGAGAAAGTGATGAATATATCTAGTATATTTGTAAGTTATTGTTTTTATTTACTAGGAAAATCCATAATTATTAGTTACAAATAATGTTTTCACATATAATATAGACATGTACCAAACTACCTAATACTTAATAGTATCATTGTTGTTTAGGTTGACGTAATAGGTATATAATTTTAATCAATTTAAATATTATATTTGTTGAAACCGTTGAGTAGTCTGCAAAAATTCAAATAATATTTTTGAATGCTAGACAAAATACTGTAATTCACGGGTATATAAATTATCTGCAACACAAACATATAATATAAATGTTATACTTAAAAATCATATTTAAAAGTAATAAATATGTCTTATTTACAGGTTTAGATCCGGCGAAACCTCTTATAAATATATTAACAACGGAAGAATTTCGATTAAAGAGAGATGATGCTAATTTTGTCGAAGTTATTCACACAAATTCTGGAGCTTACGGAGAGTATCCTCAAACAGGACATGTCGATTTTAGCATTAACGGAGGTCGTATGCAACCAGTTTGCTCTATTCAATCAAATATTATTAG
The DNA here is from genome assembly GCA_013282895.1 of Eriosoma lanigerum. Classification (NCBI taxonomy): domain Eukaryota; kingdom Metazoa; phylum Arthropoda; class Insecta; order Hemiptera; family Aphididae; genus Eriosoma; species Eriosoma lanigerum. The sequence goes on from CM023358.1 coordinate 50,582,387, forward strand.
TAAAATATAGTTTATGTTAATTATGAACAAAATAGAATAATTATATAACTTGAAATACTTATATTTAGTAATTATTATTATGAGAAAAATAAGGTTCGAAATAATACCGTGTTAAGCTTGATTAGAATAAAACATAAACATTTATTTGATCCAAAACATAATAAAAATTAATTTGAAAAGAAAATATTTATTCTATTCATTACACTGAGAAATTAAATGTGTTTTTTTACAAAGTTTTTCAGATTATATAAAAATAAATTTGTGTGTTTAGATCAAGCTCGCTGCAGTCATTTTAAGAGTGTATGTTATTATGCCTCATCTCTTTCGAGAAGGGGCAATATGTTTTTGGGCATACCGTGTACAGAAAAGTGTGATCGTATAATTTCTCCGAAATTTTCGAATATAATCGATTTCATACCTATGGGTCTGCAAACGCCAGAATGGTAATTTTAAACTAAAAATTTACAGTTTTTCTTTTTTCATAGGTACATATTTCATATTTTTTTATGACTTTAAACGTTTGAGCAAAAATACAACTGTATACAATTGAGTATTCGATCATTGTATATTATAAAAAATATAATTATATTATGAATGTTAGTGAAATATTGAATTATCTTTAAAAATATTTTTAATTTTTAATTGATATATTTAAAACTAATTTCAAAAGTAGCTTATATTAAATAATATATAACTGATAAAATAAGTAAAATACCTATAATTATATTTTAACTTATTTTCATGTTTTCTTCTTCTACCTTGCCTTACTCCCATTCATCACACCAGCTATCTTTATATAATTAATTATTATTATATTTTATAAATATTTATTCCAATCCATCTCTTCTTTGATTTTTCTCATTTCCTCTTACCTTCTAGATTTATCTCCTTAACAACTCGCATTACCTCTGAATCATTTTTACTCATACATGTCACAACCATCTCAACATATCATCTCACTTTTCCCTCAATGAAACTTCTATATGTCCCCTTATAATGCATTACTTTCTTAATCTCTTCTCTATACTCACTATGTATCTTAGCATTTTCATCACATTACATTCAATTTCATTTACATTTTTTTATTCACTCCCTAACACTCCGATCAATACAAATCTGGCCACACTGCTGCCTCATAATATCTACTTTTCAAACTTATCGGCGTCTTTTTTTCATAGAAGACACCCGACGTCTCCCTCCACTTCATTTATTCACATATTATCCTATTTTGTATGCAAAATTCATACTACATCCAATTTTATTTTGTATAATTATTTGTTTTAGGGCAAGAGGTACATTTTACGTGGCATACGATGATCCAGACAACTTTTGTAAGTTTGAAGAATAATAAGTTTATTTGAAAATAAATTATTATATTACTTGAAATTGTTTTAAATTTTCTTTTAAATAAATATTATTAAATATATAGGGAGTTTGTTGTTACATAGAATTATCATATTTGTCGATATAAATATTTGATAAATTAATTTTATTCTTCATAAAAATGTGTACATTTCTGTATACAATTCAAAATGTATAACATTTTATAATTTTTTTTTTTTTTAATTTCTTCATAAATATTTATATTTATTTACTATCTATAATATTATTGTTTTATATTCCTTGCGGCAATTTTTAAACACTATATAACTTTTATAAATGTAGCACTTATAAACATTATACATCAAATTATAATTAACTTACCAATATAGTATACAAACAGAGTGATTAGAATAATATGTTACAAAATTAATCGAGATAATGTTGTGAATGTATGCAATTTCCATCAATTTCTTGATCATCTAATAACATAATACTATACAGTAGCTTTTATTTTGAAAGAAGGGGTCAAGGTAGGCTAGGTTGGATTTATTTAAGATCAATGCAGAAACTATTGACAATGATATAATTTTACATTTATAAACAGTTCGACATTTAGGCGCAGCGGAACTCGAGCATGTGTATAAAATATTACATACAAAGTTAAATTTAAGTAGGTATAATAACAATAAATGGAAGATATACCTATTATATTTGTGTTTTGTTAATTTAGTTGAAAACAAGTCAAGTTTGTGCTTTTCATACAAAAAAGAGTATTGTAGTTGTAGTATAACTAACTACTACTTATAATTGAATAAGGTCTAATTTCAGGTGTAATTAAAACTTAGTTCTTAAATAGAATTTTATAGTACATAAAAGCAAACAAATGGAAGTTTAAAAGTAAATGTTTTTTTTTTAAAAATTATAACTCAACTACCCAATAATGTTTGGAGTTAATTTAATATATTTATAAATTAAAAAAAATATATATATAACATAATGTTTATGATGTAGATATTTGTTAAAAAATAATTACTGTCTAATGTTTTGATATACAAGTAAATTTAGACAAATTAATTTATTAGTATGAATAAATCAAGAATTAAAAATAATAATTATTGTTTATTTAAATTTAAATTTATCGGTTTAACGTTTAATAGACGTTCATTTTATTATATTACCTTACCTAGTTTGCATATCTACCTAATAACATTGATTATAGAATAATTGTTTTATTTGTCTAGTTGCTTTTGTACCAGATAAATAAGTCATTAGTCAATACTTATAAAATTAAGTTTAAAAAGTTATTTTCAAACGCATATTTAAAAAAATTATATTGTAAGCCTTTATGCTCGTTGCCTTCACATTCCCAAAATATTACTTTACTTGTATATTATTTATATAGTTTTCTCGGTGTGGAGAAAATAATTTATTTTATACCTCAATGAGCGAAAAGCAGGTATAATTCGAACATGTAATTAATATATTTCTCTGAAATAAGTTATTTTATCAATATAAAAAGTAATAAAAGTATTTAAGTATACAATATAGGTAGGTACTAAAAATGTTTAAATGCATGGACAATTAGAAAAAACGATAGATAGTAAACGCTTTTAATTGCTTGGTAAATGTCATTTTGTAAAAATTATATGAAATTATATATTTATAATTCCGCATATTGATATTTACTTTTTTTTTAAGTTTCATAGTTCTTTTCCTTTTAATTTTCAAATTTAATCACTGTCTAGAACCATTAATTTTCGTTCATCATCCTACCCTTACGTATAACCTTTCGATAGATCTTTTTTCTTCTTTTATTCTTTCGATCTTTTGATTACATTATGATATCATTGATATCATCATATATTATGAGCTTTTAAGTGTGTAAGAGCATTTACAACGCACAGCTAAAAAGTTAAAACTTTTAGACAATTGTTTTTTTTTTTATTAAATTTGAAATAATTTTACATATAATCCAAAAATGTTAAACAAAACAGTATTTAAATGTATAATATGTAGTATTATTGGTCCTTTAAATAAAATAACATTATTTTATGTGTTGTTTTCAGAAAAAGCTCGCTGCAGTTATTTTAAGAATGTATGTTATTTTGCCTTATCTCTTTCGAGAAGGGGCAATGGGTTTTTAGGCATACTGTGTACAGAAAAGTGCAACAGATTAATTTCTATAAGAAAACATTGAAAATTATAGATCCTTTACTTATGGATTTACAACGCTAGAATGGTATTTATAGTTTAATAGAAATAATTATCAATAAATAAACACGTTAAACACATTCCTAAATTAGGTATCTATTGAAAACTTCACATTCCATAATTGACCAGATAAGGTTATTTATATACACAATCGTAACCAGTTTTAGTATAACAATGATATTCCAAAAAATTAACTCGATGACACAACATATCGAAATTATTTACTCGTTTAGTATAGTTTATTGAAATACATCATATAAGTAATAAGATGTACCTTATAAAGTTATAACCATTGATTAATTAACCAATACTAAAACTAATAACTATGTGTAATAAGTTATTATATATAAATTTGATAATATTAGTTATTAGTTTATTACTAATAACTAATATTATAGAAATGTTAAATTTCAATAATGAATATAAATTTGTTATATGGTTGTTTTGCGCAATGCTATTTGCAAATGAAGATTCATATCCATATTGTAATTTGTTAAACGAAATAATAATTTATTTTGAACATTTTAAATGTTATTATTTTTATACATTTAATATTATTATAATAATATTTTGTAGATATTCTGTTAACTGAATTATTTAACATTTTTACTCATTAGTTGTTATAATAAACACATCTGGAGCGTGAAAATTAAAAAAATATGTTTGGAATTTTAAGAAATTTAAACTAATATAAGTAATTTATAATGACTTAAAAATTATCTTAATGATAGTAACGATAAAAATATTATGTATATGCAGAGCATGAAGACTAAAACACTTTAGTCTTCATCATACAGAGTATTACAGATACGGATCTATTTACTAATTGCAATAATATCTCCGCAAAAAATTTAAATTTTTGAATGCCGTTTTTTAAAAATTATTAGTTAGGTAACAGCCAATAACAGGGTTGCCATTCAGTATTTTTATAGGAGGAGCGAAAATTGAAGTAGGCCAAATTCTATGCTGATCAGGCATTTTTTAAAAGAATGTACAAAGTTTTTTATTTATAATTTTATTAAACTTATATCATTATTCATTGATAAACAAACCACAAGGATACAAAATATAAACAACAAAATGGTACAAATTTATAAAAATATAATAAGTTCATGTTATTGTAGATTATGAAGGTGGCGTTTGCATATTATGTATGAGCACGATAAAATACAAAAAAAAATAGGGGAGCCGTAGCCTACCCTGCTTTCCCCCCTCAAAAATGGCGCCCCTGGCCAATAATATTATTTTTATTACATTTTTTTAAAAAAACGTCTTGTAGAAAAATTCAAAACAAATTTTATTTTAAAAGTTTTTTAAAATTTGAAGATGGTCATTTTCAAGAGAATATTTATATGAGAATGTTGATGTGTCATCCTCCGAATTTAATTAAGATGTCGATTTTTAGGAATTTTCTTTTTTATTGGATAATTGTTTTTATTACATCTTTGTTAGTAATAATTTAATATCACTTTAACATCATGGTATGCAAAATTTATTACTAATTATTTAATTATCATTATATTAAATACTGATAAAGTGATAAGTGATAATATGAAATTTATATTCCACAATATAAATATTATATTTATAGATTAAATATAAATACAAAATATTAAAGGATACGTTCCTGCAATTTTTGATTAATTGGTTTGAAAATTTTATCGAAGTCTAGACATATACTACTTAATATTTTTACAAAATATTTTGAAAATCGTGACTGACAGTTTTTTTTATAAGCTTTTAAAGTAAAAGTTCTTGAAAATCGGCAAAATTACGGTTTCATTATTTTATTTCTTGATGACTAATTAAGTTTAGATCGTAGGAACTTGAAATCTATTTTAAATATTTACATTCGTAATTTACATACGTGGTAAAATTTTGAATTGGATTATCAATATAGCATATTGTAGTATATTAAGTTTCGCTCAAAATCGTATTTTCTAATGTAATATCATTGCATTCAAATCGTAAATAGAATACTCTACTAATTTCTCCGAGGACCAAAAGGACGAAGGAGGAACGTCCACAATCGACCTTCCCACGTTTTTGCATTTACGGTTCGACTAACGAGTATATTCTGTATGCGACGGAATAGGTAAGAAGTATATATAGGTACATGAGAATGTGCTCATTAAATAAATTTTAAAAAAAGCGGTGAAGTCGATTCGTCCCTTTGGTTCTCAGAGAGGTTAGTTGTGGAATGTTATTGTGTTATATTTTAATTAATAAGATTTGAATGCAATGATATCGCATTTGAGAAAACGATTCTGAACGAAAGTCAGTCAGATATTCGATATAGTGGGTAATATATTTACTGACAATATTACTTTTATAAATTTTATTTATTTATCAAATAATGTGCAGCAGAAAAATTAGTCATCATAAAATAACTAAATACTACTTCGTCAAAATTACAGTATCCGTGAATTTTGGCGTTTTTAAACCATTTTTCGGTAATTTTTCATATCCTTAAAGAAAACTTTTGAGAAAAACAAAAATTGAGTTAAAATTAAAATATAATTGACAGAAATAATTAATATTATAATATAATATTATATATATATAATATATATGTATAATATTATATTTATATATATATATATATATGTATTTTATTTTGTTTGTATGTTTGTTAATTAATATCAATTAACTTTTATATAAGAACTCGATTAATATTAAGCATTAGCCCTAACAATATGAACTCGACAGTGGTGGTTTTTACAGCACCCATTATACTTTTAATAGTTATGAATTATCATAATTATGTATGAAAAAATACTAAAATATGTATTAGCTAAAATGAGCTCTAACTTAACCATTAAAACTATACTGTCATTACAGCGGCAGGTTTATGGGGGGGGGGGGGGGGGTGACAGGGGCAATCGCTCCCCTACTTGAGCCTTGCCTGTTTTAAAATTTCAAACTTGTTTGACGTACGTAAGTAGTTAAAATTGTAAACTACATTTTATTTAGAATAATGTTGTTATAGTTATCGTGTTCCTCATTAAAATAGTTGAATTCAAATTTGTGTTATAGATATAAAAGTTCATCCCCCCTCATTAGCAACCGATAAAACCCGCCTCTATCCCGTCATTGATAATCTTGACTGCAGTTAGTAATTTTGTATTATATATTATATAGTAATTATAACCTATATTATATATTATATATTATGTAAAGGTTTATAAGAAAGCTGTTATTTTTCAAGTGCACGAAACTTCTTTGACCGAGACCTAGCTGCTATGTTGTAGACACGTAACCAGAAGTTGCCCACTCAACGCAGCCATCATCTGACGGTAGTCTAACATCAAATCACGGAGAGGCGATGGTATAATATTTTACTTTTACAAACGGTTTGACATTCAGGCGCAGCGGACCACGAGCGCGCGTATATATAAAAAACAAAAACAAAAATGAAATACAAATACGTTTATTAAGTACTTAAAAATAATAATTACGATTTTATTACAACTATTTGTTCATTTTATTAATAAATTTAAACGTGTATTATTTTTAAATCGTTTTATATCCGTTCAACTTACACTATATAGTTAACTTAAAATATACCTAGTTTTGTGATTATATTATTCGTCACGAGATTTGCTGTAAACCTACATAGGTAATTCGTTTAAAATTTATTAGTTCATTAATTAGTACATTTGTACAATTTGTTTTGTTTTTAATAACTACTATGAAAATTTTTTTTTTAGTGCAATTTTTAATTTTTTAATTTTATTATTTAGAATAACTATTCAACACAAAAATGTCAATGTCAAATGAAGAAATTTTATACTCACAATTTGTTTTTTTCATTTTTAACATTTAATAAATGGCTACAAAGATAATACCACTAGAACATAAAATAGTCAGGAACAAAAATGAAATGCATTTACCGAGGAACTAGCGTTTTAACATATTTTATCTTCCTTACTTTTATACGAGGTAAATATCTACTAAATTATAATATTTATTAATTAAACCTTTGATAGTTCACTAATTCATTTAATCAAGGGATTGTTATTTTGGACATAAATTGTGTAAAAACTAAAAATAATTGCATGTGTCAAACATAAACTAAAATATATTATGAATTCAAAAGTTAAATTAGTTAAAATAGGTAAATAATTTTAAACGAAAAAAATAATTTATTAAGTGAAACATTGAATTTACAAGTAAAATAATGTTTGAATAATTTTAAAGAGCTAGCCCATTTAGTTTTTTAAAAACTCAAGATGTATTTAAATAAATTGTAAAATTATGTATCGTATATTAAATAAAATCCTAAGTCTTGTTGTATTAGGTAGGTGTACAAAATATTAAAATATAATTATTTATGAAATGAGTATGTTTAGTGCTATCGTACATCAAAATATTTAATTACAAAAAAAATGTTAAAATATTAATAGAAAATAAGAATAGGCATCTTTAAACGTTTGTTTTAAGAATATATCTTTGTAAACTAACTTTTTTTTTACAAGCATGTCGGGTAAAAGTTCATTTATAAGTCAGTATTAATTGTCATTTACATTTTCATACACCTGATGAAAATATTTTAATAGTGAATGTCTTTAATTAAACAACACCAAAACACAATAAATTCCGAATTCTACGAAATATATAGTTGTTATGATATAATTTCTTATTTAGTATTAATTTGTTAAAAATTGCTAAATATTTTTTATCGGCGAAATTTAATACATTTGTAAATATTAATCTGTAGTACAACTAATACAAGATTTGTAAATATGACTATCAAACCATAAATATGTATAAGATTAGATATTTTGTTTAATTTACCTAGTGATGAAAATCATATTTTTAACGTTTTAAAAAAATCATTGTTTCTATTCGTTGTCACTTTTGATGGGAAACTATAATACAATAAAACATTTATTGATAAATCAGTTACCAATATTTATTTTTTTTACTATAAATGTTTCATGATATTTATTTAAAAACTTATTTATTAGATAGATAAAATAAAATTTTTATGTTTTTTGCCTTCAATAACATATAAAAACCTAAAAATCTAAAATGCTCGAAGAGTGAACTTTTTTCCAAATCTGTTTATTTATTTACCTAATTATATAAACTTAAATCTCAAATACTCGTTGGTATATCAAAAATATAATTTGTAAAATAAACCATATTTTTACCACTTTATGTACCTAAAAATAGGGTTAAAAATAATTTCGATATGATACGCAATTTTCCGAATAATTATAGGTGTATTATTTACGTGTAGGTACACAAGTGTATTCGTAGCATGCAAATGCTTGTCCATGATTACAATAACCAAACAAGTATACCGTTTAATCTTATTACCACAAAATAATATAAATACAATATTATTATTTACGGTGTTTATATGAGATGTCGACCTTGACCCAAAACACCAATGAATGCTATACAGTAACGAATCGTATACCTAATTTCTATAAATAATAATGTGGACATATTATATTAACTACATGTAAATAAATGACTTCATTTGTTTATTATTTATCAATTATATTTCTCGGAGTGATTTTTTTTTTTTGTGCTTTCATTGCCTGACAAATTAAAAAATAATTCATTATTTTAATGAAATAAGTTCCTGCCGTTGTCGGAAATCGTTATCTGCTCTGTATTATTAATAAACCATTAAGTATACATTATTATTATTTATAGCTGTAACAAATACCTATTAATATTTTATTGTTATTTTCACTTTCGTCGACGTACTCACATAGTCACATCACATTTCAATATCGTATATTACATATAAAGTTCAGGATTTAGTACAGCATTTGCAGGTGCGCATATTTTTTATTTAACTCGAATTCTAGTAGCACACCTACGATGTTTCATAAATAGATTTAAATACGAAATTTCAATAGCGATATTTTATATATAATTTTCAAGTTTCCTGGAAAATAGTTTTTTCTGTTTTTTCGCATATCTCAAAAATTTTAAATTGTTAGGTGAAGATTTTATTAGTTCTATGCCGCGTGCCGGTGATATTCGATTAAAATCAATTTAATTGGATATTTCTCAAAAAATTCCTTTATCGTACCATAGCCCAAAAGCTAGGTTAGGTTATGTTATATTCTTCATTAAGACACATTCATTAAAATATAGTACATAATCAAAATTTACAAATATTTTTAAAAATTAAAAATAAATTTCGTATACTTACGACTACTATTATTTATATATTATATTAAAAATATAATATGTGTTAGTAATAATAATGTTTGAAGTTAAAAATCTTCAATCTATTATTTATTTATCATCTATGCGAATTTCAATGGTTTTTACGTTAGACACTTAGCATATTTTAATTATTTTTGTGCGTACCTATATAATTATTTTTATATGTTAGTATATCATTGATTAATTTTACATACACCATATAATTAATATTAGGTGGTATTATATTATATCACTTTAATATAATCTTGTGATTGTGGCATTTAAAAGAAAAATATACATCATATCATAGATAATATTATTTATTTAAAAATAAATCACTTATATAATTATGAAGGTCTCGAATTATGTTAGATTAGGCTCTTCTCACACATTTCGTTATTCCGGTTAAACATTATAAGATGGTACTTATATGGATCTTTTATAGTTCACTGCTACCGTTGCCACTGATATAAGTATAATAGCGTTTCAAATGATCATAGTATTTTCTAATTGGGTTCTCTTTTTAAAATATTCAGTATAAATCATTTATTCATAGTATACCTACGAGTAAATAATCTAAACACGTCATACAAAAAATAAATAAATACATAAAAACTAACGTGTTTACAATCGATTAACAAATAGTGTTTGGGTAAAATTGAAATTTGGACGCATTGTTATATTATTATTATAGTCATTGTACATGTAAAATATATCATATATATGGGCTCTATAACGATTTCGTATACTTACATTTACATCATACACATATATAGTCGTGTTTGTCGAAAATATATATGTAATTTGACAGAAATCGTAAACACATAATATTATATGTGCCACAATCGATCAACCGTACGACAGTATAATTTGTCCGAATTATTATACAAATTCGCAATTACGAATTGTAACGCATTATGGATGGATGTATAAGTAAACCCGTTCATACACATATTATTATTATTATTATGATAGATTATTGTGTAATCAACTAAGCATATGATATAGGTACTTTAGTACTTGTACTTATAATAGGAATAACTTATCACTAAATTGACGTGATTTCACATTATTAGGATTCTTATCGAAAATCTGAGATTATTGTACATATTGCGTATAATATCATATTTTATAGTAAAGATGGTTCAGGATGACAGATATTGACATTTAGAGATGGTAGTAAAATATTAAGAATTTTGTCGTATGAACAAATTGACGGTTGGAGTGAACACATTGAACAAAAGAAAAAAACATTTCAACAAAATTCATTTGGAAATAAATTAATTTCATAGGATACTAAAACGAAAATCTATACCATGTTAATAAAAGGCATGTAAAATAGTTTACTTAAACAATGAAATATAATAATGTATACCGTATATAGGAATGTAGCCTAATCGAACAACACATAGCGTATAATGTATGCTTGGTGTCTATGCCAACATTCGGATTTTTATAAAAACAATATTCGTTGATGTCGCCGAAAAGAATAGTTAAAAGAGGTATCGAACCGTTCCGGTCCGGTCGTCTGACGTTTGTCCAATGTCGAATATATAGTTTTTATTGTAAAAGTTAAACGGACGTAATGTATGTATCATGTATGTTGTATATGTATAAGTAATCGTATATAACATAAATAATATACATTATACGCGACTAGTTCTCGGTCAAATGGATTTATTTATAAGACCGGTTTGATTTCACTAAAAATCGTGCAAAAATATATATATTTATACTACAGTTCGGTATGTATACGAGCCCAAAGGGCACAAAAATGTTGTTTTCACCGCACGTGCTTTCGTATTTCGAATACAGATTCCGGAAACGTTCACTTTTCGTCTTCCAATATAATCGGGTCATTCCGAAATGAAGATTTTTTCTTTTGTAAATTTTGTATTCCTCTCCGTTTAAATACTCAACCTAAACACAACAAATACTTTTATGATTATATACTTATGAATATGAATACTTATATGAACTATAATATTAATATTATTATAATATGTACAGAATGATCTAAATATTATGTTACAGTAATAAGTTGAAGTTTCATGTATAATTTTCATATGTTCACAATTATAATAAGAAAATATTAAACCTACAATATTAGAATATATATTGTACTAAGATTTGTTTAATTTTCTCTATTTAGCATATTAAGACGATAAAATTGATGTAACAAGAAATTGTATTCAACTTGTATTGTATTTTATACGTCGTTGAAAAAGTTAGACATTAGTTAAAGATCTTCTATACGAATACATTGAATGTTATGATGAATTTTAGAATCATCGTATATATTCTTCATCCGGCTGCAGTTAACTATTCGAACCGGTCGAACCGCGATCTTGATCTTGACCGAAACTTGCAACGTGCGATGATTAATTCTATTAAAAAACGTAGTGAAGCAAAATTACCTGTTTATGGAACTAAAAAACTCGCGAACAAAAAAACAAAGTCTACTTTATAATACTTTATAAATATACATTTAAAGTGTATTAAATGTAAAATATGTTTTAAAGCTCATAATAGTTTATCACTTTCGTTTAGATTTTAGATTAGTTTAGATTTTAAATATAAATATTAATACAAGATTTTAATTATTTTTGTTTATACTGAAAATTCACAAATATATATAAAATGATTTAAATCCGTTCTGTATAAAAATGCAATATAGACAGTATACAATAAAGACTCCCGGTGGAGTGAACAAAGTAAGACGAAATTACCCTGCAGTATTTAAATCAAGCATCAAATATTGTATACCTATAATAATATATGTAAATACATATAAATAAAGAAATCAATATAATTTAAAAATGTAAAGTTAAATTGAAAATAATTATGTTTAAAATTTTTATATTCAACTAATTTGTTTTTTAAACCATTGTTTTTTTCATTTAAATCGCATATAAATATTGACCGATCATTTGAATTTTGATTGTAATATAAAATATTAAATCATTTATAATGTTGAAAAGGCTTGGTTTCATATAGGTTGGTATTTCTGATTATTGAGATCGCAAAAATAATATATAGTTTGATCAGAATTTCACGTTACAAAAATAATAGAGATAAAATTGAAAACATAATTTTCACTATTTTTATAAAATGAAATTAATATCACCCTTTACACAAATATAATTGATATTCCCTTTAACATATTAAGATAATATAGGTATATTGTTTTTTTTTTTTTTTTTTATGTTAAAAAAACAAATAGTAATTATTTACTCAAATTGGTTTTCAAGTGAAGTACTTATTTAACGAAAAGCGATATGTACTAGCATATATGGACGATATACTCATCCTAGTGAACATCAGAAAAGAAGTAACATAAACAACATCCAACTTTTTAAGATCCAATGAAAATAGTTACCAAAAGTTAATGAGGAAAAAAATTAAAAATTAAAGATTTTCTCAAGAAAATAAGCTATAGTTTACAAATAGATAAGAAAAAAAAGAAAGTTTTGAATATCTCTGAGTGAACATAAATAGTAAGAATAACATGCATTAGGAAATAAGAATATTATCTAGTGGTTAAATAATATCATAGTTTCAATAAGTCACATAACTCGAAATAACTGATAACAAATAAATTTAAAACTTTACTTTATGTTAGCTATATGAGATTTGGTCTACAACAAACAAAGGTACCTAATAAAAAAACTTGCAATATTTAAAGATACATTTTTGGTCAAGTATACTGAATTTACTAAAAATATAGTTAGAAACATCGAAAGAAAAAAAAAGAAAACATTACGTGTTATCAAATATTCTAGTATGTTTAAATACCTAATTACTGGAATGCTTTGGGAATGTATGAAGGACTAAAACTAATACCTGAAAATATTAGTAACGGAGCGAGTTAATCAAACAAGACCATTAAGTAGACGACTGAAACCAAGGTGGAAATATACAGTAGCTACAAATAAAGATATCAATTTGGTAGATATAGAGAATAAGTGGTCGAACTAATATTAAACGTTGGAGTTTAAATAAAACAAGGATCTGAAAAAGAAGAAAGAATAAGAAGGTTAGGTTCGAAGAGTTCCGCTCTAATTTGTCTTATAATTATTGATATAATACATTATACATTGTTACTTCTAATGAGTTTTTTAAGTTATACCTAATGTACGTATATTATAACCACAGGATGGTTATAATGATTATTTCAAGCCGATCGTTATAATAATAGGTTACTTTTTTTTTTATTTAAGTATGTACATACACATAAACTATATCACATTCATTATAAACACGTCATGCGTCGTGTAAACCTTATTTACGAATATAATTATGGTAAAACTCACACACACACTGCCAGTTTGCGGTAAAATTAGCTAAAATATTTTGGATTTGAATTATTATTATACTATTTTTTACACAAACTATTTTTAAAATTTAATAGAAAGTTTTATCGTCAACTAACTGATCCGAAAATGTGTGTTAATATATTATAATATCGTGTGTTCGGTTTCTTTCGATTTTCACAAATCAATCAAATATAATATTTATATCCACACATTTACAACGCCATATGTTAAAAATAAAATAAAATATATATTGTAATATACTTTTAAAATATTATGTTATTCAAATAAGTAGACCTTTTTCCGCTACATAAATTAATTTTTTATAATATTTCACAAAATAGTTATAACTTAAGAATAGTAAATTTTTTTCAAGTAAATTTACATGAAAAAAGTAATATATTGTTATATTATAATTTTATGTATGTACTAATAAATGAGTTTAATTTTATATTTTATTGAAATTATGACAAAAATATAATTTCTAAATCATCCTTTATTCTATAATTAATAAATATTGTAAATTATTATTGAATATTTTTATATAATGGGTACTTAACTTATCTGCAGTTTTGTTTAGCGTAAAGTGTTTTTTAAACTTTATAAAATTATATTCAAATGTATTTATTATTATTTTCAGTTTCATTATGCTTAATGCTACAGAATGCACTAAATCTAAATTACTGGCGATGTGTAATGAAAAGGACGGACCATTGTCCAGATTTGGATATCAAAATATTCCTTTATTCTTCGTAAGATACATTTTATATTTTATTTAACTATTTAGAAATTAACAAGGTAATATATATAATTATTTCAAGGGAAGTACCCAAAAGTAATTTACATCCTTAATAATGTATTATATTATAGTGCATTGTTAAAAATTAACAAAACCAACATATACTACATAATAGAGTATATTAGATAAATTATTTCTAATCCTAAAGGTCTTTCAATTTTCTATCTAGGTGAAGGTAGATTAAAAAAAAATTCTACAAATACACCAAAAACAAATATATTATACGCTATAAGAAGCTGTTTGCCCATTAACTCCGTTGAAATTAACGGTTGATTACACAGTGGTTTTGAAAATACAACATTTCATATGAATGTATTTAAATGTATAGGTTTTACTACCGAGTATAATTCTATTGTCATTGAAGAAAAATAAATTTAAATTGAATATTACTAAATATTAAAATTAAATTTTGAAGTAAATATAGGAATAAATGTTTCTTTTTAATAAAACTATTGTAAATCTATCCATGTCAACTTAATCTGTACCTATGCCATGATTTATATATTATTATGTGAATAGACATGTACAACAACTACAAAAAAATAACGGTAGCATTATGTATAAATACACATATAAATCATAATTTATTTATATTTCTTTATTAATCAATTAATTATCTGTTAACACTAGCTATTAAATTACATATTGTACCGACCCAGCGTTAATTGCGGAAAATTCGATCCCGTCATGTCTTGTTATTGAAATGTGTGCAACTGTATAATCAATAAAATAAACACCTTTCAATAATATTGAAGTGCATTGTAACCATAGTGTAACAAATCAATCATTTTGATCTAAACGAGAGTGACATTGTTTACTTACATTCTTACATTCGTCGAAAAAAATTTCTTGACCAAGAAATTATACCATACCATCAACTGTTTCTTGACAATAATAGACACTGCCATTATATTAAACAAATCGTTTCAAATGTATAGGTATAGGTGTCATATAGACTAAAAAAAAACAAACAAAATTAAACGTTTTTATTTAATTTTTTAAAATAGAATTATAATTCTTCGTTTAAAATACAAACGTAAAAGAATTAGGTACATATCATTAGACATATTATTTTTTGTTACTTTCACTGAAAAATGTGTTTTATTGTTTTAAAAGAAAATTATATTAAATATACAATTAGGTTATTATAACCATATGGGAATTAGTAAAGTACAAAATAAAATGAAAACTCTTATGAATTTATTGAAAAAATAATGTAAAGTTATAAGATATAATTATTGATACTAGTTGAAAATATCATACTGCATAAGTGCATAACTAACAAATTATAATTTATAATTATTATAGAAAGTATCGCCAGAAAAAATAGTTCTTCTGTCCATATAATTATTTATTAGCTATAATAAATCATAATTATCATATAATTATTTATCATCTACAACTATAATCAATAAATATGCATTTCTATTGTATTCCGGGAACATAACTCAAAAAATATATTTTCGTTGTTTTTATTAGGTAATAATATTATATGTATACATTTCTCAGTTGAAACATTTTATGTGAAAATTGAAAATAATATTATAATTTATTAAACTTTAATGATTACCATAAAAACAACTTTAGAATTTCTCAGATAAGTATTAATTTAAATATAATAAATAATAATATTGCTCATGAAAAAAAAACCATAAATGTAAAATATTCTTCTAAATTCGAATAGAAATTACAAAATACTTATTAGAATAATAAAGTTTTACAAACTTATTATAACAAAATTATTAATAATTAACATTACATAATAGTATGTTTATTTTAGTTATTTAATATATAGATAGTTGTAATCTGTATAGTGGTAAAAATAAAATAATATTCTCTATTTCAGTGATGCGAATAGAAAAAAATTAATAGATGTAAGAAACAAAAATTCACTCCGATACAGCGGTTGGAATCCTAGCAAAAAGAATGTCATAATTATACATGGTTTTAATGGAACAGAAAGCAAGACTCCGATGACATTTATTAGAAATGGTTAGTGATCTAAATACCATCATTATTATTATCATACCTTTATATTTAGTCATTTGTATTGTAATTATCAAAGCTTAACTATTTAATTATAGTTATAAGCGGAGTACTTTATAATTATTATTATTATATATTAATACCACTGTAAAATGCAATTATTGTAAACAAAAACTTTGGAAATAATGATAATAAGTTCAATAAGATTGTATTGATTATAATAACAAGTTGTACTCTGTATTTTTGTACTCATAATCAGTATTCTGTATATACGAGTACCTGTATACGAGTATATACGTAGCCAACTAATGAAATCGCATATTTCATAAAAAAAATCGAACACTATGAAATTAAAACAAGTTTTTTCCACTTTGTGAAATATGGAAAAATCTCTCTAATTTATCAATTTTTCACGTAATGAACATAGAATTGTCCAATAAAAAAAAAAAAAAATAGGTAAATTTTTCATTAAATATAATAAAGATTAAAATAACTTTAATACAGCGTAAAAAAGTTGTACTTATAAAATTTAGTGTCAAATCAAAGTCGAAAATAATTTGTAACTAATAATAATATATGGTTTATTCAATATTTTATATATGTTTTTATTCAAAAATAAATTGATCATATTATATTAAATATTAAAATAAATAACATAATATGAAAACTCGATGTCCATTTCATCGAAAATTAGAAATGTTTACTGTTTCATAATATAGAAAAAACATGATATTATTTCATAAAGTGGCCATTTTTGCATGAAATAGGCGATTTCACTATAAGTGACAACGAAGTATATATAGTATTTATATAATATATAATGTATAGGTAATGAGTTAAAATGTGGTAAAAAAAAAAAACTATAAAAATTAAATAGTAGTATACATTTATATTTTAATAAGTGTTATAGGTTAGGTACACGCATAAATATTATACAAATATACAAATATTATATTATAATTTCAAAACTACACACAATAAAAAAAAAAAAACTAAAATAAACAAGGGAGACGGTTTTAGATTTATCATTCATATAGTTACTATCATTTATCGTATTATACCGAATAGCGAATATTATAGTTTAACTACATACCTAAGAGTTGAAGACTAAAAAACTCCATAGAATAATATGGTTCTTGTCGTGACTCACACATAACACAAATTTATTTATATAATTACATGATTACTCAAAAACGTGACAAAACGTAAGCTCATTTTCATTTTTTCAAATACAATATTGTTCTTTAATGTACAATAATGTCTTATTAAAATACTAATAGATTCAATAATAATAATAGATACATAATATACTCATCGGTAGATAGTGTTTTGTTTGAAACGCTACTTCAAAATACGCAAACCGTATAGAATAAAAATAATATAGATTTCTAATTGTAATTCGCGTAATTCTTTTATTATTTATATTCTTTATAGATACTTGTACACGACTATCTATCCTTAAACAAATAAAACGAAATCGGAGAATATAGTGATTGTCAAAACTTAAATTATATAATAACTTTGATTTTATAATATACAGTATACAATATATCTTTTTGAAAAAGAGAGTGACAAATAAACTATAAATTGACTATAAAAAGCATCCTAAACTTCGAATAAAAAATTATGTTTTTACATTTTTTCATATAATTGAGATCTGTCATATTATATAATTATGAGTGACTAACGATTTAATTAGGTATTCTTTAATATGTAACTTAAACTATGAAGTATAGGCCACTCCGACATTAATAATAAGTTATTATTAATGACATTTAGTGTTAATATAATTATTCATGCAAACATAAACATACATGTGCGTAGGTCCCGTTGCCAGGGGAAGCAAGACCGTTGCTAAAGAAGTCCAGACTTCAAGCCCTTCCCCCCCAAAATTGTTTACCAGTCAAGACCTTGGTGTGAGGCAAGAATCATTAGAATGAATCCTCACGAGATTACGGATGTGCTTCCATTAAACCATAATACATTATATTGATCTATGAAAATATACGATTACGGGTTAGGTTAAACATAATAATACCACAAAATAAGTTCTTTTTATAGGTGTGCACAGAGTTTAAGGTCGGGGGCAGCAAAAATGTATGTCATCAGACCATTCTTCTTTCTTAACGGCCCACAGGTTACAGATACTTTTTATATTCTGAGCGAAGTGAAGAATGTACCTGATGGTTTTACAATTATGAGTGCATATTTTTAGCTTTCGATAGAGAATTGCATATACTTTGTACTTTATTTAGCTCATTTTTCGAAATTTCAAAAGATTTTTGGAAATAATATAATATTCTTATTTTTGGAATAAGAATTATCACGTATATACAATGTAATTTACACTTAGAATATATTAACTTATAGTAATTGAATACATTTTTTGAACAATCAAATTAGGTTTTTATATTACCATATTATATGGTCGCACAGCTTGGATTTATTCGGCCTATTCAGGTCTATCTACTCGAATCTTTAAAGGGGCAGCAAGAGTACACCCTACTGTCACTGTGCGCATGCCTATGGACTTCTTTTTGATAATAATAATAAATTATATTTTATTAAAGTTCCATACGTCTTTTGCCATTAGGATCTGAGTGTTTACGGTTAGCTAGCTTAATTTTGATATTTTGTATTTTGAAATTACGCACTATTATTAAAAAAACAATAAATTATAAAATCTTGGTGGAGCGGAAAATCTCGCAGGATAGGCAGCTGCCTCCCCTGCCTCGCCCGTGCGCTTATGACTTATATACAATAGTATTATAACTATCCGGCATTGCCCATCATCGTATCTATTTTCAACGTGGTTATTTGTTATTCCATGTCGCACGTCATGCAGCGTACTTAAATCGAAAGGACTACAACGTGTTCACGGTGGACTGGGAGCCGTTGTCGTTTTTCCCCTGTTACCTGTCATCGCTAAGCAATACCAAGCTGGTTGCTCAGTGCGCAGCTCAATTCTACGCTCAACTCACCCATTCCGGGGCTTCGGCATTCGACATACACTGCGTCGGCCACAGTCTCGGGGCTCACGTGTGTGGCATGATGAGCAATCACTTGACGCACAGACAGCACAAAATTATAGGCAAGTATTTGTATTATTATTATAATATACCTATAAGTATATGAAACTAATCTAATCTAACAGTAGAAAATGTTTTACAAATTATTTATGTGTAATATGAAAAACATATTCTTTCGTTTAATTTCAAAAAATAATCCTGCTGTAAGTGGAGTTGACATTACTTATGTGGCATAACCAGGCACCTATTTGAGGGGGCGATCGCTCCTATCGCGCCCGCATTAAACTATACTAAAGTCGAAAATTAATTTGATTTTAATATAATAATTATATAAAAATATATATAAGTAGATAAATATATTAATATTCGAAAAAAAATAATCACCCCCCCCCCTCCCCACCACCAAATAATAGTTAGATACTAATACATATTACATAACTAATAAAAAAAACTTCTAACTTGGACTTGACAGACATTGTTAGAATTTGTTAAATACAAGTTAATAAATAACAGCTAGTATTGTATTTTGCATTTAACATGATCCTTGTAGCGATTCCTAGATAGATACATAATTTTCTATTGTGACAAACAGTGTAGGATTTTTAACATTTCCGTTAACTTTGTTTAAATCTTAACGCGTATCTGAAATACAAACATCAATAATCCAATAATATCGGATTCTGTTGTGGGAAGGATACACGTAAAAAACAAAATCTAAACACGATTGTTGCAAACGTTCCCACGGATGACGAGTTCCGTATCTATAAAATATTCTGTAGTGTCCTCATTTCGAAAAATGTAAATAGAAAAATAAAGATTAAATATACTTTTTTTTTTTTTGGACTCAACGGAAATGACACTTATAAAGATTTCTTATAATTATTCTAAAACCGAACAAATTATTTATAAAATATTATATTGTCGAAATAAATTCGTAAATATAATAATATACTAACTTTACACAAAAATATCTAAATAAGGTCATAATTCACGTCCCTCCTTATGGAACTATATAATCCGAATAAGATTAGGTATCTATATAATAAAACAAAAATACTAACAAATTAAACGAACTAATATATAATTGAAACCTAGCTGTAACATATCTTGTTTATAAAAAATAAATTATCCCGTTGGAAAATTCTGGATTCTTAATATGGTTATTATTTAATAATTAATTATATTATAACTTGAAAATCTTAAATCTAACATATTTTATGATTTTGCGTAAATTACGTAATATTATTACGATACTCGTATAAAACTATATTTTTTGTTTAATGAATTTGCATTGGACGGTTAGGTTATGTTTGATTATTTATTACATTCGTTTTTCCTAAAAAAAAAAAATATAATTCACAAAGTAACGCGTAATTCGTATAATTAATATACTTGTACATTTCGCACACAACTGTATAATAATATATCTAAATAAATAAATAACGTTAGTTTTTACTAAAAGCCTTTAAACTAAAATAATATAACGCAGTCACACGCATTTGTACATTTATGGAGAACACCGAATATCATTAAATAATAATTAAATAATTATAATTAAAATAGTAAAATATTGTGTTTTTTCGGATATTTTATCCTGCGTATAAATAATATTCTCCTGTATTCCCATCAATCACGTGAAAAACTTTCTTTTTTTTTTATAGTAACGACATTTTTCTTACAAAATTTATCACACAAACGCTATACAGATGGTATTATACAATAAAAAAATAAATATTTTTTACACGTGTGTCATTTATATGGTTTATTCCTACACTACATTACATATTTCAAAAAGAAAGATTAATTTCTTATACCTGTCTATATGTACTGAATTTCACTAAAAACATATTTCGCATTTTAAAATGCCAAGAAGATTTCTATATTACGTATTTACGTATAACTAATGCTGTTAGTACTTATAGTAGTATAAGTACTAACTAGTATGCAGTTTCTAAAATTAAAAGTGAATATTCAATAATTATTGGCAAGTCAATAATAATTCCCAACGAAATTAAAATATTTCTGAAATTGTATACCTATAGCTACATAGGGTTATGATTTATGAATATAAATATTTCACATTTCTTGAAATACAAGTAGGTACATATAATGTTTATTTTCTATTTTCCATTGGCAACGATAGTATTATAATTATTGGTATTAAGAAATATATAAATTTCTATAAATGTTATTTGACCCATCAAAACTCAAAACCCTTCATATGTTTACATTATTTACACAATTTAGGCAAATTTGTTTACAATCGACAATGCTGTTTGTAAATGACATTATTTTAATTAATTTATAATTTAAAAAATTCTAATTAAATGGATTGAATATATAATTACAGTAAGCAATAATATTTTTTCTTTCAATAAAAAAATCATTTTTATATCATTCATCTTAATGAAATATTTCATGAAATTTTCAAAATAATAAATTCCATAATATTTTAAATCACTAGTACACTTCCTAAATATTATACAATTATATGACGTACGTATTTAATAGCTACGAGCAGTCTAGTATAGATGGCTCACAAGAAACAGAAAATGTTCGGGATACTCGAATAAGGACCTATAGTCAAAGTCACGTATATCTGCGGATTTAAAACCAACGTTTCCCTTTTTACCGTTTATCAATTAGATACTGATATAAACTGAGAAACAAAAGAGATAAAAAATTGTACTATACGTTAGTATAATAATAATACTATACGTTAGTACTTACGAGAACGTATTGTCTCGGAATAATTGTAGATGGTCACCTGTTATAGTGTTAGGTATAAATAAGTAGGTCGTATCTTCTGCACGAGACCTATTATATCCGTAAAACAGGTTTTACCAGAAATTCATATTCGCATTATACATAAATAAAACATGTATTATTATGGAAGATCAGGAGGATATTTATTACCAAGTTTTAATATCTAATTTGAACTTTAACCTAAAACGTGACGCTTGTGTTGGTCTTTTCCGTACAATTTTCCAATATTTTTTTTTCAAAATTGTGTAATTTTATCAAAATGAAGCGAAAAAATATGAATAGCAGTAGGTACTTTTATCACACACTCGTAGATAATTAATGCATGTGATTTGTTAAAATATTTTTGATACTTATAGCGAAGTATATAATTATTATGTTGTTATTTTACTAGTTATATACTTTTATGTGTTACTGTTACATGACCTATATAACAATAAAAATTAAACAATATATAAAATATAATATATTAGTCGTTATATTATAATTATATAATATTACAATATGAACATCCAATTTTAAAAATAATAAATTTATTTATTCGAAATATTTATTTATAAAATATTAAAAAAATATCGCGGATACGTGCTACGTAAATGCAGCAAAATATTTTTTTATAAGAAATCAGGAGTGTTAAAAATATTTTAAATTTTACTACTATAACTAGTTTTAATCTTCATGACTACTACATACTAATCACTTTTAACAATTTCGAACAATTTCAAGTATTATACAAACTATAAAGTACAATTATTTATTTTTCGTGTTCCATGAAATGTATGTATAGTACCGTTGTAGTGTATACGATTTAACGACCTGTGAAGCCCACAATAAATTAATAACTTACTATATTGTTACAATAGAAGTCAATGTTAAAATTAACAGAGCGAATTTGCGATTTCATATTATAATATATTTAATATATGTAAAATATATTTCCCGAATTTAATCGGATACAGCAGGTGTATTCTTTCTGTGTATCGTTGCAGAAACGAGGTATAGTTAATATGATATTATTACTTACTACTATATTGATATATAAATTAAAAGTGTGTATATGTATATATATATATATATATTTATATTACGGTATATGAGTACGATTAAACAAATTTACGAGATGTGTGATAAAAAAAAACTGCATACAACTCGTATGATACGAGTATTTTTATTTGTTTATAGTTGTAATTAAATTAAGTTAATTTATCAAAATCGAATACGAATAATTTAATTAGCATACTTCTTATATTATTTGACAGAAAATAAAAAACGAAATATAATAAATGTATTGACCTTAATATTATAAATGCAAGTATAATATTATTTAAACATCTAAAAGAACGTTTGTATAAATTAATTCGTTATGGATTGGTGTCATCAAGACATACACAGTGTATCCTATAAGTATTAAGACTATAGCTACAAAACAACAAAAAGTGTAAACATTTTTTAAAATTATTAAAAGTTATTAAATTATTCAAAATAGCTTCCACCACAATCAATACACCTATTGGCATGTTCTTCCAGCTTTTCCATAGCCCATGAAAAATCTTCTTTTGGAATATTGTTTAATTTGCTCGTTACAGATTGTTGAATTTCTTCAATCGAAGAAAAATGGTCTACTTTCAATTCTATCTTCAGCTTTGGAAATAAAAAATAGTCGGGTGTACTCAAATCTGGCGAGTATGGGGAATGGCAGAGGATTGGAACCATTTTTCTGTCGAAAAACTGGGTGTTAATCCCCGTGGTGTGAGCCGGTGCATTGTCGTGCAACAGAAAAAATGATCGATCTTTCCACAAGTTCGGCTTAACACGCACAATTCTTTTACCGAGGTGGTCCAGCACAGTTTGATAAAATGTGCTATTAATTATAATGTCCTGAGGAACAAACTCTCGATGCACAACTCCTTCGGAATAAAAAAAACGACCAATATCGTCTTTACTTGGGACACACTGTGTATTGTTATATTATCGAATGATATTAAAGTTAAAATTTACAATGCGTATGTACAATTTTATATGACTGTACTATTTTAAAATCAAATTTATGATAAGTTTTTCCTCTCATCGGTTATTCTGTTTATTACACAAAAATGAACAGCTATATACATATTATATGTACGAAGTACGACCCACATACCTCACCTAACCACACCAGAAACCCGAATAAATAATTTAGGTACAAAGCCCTGATTCTATCCTGATTTTTACTAAAGAAGTCATACAATATATGTATATATTGTATATAACTCAAAGTGATAAAAAATAATAATTTGGGTTTTCAATGATTTTATTGCTTAAGTTAAAAGTGAAATATATAACTCTTGTTTTTGTATACAGTGACGCAGATGGTGGAGGACTTAGCCTCCCCAAAATGTGTTCAAGTTCCTTCTAGAAAAATATTCTATGCGGAACCATAAGGTGATAAAAAAAAATGATACCTTGTATATATTTAGAAACTTTAATACAGTGGACAATCAAGCCCCCCCATGTCCCATGACATGTTTTGCTGTTTGTGCCACTGCCTATATATTTGTTGACTATGCATGATCTACTGTAAAATATATTATATGTGGCTATTTTTATCTTTTATTTAATTTTTATAATTTTGTTTTGTTTTGCCCACGCACAGGTCTAGATCCGGCCAGGCCGTTGGTGGACAGGTACGGTTCGGCAGAATTCCGTTTGACAAGGGACGATGCGAACGTGGTTCAGGTGATACACACCAACGCGGGATTTCTAGGCGAAGTGCCACAAGTGGGACATGTCGACTTCTGCGTAAATGGCGGGCGATTGCAACCGAGCTGCGCCAAAGAGCCCAGAAATATCCGTAATAAATATTGCTCGTCGTTAGTCTGGCGAAACGATCCGTTAGCGCAACTAAGATGTAGGGTCACCATTTAAACATATATTTATTAATATTTTCTTCCTAGAAACAAATTATGACACAATTATTTACATTTTACACTTATCATATAAATTTACCTGCAGCCTCGAAATATTTGTACAATATTTCAAAATAATCGGCTTAAACACGCGTAGAATATATTATATTATTACATAGTAAACAAAACGCGTAACAAGACTACTTCGACGGACGTTTATGACGATTTAATTATTATTGAATTATTGTCTCGGCTTTTCGGTAAGGTACCGTATATCTTTTATTTATTCGTGTTGATAGAGTTATTATCGCAATAATGGTATCATAATAACTTTTGTGTCGACGTTACCTTTGTTATTTTCTGTAAAAGTATTTTATTCAAGGAAATATCCTTGGATAGCGGCTTTCTGTTTGCATTTCAGTGACAGAGAAAATCGTATGACTTTTCCGATAATTAAATACGCATATTCTTAACTAGAACACCGACTATCATAGCGTGCGAGAATATTTTAAGGTAAACATTTAGACGAGGGAGAAGACAAGACAAATCGACACATTGCGTATAATTTTCGTTTCAAAATGACCCGTGTATCGTGTTTACAATATGTACACGAATATATATAATTATATAATGACGGACGGTAAATAGACTGTTAACAATAAAATATGATCTACTTGCATATTATTTATTATTAAACTTAAATAGAAGGAGAGAGATTGAGAGAGAGAGAGAGAGAGAGAGAAAACATTATACAAATTAGACAATAATAAACACTTTTTTACGGTATACCTACATTTTATAACATACTCCACGGAAGAATAAATATATTTATTTGAAAACGTATTTATATGCGCAAATATTAGCTCAGTAAACTGCAGTTACATTTTAAGTAATTTAGTTAAACAATACGTTGCGAAACGCTTTTACTGTAGTTTTGGCTCAAATATATAGTTTATTAGATACAAAATTTACGTATACTAATAGGTATTATTATAATATAATTTATATCATTTATAATATATATTATAATTTTAGAAATTGGAACAACGGCATTGAAGTACTACTCGCGATACCCGGACGTCGGACCTAAACATATACCGCAAAATATATTATTAATGCGCTGTTATGGTTTTTTTTTAATAATATTATATATATTAAATTATAAAACATAGTTTACTAAGTTAGTTACTAACTTCATATATATTTTTACTAAATAGTATTAGAATTAAATAATTAGGGTGGCTACAGTCACAACTCCAGAATATTTTAAGTTACATATAAAAATCATCAGCCAATTTTCCATAATAAATATTTTATATCAATATAAAAAGAGAAAATAATATAAACTTAGTGTTAATGTGTTTTAAAGATTAGCTGTTTCTTACACACATAAGTAACATACAATTATTTAAAGAATTTGGTATAATTTTCAAGGGGACTAGAAAAATTTTTACGGGGCTAAACCCCTCTAGCTCCTAGTTACGCCGATGTCCGCAACCCATGCAATAATTATTCATAAGTCCACATATTATTTTTAATTCTATAACAGCAATATTATAGATTTATAGCAAAATAATAGCAAATATTTTATTCAAAAATTGTAATATATTATAAAAAAATTGCTTTTTATAAATTATATTGACATTTTGATAAAAACAAAACAACGCACATATTTATAATTATAACCTGATTATCATTAATAATTTTTAAATTTAGATATTTCCATCATTTCACGTAGGAGTGATTTTTCAATTAAGAAAGTAATATAATTTATAATTTGTAGTTAAATTGCATTCAATATATTTACTAACGAAATATTCTTCTGTTTAAATTAAATAAACAAATTGTTTTAAATTTGTAGAATTTGTAATATATAATTAAGTTAAATGGTGGCTTTTACTGTATTTTAGTCGGGCTTTGGGTCAAAAACTACAACTATGCCTATACGCTTTTGTAGTATTTAAAATGTTAAACATACTTATAATAAACAATATCGAATTGACCGTTTTTGTTTTTTCGTTTAGGCCGTGCTCGGTGCAGTCACTTTCTAAGCGCTTGTTTCTTCGCGGCATCGGTTTCGGAAAAAGGTAGACGCCATCAGGGTATACCGTGTTCGTCGACCTGTCAACCGCTGTCTCCGCTGTACACCAAAGACGTTCGAGTGTCAATGGGATTCCACACTCCAGACAAGTACGGCACATACGTGGAAATAAATTATTATTGATTGTTTTCATCTAAAACGATTCAAATAATTACATTATTAACGTTCTTTTTTTTCTCAATACGAATATCTAAATAGGCTAAAGTATTTTGTTGTTGTGTTATAGTGCTCGGGGAACGTTCTGCATTCAAATGCGAAATACTAAAGCTTGTCCGTTTGATTAAGCTGTTTTTATATTGGTAATATATATATATAATATTATGTCATTATGTATATATGTAATAATAGTTAGCGTAAATGCGTAATGCCGCACACTTTTTCGTTTAAGTATAGAGTGACTTTTTGAGTTTATCATTTTAATAACAATAATAATAATAATATGATCTATAACAATTTATTCGTAACGGGAAAAATGTCAGAGTTCCTCGCGATTCAAGACACTTAAATTAGATTCAGTACCATAAATCGTGCAGTGATCACTAAAATGTTGTCGAGTATCCACAGATACAATACTACGTTTACGTGACGAACTAAGATATAGATACTTCGAACTTAACTCGTGGCTTACATATTGTCATAATTGTCAAAATCACTTACAAGAATTATTTGTTACTTTATTAGTGTGAGCGTAAATATATAAGTGCGCATAGGAGTAATTAATATAATATATAATATCATGTGTGTATATTATATTATGACTTATGAGTCTATACCTATTCATAGTGTTTTCTTTTTTAAATATTAGATATTACTGTATCATACTTAAACAATGCTTAGATACTATTGTTAAAACTTGAAACACTAATATACAATATATTTCGATAAATCGATAATTGAATTCGCTTAAATGATAAAAAAAAAAAATAATAATAATAATCACGGAGACGCGAACGCTGTACCAAACGCAAAAATGTATATTGTTTTGCACTGTTGCCCCGCTAGTTATTTTATTGACAACATATTATATTATTTATTATATTATTATTATTATTATTATTATTATTATTATTATATTGTATTTGTATTTATTTACCATCTACATACTTACTAAATAGTTGGTAAATAACATTAAATTGTTGTACTCATCGTTCGTGGTTTATATATTGGATTTCAGGAGTTCGAAAAGAAGCAACAAATTACGAACCAGACGAAAGTTTGTCCTATGCGGTTACCAATAATAAAGTTGTCATCGTTTTTATTTCATATTATTAATTAAATTATTATATTGTATTATAAATGTTATAATATATCATATAATACAATTCTGAATGATAAAGATAACTTAATATTTAGTTAAACATTAGTGTTTACTGTATACCTATCATGTTTTATCATGTTTTATTACCTACACAAAAATAAAATCTTAGAATTAAAAAAATATCAAATAAATATGAAAATTTAAGTTGTATACCTAATATACATGCACGTGATATACCTCAAGAGCATTTATTATACAATTATTGAATTATACATATGTATTTTATAAACTTATTTATTTATTATGTAGATATGAAAAAAAAACTTATTATAAGAGATTTTTTTAAAATATTTTAAATATAAATTATTTTATCTATTATAGGACAACCAAATAAATTAATTTACAAGTAAAGTATAAGAAAAGATACATACAAATAGATAAAAATGTGCCTTTCTTGTGAAGCTTATTCGTAATGATTTATTTACGTAAGCCAGAACTTTGTATTATGCAATTTATAACTACCTTTATAAAATTACCTATAATTTTTTATAATATTAATGACTTAATGCTATACATACTGCCTAGTTGCAGTGTTGAGAAGGAACTCTTTACTTTTTTTCGACATTTCTTACACCCACCAAGCGGTATACTCTCCAAAAAAAATATGCATTTGCATACAAATCTGGACTCTAATTATCACTAATCGGATTATATTTAATATTTTATGAAATTAAAAAAAAAATTAAACATTTAATGTCAAAAACAACTTACAATCATAATTAAAGGTTTTAATATATTTCAAATTGTTAGAAACTATGAATAGAATTATATACTTTGGGATTTTTTTACGACCACTCCACTGAATATCGGAGATGTTTACCAATTATCCATTTCCAAATTCGTTCATTGTTTAAGTATGATTTTGACCTCAGCTCCAGAGATGTCGATATTTTTGTCATATGGCAGTAGTCTTGTTTCAATACCAGTTTATATATTAAAGTCTAATATAAATATAATCATTAATCAGTTTCAACGTCACACAAAACAAAAAATCAACACTGAAACGGTGTTTCTTTGTTTTGATAAACTGTCTAAAACTTAGTCTGCCTTTCCAAAGAACTAGACTAGTATGAACACTAAATATTGATAAATTATAATGACAATAATATTAAGAACTTATTATTCTAATTTTTATTTTTTTACTCATTTTAGATATTAGATACCAATAGACTAACACATTTTTCGTATATACTTAACTCATTTAAATAAATTATGGATAACATGATAACTAGTGCTAGGTTGATATCACCTTTTTCTGATATCCAATTATTCTCTTCAATGATAATCTATTCTGATAAATATTGCCACTTAAAAACAAATCCAATATTTTTATAGTATCCACGACCGAAATATTTCTCTAAGGTTGTTTAATATTATAAAATAATTTTATTTTTCAATAAAGTAATAAAAAATACTAACTAAATATTTCGTAATTTTACTTATTTTTACATTAATAAAAAAATTAAATTTAAATAATAAGTAACAAAAGAAATAATACAATTACAAAAAGAATAAACTTAGTACGAATACTTCAGGATAATTTATTAATTATTTAAAATTTAAATATAAACAATATAAATTATTTTACTAAACTAACGATAGTACGCAGCACATTATATCAGTTTTATTATTGGTTCTGAAAAAACCTGATACCTGATAATTCAATATCAAATATCAATATCAGCCTAGTAGTCCTAGCAGCACTAATGATTACATGCATTACATGCATACAAAATTAGTGAACAAACAACAACAATCATACTAATTAATATAGCTTATAAAATATATTTGACATTTACAAATTTTATAAAAAGTGACATTAGTAACCTTAACATAAATAGTATTACTATTTATATTGAAACTTTATATACATATGTTATACGATTTATTTTAGCATCTTTACCTATAGCTAAAATAATACTCAAATTATCTCTAATAAAATTACATATATTAAAATATAAGATATTTATTGATGTTTTGGTCCTCTTTTTAGACCTTTTTTACCAGTAAGTTGTTTTTCCTTGATTTTGTTACTTAAAAGTGGGTGCAATTCTGAAATAAAAAATATATCAGAGTTCATAAATTATTATATATATATATATATAAAAAAGACTATTATTTACAAACTATATATTAGTTGTTTCATATTTAATCACAAGTGTAGGTACTTAACTATTGTTATGAAATATAAATAATTAAAAATCTAACCATCAGTAGTGTTTTCCAATTGAATTTCAAATGTACGGCTTTTAGATGAAATAGATGATGAAACTTGAGGTGGTGGCATATCTAATTCCGGATCTTCAATTTCTGGAGCAATTGGTAAAAACATAAGAACGTCCTTGTGGTCTTCATCAGCTCCTTCTTCATCAGAACTACAAAATGCTGGAATACGTTCTACATTTTCTACATCAACCTAAAACAAATAGTAAAATGACTTTTTTCAAGAAAATGTATTTCAAAAATAAAATTTTAATTGAATTAAATTAGTTACTTATTAACTATTTTTAGTATACAGGACTCAAAATAATAAATTATATTACTATACAACAATTAAATAACTCCTTCATTAAATAAATAAAATATATTTATATATATTTTAAAATCCTTTTAATTAGTTCTCTTTATAATATATTTTTAAAAAGATACACACTTCAATTTCTTCATCGCATCTTTGTATATCTTTAGTAATTGATTTATCTTCATCCTCTAAGTCAAATTCAGATTCTCTTTCTTCATATTCAACATTTTCGTCAAGCTCTTTAAAATCAGGTGCAAATGCTGACCAATTTTCTACTTGATTTTGTGCCCACACAGACACTAAACCACTTGATATACTTGTTATAATTGCTCGAACAGGATGCCACTAAACATAACATTTTACATTTATTTAGTTTGCATCAATCATTGAATAAACTAGAAAAAACAATCATTTCAATTACAACAACATCCAATAGAAGTTCTCCTTTAGTTCCATGTAATATTTTCACAAGATTTCCAATACTTTTTTCCCAAATATATAGAGCATGTTGTCTAGCAGAACCTGCACAAATATATTCTCCATCACCAGAAAAACAACACTTCTTCCACATGGTTCTATAGATTAATTATAAATTATTAATAATATTTCATCAATAAAAAATGTACTCCAAAATTCAACACACTTATTAACTAAATCTTGAAGTTTTTGAATGGGTTCTGTATCTCCATCCTCGCCTTTGTCTAAAACGTGTATAGAATCATATACTCGAATAACTCGGTCTGAACAATTAAGTAAAAAACATTCTCCTCTACGTGCAAATTCAATACTCTTTATACCAGTCATACCAGTAGATACTTTAAAGGAAGCTTTAAGTTCAAGACCAGGACAAGTCAAAACCAATATTTTACCACGTGCATTTCCCGTATAGATGTACTGCCCACGACGATCAAATGAAGCAACTATCATCAGATCAGACTGTAAATAAACACAATTTTATTCTTAAATTATATGACCAATAATAGGTTGAAATTAAAACTACAGTTTTCAACATACATCTTCTCTCATTGGCACTTTTTCATGAGTATTATCATCAGTATTCACAAGTACAGCTGCATGTTTCATTGGACAAACAAGAAACAGATTTTTTTTCCTAGGGTGGAATTGAGCTTTTAACACCGGTGCTGGAAATTTATACATTACTTCTCTTTCACCACTTGATATATCCCAAATACAAACATTATTGTCAGTAGATGCACTTAATAACATTTTTCCATTTCTTGACCAACTAAATATTTTAATTACATATGATGTATGTTAATTCAAAATAATAATAATTTAAATTTTCAACAAAATATATAATTACCTCAAAGAACAAACTGGATGCATGTGAGCTGTGATAATTTTTGAAATTCCTCTGGTTAAAAAATCCCAAATCACTATACGGCCATCGTTGCAACCAACTGCTAAGAGTGTTCCATATTTGTTAAATACGCATGTTACAGCTAAAGATATACTATCAAGAGTTCCATCAAATTCCTAAAATATGAGCATAATATAAGTTATTTATGTAAGTTTAATCTTCATACTTTATTTAGAAGTATCTAAAAATAAACTAAATGTCAAAATTATCATTTTTTTTTTTTACCTAATTTAATTTAAAATGTTATTATAGACTAATAAACAATACTATAAATTGACTAAGAAACTAATATGAATATGTTTTTTAAGACTAATCAAAAAATATATAACTATTATTTGTAATACTATATAATAATTACCTCAGGATAATTTTGTCCAAAAGATTCTGTAAAATACAAATATATATTATTTAATACAAATAATTATCTATTTTTGAATAATAATGTATTTATGGTTAGTTCATAAAAATTATAACAATAAATAATAACTATTGTTATTATTTTATACATTTGCGCAAAATGTATAAACATATTCAAATAATTTTAATAAAAGTATCTTACCAAGCAATTCTAAATTCATTATGAAATTGATTGTCAATTTGACTATGAAAACAATATTTCCAAACTGTCCTGAAAACTATACATTATATATTTATAACTAGTTTAAAATATGTTAAATAAGAAACAAATATTTACATAAACTATTTTATAGGGTCTTCTCCTTGGTTTTCTTTCATAACAATTCGGTGTTAACCCACCGAATGTTACCAACCCTATCAAGTCCTCAATTCGATCCTATGAATCAACTTTATTTAAACCAACTAATTGTATATCATACTTCATGACATCTAACCAAATATTTAAAGTAAATTCAATTTTACTCCTTCTTTCTACAATTCAACAATCCTCATAACATTTTCCTTAGCCTATGCTATACACAGATACTTAAGTTTTAAGTAAGTATATCGTATTTGTAGATTTGTTTGTACTTACTATTTTAGAGGCGTCATAGAAAATACCAAAAAGATTTAAAAAAAAAATACACTGATTTAATCATATACTAATATCACTTTAACCATGACAAAATAAAACTTTTTAAACCAATAATTGCGAATAATTGCCGGTAAAACGTTAAAGATTACAAGTGAGAAGTTAGCTAACTATAATATTGAGTGATAAAAAACTGTGTATTATGCACAGATTATGATATCACGAAAACGAGATTTTTATTCTTTCTACGAAATGATTCCCCTGTAAGTGAAAAACCTCTTTAGGCTCTTATCAATACTACCGCCATCTATTGGAGATTTATATTTATATTTTATATTAGTATAATCATTGATTATAGAATAGACAGATAGCCCATGCAATGTTAATATTTAGCTACTACTTCTGGGATGCGACCACTATGGAACGCTAGTGTAGAAAGGATGCAGAGCGGTACCTTTGCCATAGGTAGATGGGTTATATGGAGGGTATTGGGATGCAAGGTGGTGGTACCCCCCATCATAGTATGATGAAACATTTGGGGATTAAATTATGAGGGCATTTCTAATAATAGAATAATTGTACTATTAATGTTGGAAATTCTGACTTCAATATTGGTTAATAAATTGTTATGTTATCAATATATCGATTATATTATAATGTAATATACATATTTATTATGAATAAACATCGTAAATTAAAATAAAACGAATTATTCCATGGTATGACCAGGGGTTAAAGTGTGGGGGACGCAAGGGGACTCAGTCCCCCTACCTCTAATGGTGTTTTAAAAACGTCCCCTTTAACAAATTACACGTTACAAAACGTTCTGGAGACATAAAATTATATATGGAACGCTTAAAACTATATGGAGACATTAGTCCCCCCTGGAATTTTTTCCCACTTTAAGCCCTGGGTATGACCTAAGACCTAACCTAACGCATAATGCATTATTCACTACTATTTTATTATCTAATACGACCTAACCATGCGTTTATCTTTAAATAATCAGCTTTGTCTCTCATATGATAAATCGGAACGTATTAAAACGTTAATAAAATAAGTAATATAATACAAATGCCAAGTTCATATTTAAAAATAAATGTGATTCAATTCAATTAGACACACCAAAAAAATCAAATTTAAAACGAAAAAACAAAATAATTCATAATAAACTTACTCACATTACAAAATTAAAAAAAAAAGAGCTAGTTTAAATAAATAATATAATAATAATATTATAATAAATAATAAGTTTAAATAGTTTTAACTTGCATAATAATTTTAAAAATTTAGTAAATACTCATAATTTTGCATCAATAAATTCTAAAGCAATGGTGACAGTGCAATTAAAAGATAAGCGTCAATCATGGACATTAAATGAAAAAAGTTTAGCTTTAAATTTATATTATAAATCTCCAACAGCATATAAATTTTTACGTTCACAGAAAGTTAATTTACCGGGACCATCAACTATTCGTCGTTGGAATGGTCAGTCCAAATTCTTACCAGGTTTTAGCAAATTATTTTTTAGTCATCTTAAAAAAAATTTGAGACATCCGAATATAAAGAAAAAGCGTGCACTGTTTATTTTGATGAAATGTATCTAAAAGAGTTTTTAAAATATTCCAAAGAATTTGATTTTATTGAAGGTTTTGAAGACTTAGGTCATTATGGTAGGTCTAATAAAAGTGCTAACTGTGTTCTAGTATTTATGGCTCGAGGTATTTATTCACCATGGAAATTTTTAATTGCCTATTTTCTCGATCATTCTGGAGTTAACAAAATAATATTAATAAAATTAGTTATTGATGTTCTTCAAAAATTATTCGAGGTTGGATTATGGCTAAAAATTATAGTGTGTGATCAAGGCACAAATAATCAAAGTACTTTAAAATCATTAAATATTTCAGAAGATAAGTCATTCTTTTTCATTATAACAATAACAAAATATTTTCTTTATTTGATGTTCCACATTTACTTAAAAATATTAGAAATAATTAAATTGAAGCCTGTTTTATAAAAGACAATAATATTAAAATTTCATTTGATGACATAAAAAAATACATATGAGTTAGACAAACAAAATTAAAAAAGTAAGGCTTTCATCAAACTGATAGATGCAAACATTTATCCAAATTCTTTTCAAAAAATGCACGTTAAATTAGCAGCACGATTTTTAAGTAATTTCATGTCAGCAACAATGTGAACTTGTATACAAACAGGACAACTTCAAAGTAACAATTCCTCGAATACCGCAGATTTTATTGAGTTTATTAATAATTTATTTGACTGTCTTAATAGTAGGTCTTTATAAAATCATAATCCATATCACTGTGCATTAACTGATTTAGGAACAGTAAATTTTTTTTTAAATATATCTTCACAATATTTCACAAATTTACAAAAATTAAAAAAAGAAAAATTAACACAACCACCTTTAAAGGCTTTAAAGGTTTCACAAAATCAATGGTGTAATACAATTTTTTGAAGAAGAAAAATTCAATGATATTGTTTTTTTAATGACTAATCGTTTGAATCAAAATGCATTAGAAAATCTTTTTAGTATTATTCGACAAAATGGTGCTTATAATAAAAATCCAACAGCTAGAACAATTAGGACTTCAATAAGAAGTAATTTTTTTTTCATTATGTACATCCAAAGGTACAAATTGTAAGGACACTCAAGTAGATGATAATCCAATAATATTCAATCCAATAGGACTACATTATAATATAAATTCCAATTTTTCTAACTCTGATACTGAATATATGTCTAATTTATCTCCCCGTTTATCTGTTTCTTCTATGTCAACTGATGAAAATTCTTTTAGTATTGAAAATTTAAAAAATTATATTACTTTAAAGGACTGTTCTATTATACACTTTGCAGAATATTTAAGAATAAATGTATAAAAAAATTTAATTGCACACATTGATAATGTAAATTTTTTATAAATAAAAATTTAAATGATAAAAAACAATGACTTTTAAAAAATTTAAATTTTTAAATTAATAAAAATTACACATCAATTGATAATGAAAATAAACTTAAAATGCCATCAAATTCTTTTAATAATGTTATAAATAAAATGTTATATATTTTTTAAAACAATTATAAAAATTATTTGTATAATAAAAATAATACTATTATAAAATGGCTAAATGAATCAATGGGAAACTATTTAGAACATAAAATTTATATAATATTGAACTACTTTTAATATGTAAAATATTTAATAAAACAAAAATGTTTATGTCTTTTCTATAATCAATGGTAAAAGGTAAAATAATTATTCAATAATTCAATCTATAAATAACTATAATGGGAAAACCCAACATTTAGGTATAGAGTTATAGAAAAAATACTATAGTTGATAATACGATTTTTTTTAAACAATTTAAGTATTAAATGAATATAAATTAAATTATGTAATAGTTAGGTAGGATCGTTCTATTCTATAATGTCATTTGATTGGTTTTTACGCGATTACATTGACCAACCAAAACGGATGACAATGAAAATGAGCAGAAATGATGCGCAGAAAATCTGAGTTCCAGTAGTCCTCAGTCGACAAAGAATT
Source organism: Eriosoma lanigerum (assembly GCA_013282895.1). Classification (NCBI taxonomy): domain Eukaryota; kingdom Metazoa; phylum Arthropoda; class Insecta; order Hemiptera; family Aphididae; genus Eriosoma; species Eriosoma lanigerum. The sequence goes on from CM023358.1 coordinate 50,619,760, forward strand.
GCGCTCAGTACTTAGTTCGTCGTCGAGACTTCGATTGGTCTGTTGATGTTAAATATCGTTTTTATGTTTCCGCGGTTTTAATTTTAATTCATCGCAAATTTTTATTTTATTTTCATAATTACTTATTTTGTCTTATTTATTTATTTTCATTGTTATCCATTAAAAATTAATTCATTTTTTTGCAACCATGTCTACGTTTAGAAGAGTAAGTTAATTAAATTATCTAAATGTTTTATATTAATATCTATGGGACTTATAAACCTGCGTGTTCTCCTAAACCTAATATTTATTTATTTTTATTATTCAAAATATTTTTAAGCATATATGAATTTGATTTTGACATTTATTTTTAAAATTATTTTAGGGATCATTTTTTCAAAACCAAGACGTTCCTGACGTGACTTCACCTGCTGTGAGTTAAGATAGAAGTACACTACACTTTCATAGCTTTTTTTCTTCGCCCGATCAGTAATTAAGCCCAACGAAAAATTCTGGTATGATTAAATTTATAAATTTTAAAAAATGTTTTATTTAATATATTTAGCTATAGGTAAAATAGGTATATACTACTATCCTTTTGTATTCTTGTAGTATCCTACTATTAAATCAATTTTATCATATCTTTAATTTGCAGGTGACTTGTTCAGTCCGATTTCAGAGTATTTTGCCTTTAATAAACCTCGAAGTTCAACCATAGGTCAACAATCTATTCCTAATTATTCTACATCGATAAGGCAATACTCGGCTTAAGTGAGTTAATTATTTTTATTTTTTAAATATTAAATATAAATCTATAGTAACCGTATTCTGACACATAATTTTGTAAGCAATTTGTTGTTTCTATGTCTCTAAGTTTTATAATATAATATAATTAAATATATTGTTATTTCACATTCTCTATAATTTTTACTAAAATTTAGTTATTGCAATGATTATTATTTTTGGGTTTTCGTAAGTTTTATCTTAAAATTTGTTTATAATTTGTAATTATTAAAAAAAAAAAAAAAAAAAATTACAACTTATTATTACATATTTTAGGAGCAAATAGTAAATTTAAGACGCAGTTCTCTACATTTGCCTATCTTGATTGAAGTGTGTCTAATATGACTGATACAAGTGTTATTCAATCTGAAGATATAGTCAAAGGGATGATGTTATAGAAAATAAAAAATTACGACGACCTAAATTGGATTTGTCACTTGCGTCATATGGTCTTTAGATTCTTCAACAACAATATCGTATATCTCCTACATATATAGTGATGGAAGTGATCCTTTAATTTCCTATCTCATGATGGGATCTAGATCAAATACTACCGACGATATATCTAATAGTCCAGAAGTTATAGCCGATTTAATAGTGAGTTTTAATTTTTTTTATTTATTTTTAAACCCTAATTATAAATACTCTTTTATTAGAGTCAGGTAAATATAAATCCATATAGTTAATATCTTTTAACTGAACAAGACTTGACAAATATGGAACGCATATCGAATGGAAGGTTATTTCTAGTGAAAATATACATAATCAAACTCATAATTTATTAAGTACAATTTTGTCCAACCAAAATCAATATAATGACGTGTTTATGATTTAGGTAGGTACAAAAAATTTAATTTATATTAAAAATATTCTATATAAAATATCAAAATTAAGGGGGAAGTGAAATTTTAATATTTAGGATCAAGTAATTTAAAAAAAAATAATTGCGTGGAAAGTAGTTAATAAATATAGGTGTTAATGATTTGGGTGGATACAAAAAATATTTTATATTTAAAATGTTCTACATTATTTTAATATTTAGGTCCTTCAAATTTTGAAAAAAAAATGCGAAAGGAGTAGTAAGTACTATGATTATGACGTGTATGTGATTTTGTTAGATACAATAAAATTACTTTATACCTATACAATAATATACTAATATTTTGTATGGAAAAATTAAGGAAGAGCAGTGATATATTATTTATTAATATGTAGTACTCAATTTTAAATATATATAGTTCGCAAGAGGAGCAGTATGTAAATAAGTTTTTATGATTTTTGTGGAGACAAAAAATTTACTTTATATTTAGAATACTAAATCTTACATGATTATATACGGACCCAGAAGAAAATTCACTACCAAGGCTAAAAACGTTAATAATATAAAATAAAAAATTATAAATTGTTTTCATTATTGTTATGTTGTAGAAATTCTATGAGAACACCGGAGCAGTCAAATTTATTAAGTCTCTATCCCCGATACAGTGCACATCAATGCCTATGATTTTACGTAACAGCCTGTCGAGTCCTGTATCGCCGCTGACTTTTTCACAATTCGAAACACCGAAGCTAAATAAACTACTACGCTTATCGCAGCCGTTAATTTAATAATAATATATAATAATAGCATTATTATATTATAATTTAATATAAAATCATTAATTTTCAGACTGTTGACGAAAACGATGGTCCCGAATCTTATAATTTAAAGTACATGGAATCACCATCATCGCGAGATAACAGTACTGTTTACACTCCGCAATGGAACACAAAGCGGCAATTATTTCATTGATTCTATTGTAAAAAATTGTTTATATACTTACAATTAATTTTTTTCTTTAAAACATATTGTTATTAATACAATATGTATTGAATAAAATTATATATTTATATTTATAATTTTAAAAATAGTGTTGAAAAATGTCGATAATATTATTATATTGATGTATTATTATAAAATATACCTTTAGGATAGTGTGTGTATTAAATAAATAAATTCATGTTATACATTTTATATTTTGTATGGCGTGTGATGAGAGGAGTGGGTGAAGTACCGCCTCTACGGTGGCAGATGAGGGGAGTCGGTAGGAGGAGAGGGTGGTGAAGGAGTGGGTGAAGGGGTGACGATAACGGATACGTTAGAGGGAGCAGGTGAGTGGTGTTGGATGACGGGGAAGTGGGTGAGGGGGTGGCGGTGGGTAGTGGTGGGGATGGGTAGAGAAGCGGGTGAGGGTGTGGCAGAGGAGTGAGTGATGGTTGGCAGAGAAGTGTATGAGGGGGTGACGGTAGCGGATGCGGCAGAGGGTGGGGTGAACAGGTGAGTGGTGGTGGATGACGGGGAAGTGGGTGAGGGGTGATGATGGGTAGGGAAAGCGGGTGAGTGGTGGTGGAGGAGTGGGTGAGGGGGTGGAGGTTTGTGTGGTGGATAGGTGTCAGGTGGGTGAGTGGGTAGGGGTGGGTATGGTATGGCAGAGGAGTGGGTTAGGAGGTGGCGGATGGTAGAGGGAATTGGTGGTGGATGACGGGGGGAGTGAGGCAGGTAGAAATTTTTCAGGTCTTCCAAAATATTAATCAAAAACAATAAGCAAATGGCTACCACTAAAATCACATTTAATTAAACAAAAAAAAAAAAAAAATGATGAAAGTATTGTAATAAATTTATTAGATTTACCTAAAGTCTATGTAGGAAGTTTAATAAACCTAAGTAAACCGGTATACAAGATCCAGATTCTGCGCCGAGAGGTCACTACTATTTCTCTTCTTAGAAACTAGTGGGGGAATCACACTTGTCCCGCAAAACCAATACTTGCTCACTTTAAATTAAAGTTAATATGTAATATAACCAGTATTGTTTACAGCAAATTGTAACCCTATAGTACATGTTTCTAAAAGTCAAGTTTTTCCAGAAAGTAATTTAAATTTTCAAAAACTATTACAACATATAGATGAATTGATTTCTTGCACTGGACATCCTGATAATAGAATAATATTCTCTATTACAAAATACAAAGTAAAAAGATAAAGTAGATTGCTGATTAATATTATTCTAAATTTAAAGAATTATAATAAAAAGAATAAACAAATTAATAATAAAATATGAGATACCTATTTAAAATAATAACAATAATTATTACTATTCTGGCTCAAATATGGTCTCTTCGCAACGTAATTTTTAAACAAAATTTGTCAATAAACAAGACCCACCATCCGATTATCTCACTGTGCCCAGAGACGTACACGAATGCGCATCTATACCTAACATTTACTCATAATTACAAATATTATTATATTACCATCACGTATTTAGTTATTCAAGTATTTCTCTGGGCACAATCATTAGGAAGCAAGAAGATGGAAGAGATTTCAGTATCATATCGGAAATCTAAAGTATCTATTGTACATTTATATTTCCGCGTATAAATTTCGCGTGTTCGTATCCAATTATAAAGGTTCGGCCACTCAAGTCCTATATCTCTATAGATCTCGATCTGTATCATCTTGTCCATTAATACACCGGCTATCTTCAAAAACCTCTCTATTCCTTTTATCCACCTCTTCTTAGGTCTTACCTAAAGTTAATGAATCACTTCGTGAACGGAATAATACAAATGACGTGAGTAAAAAAACGTTTTATATAAATCTATATATATATATTATATTATATGTATTATATTTCTGTTAGTTTTTTATTAATAATATGAAAACATGAAATTCAAAGTAAAAGTATTAACATATTGGGTAGATTAGAACGTTAAATGGATATAAATTAGTCTTAAATAAATGTTTTCCTGACTTACATCTTCTATGTTCCATTGTCTATTGCCATTTCTATATAGTTTTTCTATATATTGTTTCCATAGTTCTAATTTGATTTTCTCTTCCTTAATTACCTTACCGTCTATTCCTTTGAGTATAGTGTCTTTGTATCTTTGTATTTGCTGAAAAATTGTTTAATATTTTTGTACGATTTGTCACTTAGGCCTGTTGTTACGCAGGAGCCAAAATCTTTGCATATATAGTTCAGTTATGTTTACAGTTATGATTGTTTATTTTCTTATATTTTATATAACAAGTTAACTATTGTTAAGTATTTAACGAATGATTAGAAATATTTTTGCCTTTTTAAGCGGGAACACATATTAATAGGCTGTCTGGTGGAAAAACCTTATCTTCTAAGACTATAGTCGCGGCTGTCGTTGTTATCCATTGTCTCTTGTGCGCTTACTTATACGTTAAAACACTATTTTCCGTCGACATGTTTTCTTTTCCTTTCACGAAACAGGTTTGCTTTTGTTTTCATCGTATCTACCATATACCAGGTCGAATCAGGTCGTATAATTATTTTGTATTATTTTAATAATTTACATATCTGTGTAAACACATATATTTTATTTGTTTAATTATGCAATTCGGCATTATGTATTACATTATTAGTTTTTAATAAAATACATAAACGTCATCAACATTGCTTTAACTCTCTCTCCCTCTCTCTCTTTCTATCTATCTCCACCTATTTACAGTCTCACCTTCAAAATCTATAAAAGAGCACAGACCTCATTAATTATTAATTTAGTTAATTTATTATTAAGTATATTTATAATACGGCGTGTCGTATAGGCATTATCGATACATTCTTGTGTATCAACACAACTATTATGTACACAACTAATATAAGTAATTATGTTTTTAAAAAGTAAATAAATTCATTTTTAGAATAATATTATTATCTTCCGAGAGTTTTTTTTTCAATAATCGGACTCGGCTACGTACCATAAATTATAACTATTGCCAATTAATTTTACTTCTTTTTCAACTAAATTAAAAATTCTCCTATACAGTTTTATTGGATCACATTTCTTATCTTTATCAACTGCTAACTTATTTTAAATCGCTCATCGACTGATTACTATGCTATAAAAAAAAAAAAAAAAAACAAATAGACAGGTATCAATTGACTTTTTAATTGTATAAAAATGGATAAAATATAACACAATAGCCTCTTTATACACGTGCGGATATATTGACGAAATTTATCCATCGAAAAATCCTCTCTTGTGTGGAATTCTAAGGATTCGATCCTCAAAAAAAAAAGTCCGACTTAGTTAGTCCGACGGATTATGTCTTTCAGTTCTCCATTAATTAAAAAGACCGGGTTCGGTGGACCATGATAATTTATTATCATAAAATTTCATGTGTTTTTGTTTATCAATAATTTTTTATGTACGATTTTTTTTCTGATAAGCATAACTTTAAATATTTAACAATCATATTTAATTAACCACTAGTGTTTAATTTTCCTATTATATTTTTTTATTATTTATATTAATTTCAAATCATGGAGTGGAGTAGGTCACTAACTAGAGAATTCATTGAAATATATTCTTTATAAATCTAAAATTCTAAACCATGTTTATGGAAAATAACTTCAAAAGAATATAAAAATAAACACTTAAACATAATCTTTAAATAAATTTTATTTTATTCATTATTAACTACTTGTATTATAAATTTATTTAATTTAAATATATAAGTATAAAATTCATAGATAATAAAATTACTTAACATAACAATTATGATTTATTATATTTTATTAAGTAAAAAAAAATAGAGTAAAATAAAAATAGTAATAATAATTGATAAATCAGCTGTAGTCCGTCATACAAAACCGCAGAACTTTCTGAACGTCTTGAAAGACCAGAGGACTTGGTCTTCAACATAAAAAAATAGACGGATTTTGTCCACTAAACAGCGAATTTGAAACGCTGGAGGATACGCACCGCGAAATTAAAAGGACTTTTATTTTTACGTTAGTGGGTCCAACAGAAGACTTAGTCCGACGGACTAAATCCATCACGTACCTACGGGTTTAATCCGTCGTACTATATCCGTCAACGAAACAGGCACGGATCCAGAGTTAAGGTTTGGGGAGGGCCAATCGTTTAAACTACGATAAATTATACATTACTTCATATATTTTAAGGTTAGGTTAGGTTAGGTTATATGAAAGTATATTTATAAATATTATATATATATATACTTTCATATATTCATATAGGTTTGAAAAAAAACACTATGTTAATGTCATAGTGGGATAGTGTATATTTTTATATTGATATTTATATAACGTGCTTGAATAGATGTTTTGGTGGTTTATACAAAACACATAGAGTACCTTAAATTAATCTTTATTCTTTACCAAAAAATAACTCAAAACGCCATTGAAGGTTGTGTATTTAAATCATTTGACCTAGGAGAAAACTAATAATTAAATAGTTAATAGGGCCAAATATCCCACTAAATTTGTTGTCATTATAGTATAAAAATGTTGATGATATAAAATTATACATTATTTGTATCCCATCAAAAAATTCAATTTTTGTATTAAATAAAAAAAATCGTGGCATATACATTTTTGATGAACTTGAATTTCATTATTTTATGATGACTCATTTTTCTAGTGCACATGATTTGATAAATAAATAAAATTGATGTGCTTCGATTGATTTCTTCAATACGTTGTTTTATTTATCGATATAAACAAACTGAATATCACCAATCATTTCTATCTATATCTGAAATAAATGAGTCTCTTTGGATAATAATAAAAACATCTTAAAATTGGTACCGACTGAACAATTCCATCTTATAAAAAAGTTACGTATGCCTTACGCCTAAACTTCACCCCTTCATTGACAATAATGGTTTAGCCAGTATTTTTAAGTTAAATGGTTTAATTTGTAAACAATGAGTATTATTTGTTAATTATTACATATACTGCTATACTATATACATTATTATACTATATCGTTATTACTGTAATGGTATTAATGTTTTATTTATCATATAATTTATATCCATCATATTATGTGGTTTTATCATCATTCATCACCATTTGTTATCAATCATGTACTGATCTTAAATATTACAGATAACCCTAATTTATCTGATTAATTTTGATTGTTTTGTTTAATTTACATTCAATTTAAATTTTCTCTTGGTATTTAGTTTCTAAATGATAAATTATGTGTCCTACACTGTTAAATTCTATTTGTCATTAGGAACCATTTTGTACTTATATTAAACCTAACCTAACATAGTCTCTTCAATTTATGGAATATAAATTATTAAATTTTTAAATTAGTGCTAATAACTTCATTAAAAATAAGGTATATAAATATTTAGAATACGGTGACTGGTTATTATGACACTCATGAGTCATTACATTATTCGAAGTCCAAATTAAACTATGAGCACGTATATTTATAGAAATAATTATAATATTATTTATTATATTATATTATTAACTACTTATTTTTTATGTATATAGAATAAATAAATTTAATTGTTAATTTCAACTTTTTCTCGACTTCATTTATGTAGATTAACCTAACCTACCTATACACCAAAACATATTTATATTTAATAAATAATTATATAATTATACGATATTTATTTATTTATAATCATATAAATTATATAAGAGTTTAAGACTTATGAGATATTTCGCAACAGCAAGGACTGCTTATACTAATTGTTAGTGTAAAAAAACATGTACATGAATAATTAAGATTAACGTCCTCTATGTAGGAAAACCTTTGAGTAACAAGATTTTAATATTGTTTTTTTCCGTTTAAAATAAAGAAAAACCATTTATATGATCATTATATAGGTACAATATCATAAGTTGTTATAAATTTTAAAAACAGTTTAGTTGATGCTCGGAGATTAATTTGTCTATAGTTAGGTATCTAAATTTAAAAATATGAAATTGACAAAAAATTATTGAACCCAATACAATGTGATCTCTATTTTTGATTAATATTAGCATAAATGACACATGTCTTATGATATTGACAATATAATAATATATGAGATATGACTATATCAAATTCAGTGTTTATTTTTCAATATATATAATCGTTCTACGTTTGCCTCAATGATCTTATTATCTATATGATACTATGGCAGATATACGATATGCCATAACAAATAAGATGTGTAATAAATATATATTTTAAAGTATAAAATGACAAAAAAATATTACAACTAAAGTTTAAAAGTAACGAAATGTGCAGTGTGATGTATTTGTATTACAATATAAATATAATGAAATGTACGTTTCTAAATAGGTTTTATAGAATTGTAGCCAAATGTTTAGTTTCGCAAATTGAGAAGAAGTTCAAGGTCTTAAAACTTGACGTAATATATAATAAATAATACAACTACTTTTTATAATTGATTAATTGGCTTTGCCAGAAATCTTGTTTTAAATATCAACACAATTCGATGTTTATAAATTCATAATTTTACAATAATATACGATATATATTATAGATTACGTATGACCAAAAATAAAAACAACAATAACGAAAGTGTTTGCGTTTAGTCTCGTACACTGGTGTATTTATGGAGGGATCTAGGGCCTCAGGAGTACATAGGCATAATTATAGGGGTGCACGGAGGTGCAATTGCACCCCCTGCGTAGGCGCGTTTACCGATAAAATATTTTATGAACTGCAATTGTTGTTTTTATATACACCCATGTTATAATATTAAATTATATTTATTTATGTTATATATTGTACGTATTAAGTAACTTAGTTAAGCATGGTAAAGATATAAAATACAAAAATTACTGTATTTTTGAGTGGACTGAGGAGCATCGGAAATAGCTTAATTTGTTATTATAATTGTCTAATCAATGATATTTTGCATTATTTAAACTTTTTGTAGAATTACGCCTATGATTGGACCACTCCAAAACCACTTTAACAGTTCTTATATTTTTATATACACGTATTAGATTAATTTTGTGTTTATTTTTTATTTTTATAATAAATAGAATAAAAGTAAAAACATAATATTAATTATTAGGTATATATTATATAGATAATTTTAATTGGATTAATTAAAATATAATTTTAGGACCCTCCAGAAAACGTTTTAAAAATATATCATTCAAAATACTCTTTCCCGTGATCTTACTATCGTATTGTATTGTTATAGGTATTTCTCATTACTCGACATGTAAAATATAAATGTTTATTTCGACTGTTTCCACACAAGTTAACAATCGAAAATTCATAAGACATTTTAAACTATGGCCCAATTTGGGTATGTATTAATGTGTTAACCTACATAATATGAATATTGTATTATTATTTAATATGAGACAAATATCAATTTGTTAAAAAAAGAGTTAAATAGGTAAGAAGGCCCAATTATAAAAATAAATAAGAAATAAAAATACAATTATAATAGGTCATCCTAATAAAGTAAAAAGTTTATTGAAATATTGTATTATCAATTATTAACATTAATACTTATGTAATAATATTATGATTTATGGTGTTCATAACCTAATATAATTTAATATTAATATAAGCATATAACCCGTTAGTTTTCTATTCCCGGAAAGATGTTTTCCATTTTGAAAAGAATAAAAACATATTTGAAAAACACTATGTCTGAGGTAGAAACGGTAAATATATTTTATGTTATAAATATTTATTGCGCAAATATACACATATACACAAAAATATGAAAATTGACCACGAAGTAGTCATTAATGAACTGACTCTTAAGCCATGAAAAATGAAATTAAGGGTTAATTACTGTGTCTGTTATATATTTTTGAGCGTAGAGAAATTCTTTTTTCGTGTATATCCCCCTCTCAAGTCCTAATTACGCCCTGCCCTATATATTTGGCTCTCGTCGCTCCGCTCGGAAAACTCGGGTCTCCTGGCATACGGTCCTCCGTGGTATTCGACTAGCCCACAACGTCCCATTACGTTTGACAAAAGTAAAAATATTAATCTTTATAATCACAATATCACGTACGAGTGTATTCGAACACGGGTGCCGAAATAGACCCCAGAATGTTTATATGCGCCCGGGAACACAAGTAAACACTGTGCGACTGTACGCACGCGTATGTCCGGCACCCCAAATTAATGAAGCCCCCCCCACCCCCGCCAACATGTATTTTTTGGCGGGTGGACGTGAAAACTCCCGCCATCTTGGAAGAGACACGTAGAACGGGATGAGACATTGTTTTAGTTTTTTATTTCCACGGCGATCGTAAATCGTGATAATAACTGTTTGATTCCCATTGTTTTGGCGTTTTTCGATTTTGCACACAGCCGACGACCGTATATTGTATATTAATAATAATTGACGAATTGTACGTTGAACGCCTGCGCATTGTGCTTACGCGACTGACGCACACCTGATGTCCACCACAAAATATAGTATAAATCCCGGGCGGAACAATATTGTCGCAAAATAAGTAAAAACGTAAAAAAATAATAATCAAACGTTATCACAAAAACGTACGCGATTGGGACATTGTGTTTGTCAGCGATTCGCGCTGCATCCGCAATAGTGCAGTCCGCGTTATTAATGGCGAAATAGTATTTTTATATTTTTATATTGTCTCATTAGCATTCGGTTTTCAGTCCCGTCAGTGTACGTTATTACGCGAGTCGTGCTTGTGGCGGTTGTTCGCAGTCGCGGCGGTGGAACGTGATTAACATTTATCATTTTTATCTTATTATTCTCGTTATTTATACACACGTTTTACCTTGAAAACCGAAACGTTTGCGTCGGAAACCGCTCTTATCCCGCGCCCACTATACACGCAAATACGGTACGCACACACGCACACGCGAGCTCGCGCATCGACTTACCGTGTTACAATATAACATTATATTATAATAATATAATATAGTCGCTTATACGTATAGGTACACACACGACGGACGACGCGTTTTGTAAAATTTCCAAGTTTCCGCGAACGTAAACATCGCGAGAGTTCGTTTCGTAATCATCTGTACTCGTCATAGTTCATAGCGGTGCGGGAGCGGCCCCGATGTCAGAATTATTTTAAAACCGGACGTGAGTTTATACAATTATTTTGTATTTATAAAACACTATCTTTGATAGGTACGTACGTAATGTAAAGTAATAATAATACAATTAAAATAACATTGTCAATTGATAATGGCAAATTATTTTTATATTATAAACATAATATTATCACAGATTATATTTTATTTTATCATCTTCTATTTAGTTGTAATGCAATACATTATATACGACCTGTAGGAGATACATTTATAGTTTAGATTTTAGAATGACGGGCGATAGCGAAAACATTAATAAAAACATACCAAAATACTATAAAGTTTTTATTTTTAATCTTCACCCGAAAAGCGACTAATAAACATCACGATTCCCTATCATCCCAATGATATACCTATTTTTTCCATTTTTTTTATGGTTTCCTTTTAGCAACAATAAATACTCAAGCACGTAAAGTTTCAGTGCGACATTAAAGCCGAAACGATAAATATTTCTATCGATTGCAAAACACGTCTCTTAAATAAATAATACATTAGTGATATTTTATTAGAACTGTTACAAATAGTATTGGCATATTGTTACCAAAAGAATTTCAACAATCACTAATCACAATTCGTTAATTTGAAATATAAACATACCTATTTCCATAATTCAATGTACTTTTATACAATTTGATAATAGTAAACATTCAGCAAAACGTAATACAAATTAAGAAATTAGGTACAAAGTTATTTCTATTCATATCTATAACATACAATATCCAAATAATAACATATTATTATATTGTTTAATTGTACTTTTTACTTTAATAGTTTTATAAAATAATGACAAAATAATTTTAATATAATATTTATCTAAAAATAATTATTTTATTTTAACACTAAAGCTGAAATTGATTATTACTATCAATAGTTTGTATAGATAGATCGACTATCGAACAATATTTATCAAATGTAGTTAGATTGGGTGTTTTTTTGATCAACAATAATATCAAACCAGTGTAATACTACCTTAATAAGTCATATTATTATTATACTATAACTATTTAATTAATTTTTTTATATTATTAATGTGTAGATTACCTATATTTTATATTGTTTATTAGTTTATTACACTACCTTTAATATACCTATAATTATTTTCTAGATTGAAACTATTCATCTAAGAATATTAACTTTTAATGTGATATTATTATAATTTTTTGATTTTAAATAATTAAATATAGTATATTTATAAAAACAGTTATTATCTATATTTATTGTTAAATGTTCATTTTAGAATAAATACCAACGTGGAGGAAAGCAATGCATTATTGGTCAAGGTGGAGCGGAAAAGCTCTAGCCATTACGACCAACCTGATTCAGGGTTATATGGCCACAACAGAAACAGTTTTGAAGATATTGAGAACGGTAACATTACAGCAGTCCCTTTCATGGATGAGACAACTTCATTGTCACAAAATGCTATATTAATACCATTGACTGGAACAACCCCACCACAACATCTAGATGAACCTTTTGATGCAAATGCTTGTAAGTATTTAGTTACATGTTTAATTTATAGCTATAAGTATGTGTTTATTTTAATTAAATTTTTAAAATAAAGAATAAATAACACATAATCATACTTGGTTTAATATATTTATATTATATTGGTAATATTAAACATATTTAAATTTGATAAGTAAAAGATAGTGTTAACTGAAGTTTAAATAAAAATTAACATAATATACTGAAACTATAGAATCTTATGAACAATATGTATTTTATTAATATTATTAATATATTGTACTTGTTATTTTTTTAGATAAAACTCTCAAAAGAGGAATTTCACATGCTACCGATAATGTGAACATTGTGTCTCAAGCAAGATCAGAATTGATATTTATTGATAATACGGAAGATGAATTACAAATTGTTGAAACTCCCGTTTATACATTTATTCTACCTGATTTGTCGCAACTCGAAGGTAAAATTTAAACTATGAAATTTAATTTCTTATGTATAAGACCATGGTTTACTACAAAATTTGTATTTTAATAAATTCTAGAAAAATTTCGTATGTTCATTGAAAAAGACTTGATAGCTGTAGCAATGCAAAGTTCTCTCGAACAGGCTTCAAGATTGAATTGGTGGACTGGATTTTGTCAGAGGCTTTGGCCACTTTCAACTTCTGGTGATGGCAACTGTCTTTTACATGCTGCTTCATTAGGTGAAATAATTTTATTATAATGATTTAGTATTTTAATATACAGACTCTGTATTACAGAGTTCTGTAAAAATGTGTTGTAGTAATAAATTATATTCATATCACCCTATGGCCTATACTATTTATTTTATTAGAATTAAAGAATGTAATTTAATACGAACACTTACTAAATTGAAATACAATTTAAATTTAAATAGTTACTTAGATTATTTTTATTCTAATCTTATTCAATTTATCAAAATAATTAAATGTTCTTATTTATTTTTTCAGGGATTTGGGGATTTCATGATCGTTTGTTAAATTTGCGACGTGCTTTGCATTCATTTCTCAGCAATGGTCCAGCTCGACATTCACTTTGGCGACGTTGGCAACGACAACAAACAGTTATGAATTCTTTATTCGGTCTCGTGTATACAGAACAAGAATGGCGCAGAGAATGGAATGCAATTGTTAATATGGCATCCACTATTCCTCGTATGAGGAAACAGAGTATATCAAGGTTTGTAGTAACTTGTATATTCTTTTTAGAACAAACATTTTTTCCTGTGATACTATATGCTATTTATATGTTTAAATAATAGTGCCAGTGGGAATGGAGAAACCGAAGGATATATTTATGAGAGTCTTGAAGAAATTCATGTTTATGCTTTAGCACATGTTTTAAAACGACCTATTATCGTAATAGCTGATACAATTCTTAAAGTATATGAATTTGTATTAATATATTTTTTATTTAATTTACATTCTTCATTTATTACTTTGCCTTACACTCCCAACTAAGAGTTGGCTACTTTAGTCCTACACCTTCATATATCTCCTATCTTTAATCCTTTCACACGAGCTATCTTCATATAGCCTTACTATTTTATCTGTCCACTTCTTCAATATTTCTCTTCCCTATTCACATTTTATAGGTATTTATTTTTATAAAATAAATATAACGACTTTTTTTTATTAATATTAATATTTGATTATTTTAATAAAATATATTGTTTAACCAATAGGATATGAATGGTGAAGCCTTAGCTCCTATACAGTTTGGAGGTATTTATTTACCATTAGAATGTTATCCATGTGATTGTCACCGTTCTCCTTTGTTATTGGCATATGATGGAGGACATTTCTCTGCGTTAGTTGCAATGGAAACACCAAATACCACGCTAGTTTGTATGTCTTCTTGTATTGGTTTTAAATACATAGTTAATTTTAATTTTTTTTAGGTGCTATACCGATAGTAGATTCTAATGGTGAACTTTTGCCATTGCAGTTTCCTGTTGATCCTGGTGAAAATGATCGTTCTCCAGATAAAAATCAAGATCTATCATTTACAGATTCATTATCATTGCTAAATAGTTATTTGGATATTGTTAAACTTGATCCACAAGTATTTATTTTAAAAGAAAATTATTTTTTTGTACTTAAAACTTAAATAAAAATGTATATATTCATTTAAGGGTAACAATGATGCGTCTGGCAAAAATGGTCTCTTTGGAAGTCTAGGACGTTCCGTGGGTAATAAATTTAAATCAAAACTGTCTAGAACCAATTCTGTAAAAAATCTATCTGTAATACCACTTCAAGCCAAGTATACATATTGTGCTCTAATAAATGCTGACAAAAAACATGAGTATCATGATGTAATGATTAAAAATTACTTAAGGACAGCAGCTGAACGTTTTCAACATTCACCTTATGTGAGTTTAATGTTTTTTTTTATTAATATATGTATAGAAAAATAAATTACAACATATTGTAGTTTTATTAATTTAGCTATTCATTTTATGACATATTGGAAAAACAATTATTTTCATATTTCTTAAAAATTCACTTTATGACTAAATAGTATTTGTACTTATATATTATTTTAACTTGAAAAAAAGATTTATTTAAAAAATATAACATTAATAATTTATAATTATATTATATTATTTATTTTTAAAACAATTAAAAATAACTCCTTGAACACTGTATTGTTGTTACAGAGTTGTTTTGAATGTTTCAGGCGGATACTACGCCGCGTTATGGTGCTGGTAAATCACGTTTTTATACGGAAGCCGACTCGGAGTCACATCTCAAAGTTGGACTAATGACTCCAGTCAAAGCAATCACAAATGAAGACCCTACAATGTACCTATCAAAATCTACATTTTATGACATTGGTTCCCAAGTAGATAAGTGTCGTACAGATAATTGTGAGTTCTTTGGGTCATCTGCAACTAAATTTCTGTGTTCAAAATGTTATCAACATTATCAGCAACAAAAAAATGAATCACCTTAAAACCATAAGTGGTCATGTTATTTACATCTAGACACTATTCATGAACAATTTATCTCTTTGCAACACACATATACGTACCTAGATACACAAATAGTCCTTTTATTAACTAATAGTAAGTTTAAACTAACTCGTACATAAAATAAATTATGTTATACACCAAAGTCTTTTTTTAACATCACTCAATAAATTTGCTATTTAGCTATATTTCACTTGTTCTTACTGCATATTTGTATATTTTATTATTTTTTGCAAATTATTGTTTTTTTTTAATTGTTATTACCTAATGATTGTTTTCTTCTTTACCTTTAACTAGTCTTGAAAAAAAAAAAAATACTTTAATAAGTGTATCTGAAACCTAATGTATAATGTATAATAATAATATATATTTATGTGTAAGTTAGATTATTTTCACTATATTTACCAGAAAGCATTAGTTGTTAGCTAGTAATAGATGTAAAGTAATATTAAAGTTTTAAATTTTTAATATCTATATGTGCCCATACGATTAACTACTTAATATTATCACAGATTAAATATTGTTTTATTTTTTCTAAGATTATGTTATTATGTTCGTTTGTTATAAAATGTAATTTGTAATAATTATATTTTGTCATTATATAAAAATAAAAACTAGCACCACTAGTATTATAATGCCTGTTAAAACAATTGTTTAATGTACCAAATATTATATGCTTGTTAATCTATTTTTTGATTACAAAATTATTGTTTATTTGAGTTATGTTTTTCATCACCAGTTTAAATCATATATATTTATGTTAATTTATTTATTTTTATTATTGTGTTTCATTGTTAACTTGTATATGTGACAGAAGTATAACACCAAGTGTACTGATAATTATATTTTAATTTTTTTTTTTTATTGGATGTGTTATCAAAGTTTATACGTGTATGATTATAATACTGCAAATGTAAATTATTTGATTGTTTTATTTGATAAGAAATTACCATGCTAATTTTATTAAATTATTTATTATTTTTTATGTTAACCATATTAATTGATAAGAAAATTGACTAATACATATTATTGCCCATCGCTCATATTAAAAAAAAAAAAACAAAAAATAAAAATACACATTAATTAAAAAAATAATATTGTGTTTTGTTCTATTTTATTAATGAGTAATGATAGTTTTTGTTGATAGATTAAAATGTTAAATAAACATTTTTTTTGTGATCACAAATAATCCATCATCCAAATACAATATTTAATATTAGTTACAGGTATTTCTGTATTTTGCAGTTGATTAATACTACAATGATCATTATATTTTACGAAATAATTTGGGCGATCTTTTGGTTCTCAGAGAAATTAATGGTTTATTATAATTAAGATGCAATGATATTGCATTAAAAAATGATTCTGAGTGAAACTCAATATAATACAATAAATTACATTAATAAGTCGTTCTTAAGGAAAAACATGAAATTCAAAAAATAAGTTAAATAAAGTACTAACTAGATGCAATTTTCTACTGAAAGTATACTCTAGTTCAGCGGTTCCCAACCTGGAGGTAATTACCCCCAAAGAGATAAAACAAGATTTTTTAAGGGGTAAAGACTAAAATATTTATTTTATGTACTTTATATCTATTATTATTAACTCTACTACGATTGTAAAAGTAATTGAAATAAGATATAAGACGACATAAGATGTGCATTAACTGAAACTGAACGGAATATTAAACAAATTGTTAGAAATAAGCAATATCAACCGTGTCATTAACTAACATTACCTTAAAAAGGTTGAGAACTGCTGCACTATTAATCGTACAGTTATTTCTACCTGAAAAGGTGTCTTCAGACTTAAAAACACAAAAATCAAACATCAATGTAAAATGTTTGAAGACCTATAACAAAAAATTAGCTTTCAATTGTCAAAATATTTTATAAATAATTTGAGTATAATATGAGTAGGCTTATATAAAATGTTCAAACCGTTAAACTCAAAATTGCATGTTCTCATAGGCGTAGCGTGATGAATATTTGTGGAGGGGCTATAGCCCCAACTACAAATTTAGTATATATATATTATTATATTACAATATAAATAATACCTACTTTATTATAATAAATATATAGCCATATAGGTATATATGATGTAGGTCATAAATTACACAAGTATTAGGTACTAATTCAATATAATACAAATTTATATTAGGTAATATATTACTAAATTAAATCGTTACGTCTACTTTTTTGGGAAAAAATTATTAAAACTTGTTCTAATGTTATTTAATAAGTTCAACCAAGGATGACATTTAAAATAATTATCAGATTAAGATCGAATTTGGATTTTGGATTGTTTTAAAAATATAGTAAATAAACCACTTTCCTAAATTTTAAATTAAATAGTTCCTATATAAAAAATAAAAATTTTGATAATCTGAAAATATACGCCTTTGATGCATTTTAAATGGGAGGCTTGTAACAATTCTAAGGAGGCTTAAGCATAAGCCCCTTAGCCCCCACCACGCTACGCCTATGCATGTTCTTAGTGTTGTTACCTACTTTTTTAATTTAAAAAATTTACTTAAAAAAGTAATAAATTACTAAACAATCATTAGAGTTTTTAATTTAAAAGCCAAGTACATCTTATTTTTAATTATTAAAACATTGACAATATTATATTTATTGATCCAATATAATTTTGATAGTTTATACATTACTTTGTTTTTAAAATTACTTATTTGTTTATGACAAAAAATACAACTGTACCAATTCGTTTTCCTTAATTGTATGACTGTAATTTTAGTAAATTTTAACTGATAAAATTAAATATCAATTATATAAAAAAGGCATTGGAGTTGGGGGTTCAAATCTTTACTTTCATAATAAAAAAAGTAATCTCTAAAATATTATTAATTAAAGCATGAAAAGTTATTTGGAGCTTTCTTACTATATGCCCTGTAAATTTTAGATTCTAAGTGAAGAGAGGAATGTATTGGTTTTACAGTGTTGTTTTTTTTTTTTTTTTACATTTTTTCCGGTAAAATTAATGGTTTGATTATCACAAAATATAACATAAACAAATAAGTAATTTTAAAAACAAAGTAATGTAAACTAACAAAATTATATTCGATCAATAAATATAATATTGTTAATGTTTTACTAATTAAAAATAAGATATACTTGGCTCTTAAATTAAAAACTATAATGATTGTTTGGTAATTTATTACTTTTTTTTACAAAATTAAAAAAATAGGTAACAACACTAAGAACATGCTCTCTGTAGGTATATCCTAATGTCTTTAAAGCTCGATTTTACTGGTAAAACATAAATAATTATGCATAATTAAATTATTTATTTTTTATTTTTTTATGAACTTTATAATCTGTATTTAATGGCACTTATTGTAAATATGATACAGGAATAAGCATATAAAGTAACAAAACATATTAGACATAGGCTAACAGTCTACAATAAATTATATATAGTACATATTACGATTGAGGAAAGCAGCCACCCACTAGTAACACTTACGTTTGATAATAAATATACTCTTATATATAATTATTTAGCATTTTTTTTTTTTTTTTTTTTTTTATAATTGTTGAGGAGATCACGACACCATTTACGTTTTAACCTTCTTGGGGGGTTACCGGGAATATTTGGGAAAGTGAGATTTCTAGCAAGCGGATTGGGATGAGATAATAAGCGGAGGTAAAATCGTTTGTAATATGTTTTAGCTTCATCGTACACTATTAGAGGCATTTTTAGGTCTAAATGGATAGTATGGTTAGGTACATAAGGAGGGGTATTTAATTTTACGTAGTGCTATATTCTGAAAAGTTTGAATTTTATTAAGATTAGAATTTTTGGCGTTATTCCATAGTTGTAGACCGTATGTCCACATAGGTTTGAGTAAAGATTTGTAAATAAGAAGTCTAGTATTAGTGCATGTATATTTGTTATTATAAATGAGATTTTTTAATTGACGTAATCGTAAATTTAAGTTTAATCTTTTGGATTTGATATGCTGAGCCCAGTTCAATCTATTATCGAGGGTTAAACCAAGATATTTAGTATGTAGAGCTCTTGGAATTTGAGTGCGATAAATGTAGACATTGTAGCACGGAAAAATTAGTAATTTAACAATGATTTCTCTTCGTTATTTATATACAGAGTGTTTCCTCAGCGTATACAACTAATCATATACTCGTACTCAGTAGGACGAAAAAATGATAAAATAATATTCTGTTTTTTATTAGCTTTAAAATTTCGGACTTAGCATAATTACCCGTTAAATAATTATAAAAATTAAAAATAATCCATACCACATGATTTGTTGCAAAATTCAACCCTAAAATGTTGGGTCACATCATTTTTCACCTAAATGGTGCAAAATGGTGTCAGGTGGTACTCAAAATCGTATTTATAGTGTGACATATCATTTTAGGTGAGAATTTTATCAAAAATTCCCTGGTAACATTTATTTTTTAATTACTAATAATGTGATTAAAATAAATTAAAAACAAAGTTTCTTTATCTTGTATTTGGTAATTGATTATACTCGAGTCTGTGAAATAATAATCTTATACTGTAAATAAGAAATAGATAAAATAGTTTTTTTCAAAAAATTAATTTTTAAATTTAAATTTACAATTTTAATTATAATAGTTGTTCATAATGTCGTCTCTCAACTTCAATACATTTTTATAACCGGCGATTTATGGACATGCAAACAAAAATTAGTAATTCTGGTGTTTCCTTAATCGTGTTAACTACTGTCATTATTTTTACTAATAGGTGATCTCTATTATTAATTTCTTCAGCGTTCGGAGTAAACTTTTTCTTTCATATAACCCCATTAAAAGAAATCACACGGATTTATATCAGGCCTACGTGGAGGCCATATCACGCTTAAATGATGTAGTGCATTGGTACCTATTTTTCTTCCAATAAATCTATCAGGAACAAATAATTTAATTATTCTCGAACAGGATTTGTATGATGAGGAGGTGCCTTATCCAACATAAACCACATAACCTATTGTCAAAAAAATAATATTCCCAATTAGTCTTTTAATTTTTGAAAAGTTGAATGATCTTAATTAAAAATAAAATAAAAGTGTTTTTTTTACTTAGAATTAATTACCTCCTGTCCTCCTGAACATCCAATGGTATATTTTCTAATAATAATGGCTGATTGTTTCTGAGAAAATTTAAGAATTCTTGGCCGTTTAATCTGCCTGGTAATACATGTGGACCAATCAAATATCCACCTATAATTCCACACCATGCATTAATACTGAATTTGTATTCAGCTTCGTTGTCGGATCGCATATGGATTTTCTTAGACCCAAATATGATTATTATGCTGGTTAAAAATACCATCTTTCGTAAAACCAGCTTCATCAGTAAATAATACGTATTCTAAGTACTCTGGATCTTCAGCTTGTAGTTCTAAAACGTTTCTACAAAAATCCATTCGCAAAACAAAATCATGTGGTACCAACCCTGGACTCGCTGTTTATGGGATACAAGTTATTATCTTGATGTATCTTCCATACAACCTTTAACGATATTCCTGTTTGTGCCATAATACGTTGACAAGTTATTTCAGGATTTTCATAAACCGCATTCAAAACTCTTTATTTCTGACGTTACGCACTCGGAATTGACCATTGCGAATTTGCGACCATTATTATGATGGGATGTAGACATATCATGATTACAAACCCGCATGACTACGTGAATGTAAGGCATTTATACATTGTACATTATTAAGTATAATAATTTATAGCGTTTACAATTATATTTTAAAATTAATTTATGTACATAATTAGTAATTAAAAAAAAATAGGAAGGCCGATTGTGGACATGCGAAATTAGTGGTTCATTATAATTATTAAGATTTGAATGCAATGATATTGCATTAGAAAATACGATTCTGAGCGTATCTAAATATATTACAATATATTATACTAATAATCCATTTCAACATTTATCACGAATATAAATTACATATGTAAATATACAAAATAAATTTCAAATCTCTATTATCAATATTCAAGGACTTATCATTCCTTTTCAAGGAAAAACTTATGGGAAATTCAAAAATTGAGCTAAATAAAGTATCAAATCATTAAAGTCGCTATAGAGAGGGTACCCTGTTTGTGGTAATCGGACCATTATTTCTACCTGAAAAATGGTTTTCTACATCAAAAAAAAAAAAATAATAAAAGGCCTATAAAAAAAATTTGCCTGTTTAGATTTTCAAAATATTTTGTAAAAAGATTAAGTAATATAGTATTGGACTTCTATAAAATTTTCAAACAGATAATCCCAAAATTGTAGGTAATATTAATTTTTTTGGGAAAAAGTTCAAAGCTCTATATTTTTCCAAATAATTAACTGTTCCGTTCCAAAATTTTACTACGCTTGTAAATAACCTATGTTAGTACTCAAAAAAATTTTCAAGTCCCTACTATTAAAACTTAATAAGAAATCACGAAAAAAAAATATAATAAAAAGTGTATAAAAATTGCCAATTTTCCGCTTCTTAAGGAAAAACTTTTTGGGAAGTCCGAGCTTAATAAAGTACCAAGTAGACAACATTTGCAAGCAAAGCATATGCTAATCGTTATAATCGGACCATTATTTCTACCCAAAAAAATGTTTTCATACATAAAAAAAAACAACAACATCTTTGTAGAATCAATACAATCCTCGCTCCGCTTAGAATCTAATAAATGTCACCAAACTTAATTATCGAAAAAATTAATAATAGAGAGCACCTATTAGTAAAAATAATGATAGAAGTTAACACGATTAAGGAAACACCAGAACTACTAATTCTTGCTTGCATATTCTTAAATCGTCTATTCAAAAATATATTGAAGTTGAGGGGCGACATTATGAACAACTATTATAAATAAAATTGTAAATTTAAATTTAAAAATTAATTTTTTGAAAAAAACTATTTTATCTATTTCTTATTTACAGTATAAGATTATTATTTAACAGACTCGAGTATGATCAATTACCAAATACAAGATAAAGAAACTTTGTTTTTAATTTATTTTAGTAACATTATTAGTCCGAAATTTTAAAGTTAATAAAAAACAGAATATAGATATAGATCTTAATTAAGTACATTATAATTTTTTATTTTTTTTATTATATAAGTACTAAAATATGTACGACGTACCAAAATAATTATATGTAAATTGATATATGTTTTTTAAAACTCGGTTTTTAGATCTTTTCGATTTCGCTTTAAATTAATTAGGGTAGAATTTTGCAACAAATCACGTGGTATGGATTATTTTTAATTTTTATAATTATTTAACGGGTAATTATGCTAAGTCCGAAATTTTAAAGCTAATAAAAAACAGAATATAAATATAGATCTTAATTAGGTACATTATAATTTTTTATCTTTTTTATTATATAAGTACTAAAATATGTACGATGTACCAAAATAATTATATGTAAATTGATATGTTTTTTTTAAAACTTGGTTTTTAGATCTTTTCGATTTCGCTTTAAATTAATTTTGATTAATTAGATTTTTAATTTCAACACTCCAATTACATACATAATTATATGCATTTGGTATTTTTGTTTAATTAAAATTATCTTTTTCTTATGAATTTATCATCAAATCTAGGTAAATATAGAGTTTATTCTGTAAGTTATATCGGTTAAATGCCTATAGTTATAACTAGGTTCCAAATTTGTATGCATTAAAAATTAGCCAAATATGCAATAAAATATTTAAATGGTATGAAAAAAAACATGCATTATAAAACTACATAAATATAACATTGAAGCTAGGTAGTAATAAAAAAAAATAATTCCCTTTATTTTATTTTATATTTTATTTTATTTTACATTTGTTACAGGCAAGCCCAAGGTACAGATAAAATTAATTTAACATTTCTATATACTTAATTTAAAACATAAAACAGATAAAAACAAATAACAGCATTAATAATTAAATTTGACAGGTATTAGCTAAACGCATCATGCGATGGATGGGTTAGTTTCGTCCATAATTTGTGTTATGGAAAGGGATATAGAAAGGAGCTGATGTGCGAGAGAGAACATTAGGAATTCTAAAATTAATTTCTGATAGTAATTCAGGATCATCTATGGAGTTATTTAAAATTAATTAATTGAATGGAAGGTCATTATTCATTAATATATGAATATACTATTAATGAATAATATTAGTAATATAATATAATATATAATATATATACTATAATACTATTAGTCACATAAATAATAAACCATGTACATCAAAACCGCATAGTTAATAAACCAATAACAATATTATATTAAAATAAATACCAAAATAATACCTGGCACTTGCACATATTAAAACTTGTTAAAAATGTATGTTAATATTATTATCGCAAATTTTACAATAAACATTCATAAATATTGTATTTTATTATAGAACATCAAAATATACGTTAAAAGTATAAATATGCAGTTAAAAACTTAAAATAAGCCCTAAAAATGTTCAAAAATTAAAATATGCGAAGATGAGCACAAAATTTTTTATTCATTTCTCATTATTATGAAACGTTATAACTTATAATGTGTTCACTTATTATGTTATATGATTAACTGGAAAAAGTATGCAAGTTCATATAAATCTCCCTACTTATAATTAAGGGTGAGAACTTCTATTTTTTTTTATACATTTTTTCATATACCTAAAAAGGTAGATTAGGTTAAGTTAGGTTATGTACCTAACAAAACAATGTGAATCTACAAATAACTTTTATAATACTATAATAATAATAATATATATTATATTTATATATATCTATAGGAGGTTATATTTAAAAATGTATTTTGTATATGAATTACGAATACATATTTTAATATATTAGAAAAATCAAAATATGTTATTAAATTTTTCGATGTTTAGATAATTAAAAATAGACATTTGGAAAAGTTTCGCGTAAAATAATATTATTTTGGTATTGTACGTATTATATCGAAAAATACATTTTTTATAAAATATATTATGTTCATTATTTCAATTTACACCTTAAGAAGTACTTACTCAGGGGCGTAATTATGAGTAGGCAAGCAGGGGCACTTGTTTCCCTTAATTTTATCGGGAAGAGGCAAAAGTATTATTTTGCTTCCTCCCCAGATAAGTCAACAATTCATTACTAACAAATTAAAAATGTGTTTAAATATTGTTGACAGTGACTTTTCAAACTTATTATTATTAACACATATTACCATTATTAGTATTATTTTAGTATTAGCACTTATTAGTATTATTATTAACACTTATTATTATTAACTAAAATAAAATAAAAGTATTTAAGTCATTAGATCCCATTCACAACCAAGGAATAAGGTTAAGCTCTGGAGTCTTCAGAACCAGCCCAGTATAGACAGCATCTTATTCTTATGCAATGCTGGTGAGCCTCCATTACATATCATTCGTAATATAAATACCGTCAAATAGTAAATACGCAATGAAAACTTCGAATCTATCTAATCACGTAACAGCCTCTAACTTCCATCCCAACTTCCAACATAATCAAACAAAAACGCACATGACTGTCTTTGAAAACCACATCATGATAAAGGAAAGTATTGGTCTTAATAATATCCCAATCAATAAAATCTCCTTTCCATCTTTTTCCCCTTGGAATTGGTCTCCAGAATTCAATATTCAACTTCTCAAATATAGCAAAAAATCGACTGACAACTCCATTATCATATCCTTCTTCCATCAGATAATAGAACAATTTAAAGACTACACACTGATTTACACAGACGTATCCAAAAGCACAAATGGAACAGGTTTTGCATTAGTAGTGGAACCTCTAGTCAAAACTTACCAACTCCCTCTTTTTACCAGCATCTATACAGCTGAAACATATGCAATATATAAAACAACACAATACTCAGCACCACCTAACAATATATCTACACTAATAATCAGTGACTCTCTCAGTTCTCTAACCTCTCTTCACGCCCAATACCCGAAAAATGAACTGATACAACACATACAAGAAATCATCGTCTCTTCCAGAAATAAAATTTATGTTGAAATTCCAGAAAACAAAAAAGCAGATGAAATGGCGAATATAGTAGCTTCAGGCTCAAATACTAAAATCACTTATAGAGTAAGCAAATTACCAACTGTTGATTTATTAAATGAAGCTCAAAAACAAATTATAAAAACATGACAAAACCAATGGGATTCCATCTCACCCGACAATAATAAGTTAAGAAACATTAAAAAAAACAATTTCCAAATGACCACACCCAGACAACTCAGGCAGGAGAGAACAAATAGTCATTAAAACCAGAATAGGCCATTCTCATCTAACACATTCACACTCCATCACTAAGAAACCCAAACCTTTGTGTGATGTTTGCAAAGTTCCAATTACAACCACACACATCACCATCGACTGCCATAAATACTCTTCAGCACGTCACCTCAATAATCCATTAAAATCAGAAGAAGCCCTCAATCAAAGCTATCAATCCTGTAAAATTATATTCATAAATTATGAAGTATAACAACAAAAGACAGTTCTTTCTCACACAATCACTATTACAGTGTATGTGGTCCATAATAGCTAACATGCTGTAGTACCGTATATAATAGGTACCGCATACGCAAGATGCAACGTGGTGAAGAACCGGATTTTCATAATTTGTGAATAAATTATTATTATTATGAATATTTTTATAAATTGTTTTAGAACATATTTAAGATTTCTTGTTTTTTTTTCAAGTGCATAAATGCATACATATTATAAAATATTTAAGTACTAGAAGTCCTCAGTCTTACTTATAAAGTTATAACTAATTTATAAACTGTAATATTTCAGATGGGTGTGTGTATGCTCAGCATTTTTCTATGGATAGGGTTAAACCAATAGGTATAATACTAACAATTTTTTGTGAGAAATTTTTTCCACACCACTATACAATTATGTAGGTACCTATAATTTATTTAATATATTAAAAATATTATATTTTAAAATAAAAATCACTTATAGTGTGAAGAAATAATACGTTAATTAAAAGTGATGACCCCGGTGACCCCTGTCAACCAAGATCCCCCTTTATTTACGTTCCTAGATTTTAGATACAGAAGGTAAAATTTTTAAATCAAGTTTTTTACTCTAAACCATCTAATTTGCTTATACACTTCCACCTAGTTACATATTTATGTGCTTGATACGGAGAATAGGTCCTTTGTCCTTTTTTTAAAGTCATTTTTATCTTTTATCGAAAACGGATATAACTTAACTTATTTAATATCTGTAGACCTGTGATGATATTAATAGCTATATATTCATATCGAATATATATATAATACTTTTACGTGATGTAACTGTTGACGATAGTGAAAAAATAAAGCCCCTCTTTAAATATTGCCATCGTATACCCTCCTCTTTTGATAAAATTCTTAATATACTACTGCCTCATTAATATATTCTAATACCATTAACAGAAAATTCTACGGAAGTCTGTTATTATATGTATAGCCGTATAGGTATAGACGTTAAAGTAATTTACGATCAACGAATTTTTGTGTCGGAATTCTGTTTAACCATCTAATGAAATTAGTAAATGCAGTACAATGGTAAGATACATATAATATATAATTAGCTCTTAGTTCCGTAATTCTGGAATTTTTTTTAGAATTATTTACAACTAAGTATATAATATTTATTGTAATCATTCATGACAACCCTAACTTGTTTATAATATTTTCTTTGTTTTAATATATAAATTAACAAAATGAATGTTAATTATTTAAAAAAATTATAATAAACAGTAATGTATAAAGAGTAAATAATAAGAGATACACTATGGAACATAATGGGTCAATTAGGAGTACTGGCTAAGGTTTTTCTTGTAATAAAGTTCACCTAAGTAAATACTCAAAAAAATTTTCAAGACACTATGATTAAAACTCAATTATTTATCATGAAATTAAAAAATTTTAAATTTCAGAAACGTTATTTTGCCGATTTCCCGCCATTTTTTAGTAGTTTTTTTATTCCCAAAGAAAAGCTTTTGAGAATTTGGAAAAATGAGCTAAATAAAGTACCAACTAAATGCAATTTGTTATCGAAAATATAACCTACTTGTGATAATCGGACTATTATTTCTACCCGAAAGTATTTTCATACATAAAAAAAAATATCATAATATTAATTTCTACTAAAATTATTCAAATTTTAAAAGCTTATAAAATAAAGTTGCAACTTACGATTTTTAAAATATTTTGTAATAAGATTAAGTAGTATATGATTATACTTCGATAAAATTTTCAAAGCGATAAATCAAAAATTTCTGGAAATATTAAGCATTTTTGGAAAAAAGTTCAAAGTTTCATACTGGGCCAAATAATCAACTAATCCATTCCAAAATTGTACTACATATGTATTTTACCTATGTTAATACTCAAAACAATTTTCAAGTCTCTAAGATCAAAACTCAATTAGTTATCACGAAATTAAAAATTTTTAAATAACAGATACAGTAATTTTGCCGATTTTTCACAATTTGTTTGGAGTTTTTCCCCTCCCAAGAAAAAACTTTTGAAAAATTCGAAAAATGAGCTGAATAAAGTACCAAATAGACACGATTTGCTACCGAAAGCATATCCAACTTGTGGTAATCGGACCATTATTTCTACCCGAAAAAGTGTCTTCATACATAAAAAAAAAAAAAAACATCTTTGTAATATCAATACATTCTTCGCTTCACTTAGAATCTAATAATAAAATGTGAAAAAACATGAATTTTTATTCTACGAACATAATTCTTTAAATACACGATCAAATTTAAATAAATGGATATTATGCAATTCTACCTACTTTTTATATTTAGTGTAGGAAGATAAAAATAAAAATTACATAAATTATTAAAATAAACTCCAATAAAAATATGAATTTTCAAATTAACTATGGTTATGTAAAGTATGTAAATGTATTCTCTACTATTAATAAGTTACAAAACGTTAGGGTTGTTAAAAATAATTATAAATAATATTACATAATTGTAAATCATTTTTTTTAAATTTGCTTAAAAAAAAAATCAATATTATTAAATATAATATTATTGTACTGTTTCCAGTCTCGAAATAAAATGACAATCACCATTGAACAAGGTATTTTGGAAGGATCTTACTTTAAGACAAAATTGTCGAATAAACCATACGTCAGTTTTCTTGGCATACCATATGCTAAACCACCTGTTGGTAATTTAAGATTCAAGGTTAGACATATATTTTTATTAAAATATATTATGTTACACTTGTGAGAAACAATTTTGCAATAAAAACCTTTTATTAATATTAATTAGAGGCTCTTATAATATATACAAATAAACCAAGTTGGTATAAGTAAGTATTTTACAAGATTACGAAAAGTAATTTATTTCGTTCTTTTTCATAAAAGAAAAATAATCTAAAAAGTATTATTACCTTTTTACAAATGTATAACTAGGTATTTGATTTTAAATCAAATAAAACTTTTAAAATTGTCAATTTCTTTTTAGCCTCCTATTAAACACCCAGGATGGTCTGGGGTTTTAAAGGCTACTTCAGATGGAAATGAATGTTTGCAGTATAATAATACTGTAATTGCAAACGAAATTATTGGAAATGAAGACTGTTTATATTTAAACATATTCGTGCCACAGGTTGTAGAAACATACCTAGTTAAATTAACCGATTATATTATTGTAACTTAGTTTTTAATTGTTAATTTTTTATTAATGTATATAGGACGAATTACACAAGAAGAAGGCCGTTATGATGTTCATACACGGAGGAGCATTTAATTTTGGGTCTGTATCATCATCCTTGTTTTCCCCTGATTATTTGCTTGATGAAAATGTAATTGTAGTCACAATTAACTATCGTTTGAATATTTTTGGTAAGTACTTATAAACTAATGAAATATTATAATTAAAAATTACAATTAATTTTTAATTAATTATTTAAAATAAATACGGTAGTTATTGTTATTATATAGGATTTTTAAATTTAAATATTAACGAATGTCCTGGAAATATGGGCTTAAAAGATCAACTGTTGGCATTGAAATGGATAAGAACAAACATATCTGCATTCGGAGGAGATACTAACAATATAACTATCTTTGGAGAAAGTGCAGGAGCTACATCTGTTTATTATCATATGCTATCACCACAATCTAAAGGTTAGTTATTAATTTTTAAATTAAAAAACTGTAACTCAAGTCTTTAATGATCTGGCATGTGTTAACGGAGGCAAAAGGTGGCAAATGCTCTAGGGTGCCAATATCACCGAAAATTTTAAGGGATATATAAATTATTATTAATTACGCTACTACAAATGTACCTTTATGATATAAACTTATATATATATATATATGCCCTATATATATGCTACAAGTTATTACTTACATTTTCGGTCACTCACGTAAGTTGTGAGAGTGGTTTTTCAAAACTAAAGTATATTAAATCATATTTAAGAAGTACTTTGTCACAAGACCGCTTGGAAAGTATTATGATCATAAGTATTGAGAAAGGACTGTTGAATGGAGTTGACTCTGATGAAATTATTGACAAAGTGGCTTCTAAAAGTAAAGTGTTAAAAAATCTTTTATTGTTTTAAAATAAAAATTAATATTAATGAACGATAACTTGTAATATTTATAAAATTTGTTTTAGTTTTTTATTTTAAAATATAATTATATTAAATTTGTGAAACCGTGCAATTTGTGTAATTTTTTTATTTTATTTTGGTGTGGCCCTTATAAAATATTTCTTTATAACAAAAATACTACCTATCCACCCTTAATTAATACACGTCTATACTACATAGCTTGATATTTAGTTCATTTTGTATAGTTATTTTAGAATCTTGATTTTACAATGTAGTCTTTTTAAGTTTTCTTTTATGTCTATATCCGTTATTATAATTTTTTTATTTCGTGATAACTAATTAAGTTTTGATCATAGGGACTTGAAATTTTTTTGAGTATTCTCATAGAAGTTTACACACGTGGTAAACTTTTGGAACGGCATATCAGTATAATATATTATATTATATTGATTTTCACTCAAAATCGTATTTTCTAATGCAATATCATTGCATTTAAATCTTAATTATAATTTCTCCGAGGACTAAAGGAATGAAGGAAAAACATCCGGAATCGACCTTCTCACTTTTTTTTTATTTGAAATACAACAACAAATAAAGGCGTATTTAGAAATACATCATACTTTTAAAAATTACTTGTTATATTACAGAAAATTTCAAAGTGAACCGACGGATATATTGGATAATTATACTAAATAAATAATTAAACTCAAATTAGTATTTATTATATAAGGTGATCGTAAGATGACTAACTATATTTTTTACCTATTTTAGGAGTTTCAACACTAAAAAGGTTGAGAAGCGATGATTAGCAGTAAAGCTATAGTCTATTCAGTAAAATTAAGTTACTTATATATACTACCTATCTAAACTCTAAAGTATTATAATTAATAATTATTATAAATTATAATATAAAGGCCTTGGGCCATTGCAAGCATATTCCATTTATACACATATTATTGATAAAAATCTTGTCTTATTATGGGGACAGAGGCAAACATAAATATAAATTATTCTAAACTATTTTTATATTATATATATTACAGGATTATTTCAAAGGGCTATTATGCAAAGTGGGTGCGATTATAATCAGTGGGCTTTTAGTGAAAACCACATGGAAGAAACCTTAAATGCAATCAAACAATTAGGATGCGAAAAAGACAACCCTAAAGAAATAGTACAATATTTACTTAAAATCCCAGCCGCTGACTTACTAAAATGTACAAAATTAAAAGTATGTAAATTAAAAAAAAAAAGTTATATTTTTTATTTCACAATATTCACATATTTAGGCATTTATCTTAGCACACAATACTATAAAAAAAATAGTTATCTACAAGGTTAGGTCTATGGATACCAATATACCACTGACGCGTCAATTTAAATTCATTGTCATTGAGTAAACTATAATTTTTTCGATTAAATAATTTGTTTTATAATTTAATTTTGATACTTAATTAACTTATAACTTTGACTGTAGATATTAAAGGTACCTATCTAGTTTAAATTATTATATTATTTTAAAGAAAAAATATGAAGTTCCACATTATCATTTTCGTCCATCCATTGAAAGTGATGCTGTTTGTGACAAATTTTTACCCGTTCATCCTAAAATTTTAACCAATATAGCTACTCCAGTACCTTTAATTACTGGAATAAATAATATGGAAGGATTATTTGCGTTTACAGGTAATTTTCTTTCAATTATTATACAATTTAAAAACATACAATATGTATAACAAAATATTCAAAAAATATGAAATACAAATTGTACAATATAAAATATATATATATATATATATATATTTAAAAAAAAAAATAGTTAAATATAATTTGATGAATTTTAATGTATCTAATATATTAATGAAAAGAGCAGATATTAGTCCAATTCAATTGTCAATTACTATCTTAGGAATATGATTCAATGAGTTTGGAGCGATAAATGTTTAATGATAAAGGTATAAAGAATGTTTATATATCCCCCAAAATAATATATTCATAAATCAAAAATATGATTTAAAATCATATATTGTGTCAACTTTACAAACTTTATTTACATTTTGGTAATTTAATAAATAGCTAAAATTTGTGTTATTGATATTTTTTATGCTTATATTACGGAATTGTTAATTTGTAATTTTGAATTCAAATTTTATTTTTGTTGGCGGCATAATATTATATTAATTTTTATCTTATTATTATTTTTTTTTTTTTTAAAAGTAGTTAATACAAAATATATTTAATTGTTACATTATATTTTTCAGAATATATAATGAAAAAATTTGAATACTTTCACGAAAAAGAAGAACTTCATAAGTTTTTTGATTACCGCTATAGCCAAAATATTATTGATAAAATAAAGAATTTTTATTTTCATGAACGTAACCTTGAGTGTGAAATAACTAAATTAGAAAATATATGTCATGTAAATATATTTAAATTGTTTTATTGATTTATTTACTTTTAATTTTATTTCTTTATATATACCTAATGTGTTATGTAATAAATGTTTATAAAATTGAATTGTTAACATATTTTTAATAGTTATACAGCGATAAATATTTGATTAAAGACTTCCATCGTAGTTTTAACCATTTTCTTAAACAAGGTGTAACTCCAGTTTATAACTATGAATTCAAATTTGATGGCGACTGTAATGCCATGAAAATCCAACAATTTTATACAAGACCGACCTTACGGCAGTCATTAAAAGGTTTTTATATTAATTTTGCAATATTCAATATTTTTGTTAAGGTTCATAATTACGTTAAATTTAAGTTAATTTGACAAAATTATAATCATTAAGATATTTATATTAAACTTATATATTAATATATAGGTGCATGCCACGGAGACGAATTAAATTATATATTTTATGGAACTATACTTGGATTGTCTCCTAAAGTTGGTTCTCCAGAGTTAAGAATGTGTAGAATAGTATGCAAACTGTGGTCTAATTTTGCAAAAACAGGGTAACCTAATATATTTTTTTTTATAAATTAAAGTACCCAAAAAGAAGATTATTAAATTTAATTAACTTTTTATACAGTATTACCTACATAATTTTTGTTTTAATTTAGGAATCCAAATTCACATGATTTAAATTTTATATGGAAGAACACTAGTTTAGAAAATCCCAATTATTTATCATTAGATGCAGATAATACATGTATGATTGATAAATTATTATGCGATGTCAGGGTAAATTTTTGGAAAAACATAATGTCAGAAACAGTTCAATTGCAATCTAATTTATAATTTTTATTAGAATAGTCTTCTTTTTTTTAAGATTTGTGTTACTTATATTGAATAATGACAGTTGAATTATGTAATGAAAATTTAGTTAATTGGGCTAATTTTTATAATTATATTATATTGTAAACTTAATATTTACAATTTATTATTCATTATTATTTTCGTATAAAGTCAAAATAAACGATAAAATAAGAGAATAATATTTTATAGTAAAATCTTCTAATTATCAATATTCAATATTTATAAATTATATTTACTGTTGAGGTGATTTGTAACTTTCATATTAAATTTAATTAGTTTTTGAAATAAAAATGTTTTAATTGATTTTTCATCATTATTTTATATTTAATTACATGATATAATGTATAGTTTTTAAAATAAGTGTTCTCATTATTGAATGATTAAATCAACATTTTTTTTAAGAATAAAAATATTAGTTACGTAAATACGTAATAGTAATTAGTTACGTTGATTTATGAATTATTTATTATGAATTTTAACTCAAAAAAATGTATATTATTATTTATATTTGCAACACACTATTAATATAATATCATTATTTAAATTATTTAAAAGTAATTAATTTTTATTTAACATTTTAAAAAAGTACATAATATATTTTTTTACTCACAACTTACACTATATTAATAAAATTAAAAATAATCTAACATCATTATAAATTATAAATTATAATATATATATTATATATTGTATACATGAAGTCATTAAATAATGAGATGTAAATAATGAAACGATGAGAGTTAGGTTAGATTATAAGATATTGTGATTGATAATATTTTAATAAAAATTCTATTTCTTCCATGTAATATTTCCTTGAATAAGATCAATTAATTCAGAAATGCAGCTCATCAATTATTTAATATTCGGTTGGACAATAAAATTAGAGAAAACCTATAAGGATAAATTTTACAGCTAGTCAAGATAATAGAAAGAAGTTCTGTATTACCAATCATATTTGCAGATTATCAGTATTCAATCAAAGCCAATGTAAAATAAGGTTACAGGCAGGATCGTAAAATAATACTGTATAAATAATATTTTATTATAAACTAATTACTGACAATTATTTCACATAAATAAGTCAAATACATTTCCATTTATAGAAATCAGACTGTATCAATTGTCATTTTAAGTAAAATTATCTTATTTTATCCATTGACTATTACAAAAATATATTATGAGACATAAGTTGTCACTAATCAGTAGATAATCACTAACCTAGCCAGTTATAGGGTCACTTACTAATAATAGAAACAAAAGTTATTAACTTTAATATTATTATTATAATTATATATTATTATTTATTTATTTATTTATTTATTGTTATTAAAGTGGACACTACCCAGATGTTTATTATCTTTCTTACATATGAAGATACTGTAAGATGGAAAAATTACCTAGTTATGGTTGCTTCACTGCTTAAACTAGTCTAAACCTGTAAAAAAGTGGGATATAAATTGAAGGAGGGTTGAAAAAGAAAATATGTAAATAGTCAAACAGCACAAGAAGGAAATGGAACTGAGAATCATAATTTAAGAAATGGAAAATAACTAAACTATAGAATAACTGAATTAATATCGTTTATTTAAGCTTGTATTTCTTGTAATGTTCCTCAACTATACAGTTAAACTTGTATACAATTTTATTACACTTAAGATTGTACAATGCAATTAAAGAAGAGTTAAAGTTAGTTGAAAATATGAGGGAAGCGATATAAATATAATAAAACTTAGAAAATATTCACTGTTGGATCAATTTCTTTAACGATTCAATTAGTGACAAAAAATATAACTCATACATTCCAGGTCATCCATGATAAATTTCAGATTTTAAAATGGGAATTTTAGATGCACCATTTTTAAAAAATAATGATATCATTAAAATTGATTACAGAATATCAATGCTATCAGAAAATCTTCCAGAGACTCCAGAAATCCCAGAATCTCTAGCTTTTCAAGCAAAATCTTAAATAGTAATAACGATAATCATAATCCAGAGAAAAAATGCATAGACTATGTATAGAGCATCGAGAAAAATGGTTATTAATAGGGAATGCAATCAAAAATATGAAAAATTGACAAATATTGGTTTCAGTAGGTAGTGAATGCGTTAGAAAATTGAGTTCCACCTCGTTTATAATGTATACAATATTACAATATAATATATTCGAAATAGCAACTGTCAAATTACGCGAGAATTTAGAAAATTATAGATCATTATAAAATCACATGGGAAAATTAATTCAAACCATTCAAACATTTAAATTATGAAGAACGAATAGTCTATTACAAGTGTTTAAAATATACCATGACTAATTCCACTATGAAGGAGAACTATCTGTTACCACAGCTATTTATCACGAAATTAAAACTCTGAATGAGAGGTGTCATCTGTCAATATCAGACAGTATAGATTACCTATACATACATAGACAAATTATAATCGAACAAACGGAGAAGTCAGAAGAATAAATTATTATTCAACCGTCAGACTCCATGGAACACATCACCGGTAGTTTCTAAGAAAACAGACGTCAACGGAAATTCTCAGTTTAGGATGTTTTTAGATTTTCGTCGGCTTAGCCAACTGACTATCAAGACTAATCAAGAAAATTTTAATTTAATTTGGAAATTTTAGATATTATATAACATAAGATCTTGCATTGTAGGTATCAGCAGATGTCAATCATGTGTAAAAATTTGATTCTCGACTGTCAACGGGCATTTTGATTTTTTCGAATACCATTCGGATTTAGGGTAGTACCCAATACTAGTTCAAGTGTATATAAACTATATTTTATTAGGTTTAAATTAAATTAAGGCGTTTATTTACTTGAATGATATAATCTTAAAACGCAACAGCACTAATCTACTATTATTCTATATTTTTTATTTTTATCTATTCTATATTTCAATACACACAGTAAAACATAATTGTGAATAATTAAATTAGTAATTCAACAATAATTTTCTATCGTTATTAATATAAAAAAACTTGAGTTGGTTCATTACAACTATATAAAAGTTATCAATAAAAACTAATATATAAATGTAAATATTGTAGCTTTTCCAATTAGTTAGTCCAATTAGTTTAGGTATTTAGAATTTTGCAATATTATTATTATTGTTTATTTAGCATTGCAATATTATCTCTACTATTATGATAATTATAGTTATTTAGCCACAACTATAAAGAAGGTATTCAATACCTACATTTTAGTATTATATTCTAGTTTTCTTAAAAAAAATATCACTAAAGTTTTCTTTTAATCGTCTAACCTGGGTGTAGAGTGTAGAATTTAATATTCCGTATGCCATATGCGTTATTAATAGTAATATTTCACATTGTATGTGAATCTGTAAATATTCTGTAGTTTTATTCTATAATAACCTGTCCCCGCACTAACAAATGATAATATTTTAGTCTTTGGTGCAATATTATTATTAATAATAATTATTATAGCGATGGACGAGAGATAACTTACAATAGAATAACTTTAGATATTTTAGTTATTGTTTAACGTTATGTTTATTAATATTGGCATTATAATTATTAAGACTAATTCATTGATCATACATTATTGTGCATAATTATAATGACAATAAATAAAACAAAATTAGTAAATTAAATAAATAAAAGCACTTACATATTATTAAAAAAACAACTTTTATTAGTTTATTACCTGTAACTAGCTACTGGTACGTACATATTTACCAGAAGAAAACCGTTATCTACTTTTATAGTATAGTAAAAATCCATATTGACTATTTTTAAATAATTGCTTTTCTTTTCTTATCTAATTTTAAAAATAATTAATAAGAGTATTCTTGAAAAAATCATCTTCAAGAATTTAATTACTCGTCAAATCAAATCAATAAAATCATTTTAAATAAATACTTATAATTATTTAATAAATTGATGTGTTTAAGTATATTATTATTAGCTAATATTAATAGCTATTTAATAATAAATATTCATTTGAAATAAATAGTTTTACCATTAAATAAAAATAATATTATTATTATAAAATGCGAATATCGCAATACCTATTTCGAAATTACTAGCGATGCGATAGAATCAATTTTTCTGTTTTAGGAGAAGTTGATGCTAGAAAAATGACTCGGCTTTTTGGAGCTTATCTCAATACGTTTCATTAATCATGCTACTACAATATTTTACTGGCCCTTTTTTTATTATTATTTTTATTATTCAAAAATGTATTTAGGCAGAAGATATTACACCAAACACATATTATATATTATGATAATATGCAAATCTGTGAGTATCGGTTATAAACATTTAGCATATATAGCATATATATTCGAAGAGTAAAAATATTTAAAGTATAATATTATAGATTTTTATAGGACCCTAAGAAACTCGAAGAGCACTTTTATTAAAAATGGCCGATATTTCCTTGTCCTTATAAATTAATATGCAACTAGTTTGGATTTCTTTGATATTAATGAGTTCATTTATTTATTCACGGATTTATAGGGGAATCCATGAGGTCTAAACATCCCTTTCGTAAACAAGAAAATGTTGAAAATCCACTACTGCTTACCCGTACATACTATAATAACAATATTTTTTTAAAAAAAAACAATTTAATTACTACAATATTGTTAAATATTATAAGGGCGAAATATATTTAATTGTTTGATACAAGAGAACTTTGAAATATGTTTTGAATGTTTGATAAATATTAAGTTTGATAGTATAAAACTATCATCAGATAACCAAATAATTATATATGTTATATATTATGTATATTAGATAATTAAATATTGTATAATTAAACAAACAATTTTACTGTAAATACTGTAATAAACTAATGTTTACATTTTACACATTGTATTTGTATAGGTACAGTGCCGCAACTTGGTATATACTGGTGGGTGTGCAAGCAAATATTATAGGGCCCATGTAACCAAAGACCTAAATACCTAATAGATCCTTAAAAGAAATTTCACTTATTCTTTGTAGCTATAGCTATATACATTATTTTACACGAATAGGTTAGGAGCAAAGTGGCTTGAAACTCCTAAAACAGTTAATTGGTTTTTCTATCTCATACCACTTAAAATGTAAAAAACCATCAGCTGCCAAAACATAACAAAATTAAAATTATAATGGTCAATAAGAATATCATATTGGTGTTATTTATTAATTCAGCCCCCTGCCATTTGAAATTATAATTTTGATATGATTATAATTAAAATGTTGTAATATAATTATAATAATTATGATTTTAATGTACCTTTTTCATTAATTTATACTTAAAAAAAAAAAATTGATACTACTTTGTGAAACATTTTTATTAATATTTAACATGTAATATATCTAATTAATAATTAAAACAAATAATAAAATTAATAAAAATTAAATATTATTACATTTGAGTACCTAATTAATACATTTTTAAAAAAAATTGTTAGTTATAGTTATATCTATTTCAAAAAGCTTTTTTTCCTTGCTTTTTGATTTGCAAAAATATCAATTATGTGATCAATATTTAATTCATTGGTACGTGCTCAGACATACGTTACTCTTACTATAAAAAATCCTTTTATTTTTAGATAATATGTAAATAATTTAATTTCTTAATACACAGAATTGTTATTATTAGCATTATTAAATAATAATGTTCCTACAGTCTAAAAATGTTTCATTCTGATGAGACATAATAAGTTGCAAGTTAGTAACCATAATAATATTTAGAAAGAATGTTCCAAATAGTTCGGCCACGAGCCTATTAATATGAATTAATTAATTTGGGACCCGGGGCCCAGAGGTTTCTTGCACCCCTAGCACCCCCGGTAGTTGCGGCACTGTATAGGTATAAGTAATGCTTGAATTAGGGGAGGCGTGAAGGGAGTACCTTTTCTAATTTAAAAAATTGAATGACCCGAGTAAAAACCCCCTTGGCTCTTATCAACACTACCGTCATCTATTGCAATTTTATTAGTACTCGAATAGTATACAGGGTGATTTATTAAGCGTGCTCACCCCCCTTTTTTGCTTTAATAATATATATTTTGCAAAATATTTTGTTTTAACATTTTAATTTATTTAATACCCGTATTATCAATACTTAGATTTTTTATATCACTTAAGGTTTATCATGTAGCAATAGAAACTATTTTTTTAAATAGGAACGATATTTTTTTTCTACATGATATTATTCAATTAAATCAGTCTAAAATTAATAATTACTCAAACATACATTTTAGACTATTTTAACCATGATGACATGACAATTATACAAATTATAAGGTCATGGAACATTTTTTTAAATAATTAACAGTACCATACTATAATAAAATATCACTTTAAACGTTTTAAAATTAAAATAATTTTTATTTTATGTCTCAAAAATAATTAGTGAAATCTAAAAAAAAATCATTTCGATTCACACATAGCCACATAGGAACTGAATTTAAATTGAGTGTATTATTTTCAATTGAGGATATGGAATAAGGCAAATTAAAAATAAATCTAACATATGTAGTTTAATTGACAAAAAAACGCATAAAAAAAACCAAATATTGTGTGGCACACACATACAACCTTATTAACGTTTAAAGCTGAACTGGTTTAACATTAAAATCATGCTCTATATTTAGTCAGGAAATCAACCAATCCGTTCCGAAAATTTTTCTCATGCGTAGAACACCCATGTGAATCAGCAACAGGAACATTTTAAGTTAAAGGGACAGCCCAGTACCCACCCCAAATTCATAAAAAAATATCTCGCCTGCTTCAATTATATCTACCAATTATATATATATATCATTCAACCTGGGACACTTGTCCCAAAAACATCATTCTCGCCGCCATCTGATTTACGGTAAAGCATATTATAAATTGATTGTCTTCGTAATATAGTGGGACACTGTTACCTACTAATAAATAAAATGTATTCCATTGTTTAAATCTTATTATATTTTAGAATACAGTAAATATGTGTTAGTATAAAATACTTAAAATATAGTTCAGACACAATTAAACGGTTTGCCAATTTAATTTACATAATTACCTATACTTAATATAGTATTATGATATTATTTTTACCGAAGGTCACGTAGACGTCTATGTTAGAGTCAGCACAATCGATAAGTTTTAAAATATTGTACTTACGTCGATATATTTGACAGTAAAAAAACCCTTTGAAAACATTTTATCAATTAAATTCTGCGGAATTTTAACATTTTGTGTTCACATAATCACATATTTTAAGTTACAAATTTCGTCAATTAACTTTTTTATTCTATCGTCAGATGTATCTACCCAATAATCAATTGGGTCACCCAATTTTATTTATATTTTATATTATATAATTGGTAGGAATTCAAAAAGCCTATTCCCGAATTATCAATTAATATTAATAGTTTATAGAACCATATTTGTATGTTACACATTAGTTTTTAGATTTTTATTTATTTTTCTGGTCATGACATATTAATTATTGGTACTTTATGTAAACATAACAATTTGTAATACGATTAAACCTAAAATAACAACAAGATTAGCAATGTTCGTGTTAGCATAATTACGTAATGAAACAGAAACAGTTTTGTTCTCCGTTGTACTAGCTGTCTGTTGGAGTGCGAACGACGTCGTGCCGCAGTACCGTTTGAAAATTTTTATGTTCGTCATCCTAGAGCTCACTCCGTCCAAGAAGTCCCTGAACGCCGAAGAGATGATCCACAGGTATCCGTTGGAATCGAACGCGAAGCTCGAGATCCAGTCTAATCTGACTTCTTGTATGTAAAGTTCCTTAACGTCGAAACGGTTCTTCACCGTGTTCCAGGCCACCACTTTCCTGGTCAGGCCCAAGTACAGGTTTCCAGCGGCGTCGATGGTCATGGCGGTGCAAGTGTCCGTTTTGGGCCCCTGGTTGTTCGCGTAGTGGCTTACGTCGTATCTGTCGCTGGCCGGAAGCACGTTGAACACGCTCAACGGGATCGTGTACAGGCTGTCCGACTGCACGGTAGTAAAGTACAGCATGTCCACGATGGGAGACACGGTCAGTAGCGCCTCGTTGTAGCCACTTCCCGTGGCCGACTGCAACAATGCCTTGCACGGGAATTTCCGGTAAATTCCCACCTGCAAATTGTAAACGATGAAGCCGGCGTCGTCGGGCCCTACGTCCGCTATGACGGCGGTCAGCGACTTCAGGTCGAGCGAAATGCCGCTGAGCACGCTTCGCGGCGTGTACATGCTGCCCGGAATCACCGCGGACCGGACGATGAACCCA
This sequence comes from Eriosoma lanigerum, assembly GCA_013282895.1. Lineage (NCBI taxonomy): Eukaryota > Metazoa > Arthropoda > Insecta > Hemiptera > Aphididae > Eriosoma > Eriosoma lanigerum. Next base: position 50,662,030 of record CM023358.1, read on the forward strand.
GTTTTCAGGTCCACCACGAACAACTTCGGATTGCAACCCGCGGCGACATTGTCGTCGGGTGCAGCCGCATCACCTACGGTCGGTTCTAGCTCGTTCACCTTACCGATATCTAACGCCCACAGTTGCCCCAAGTGATCGATCTCGATATCCTTGACGTTCTGCAAGCCAAAACACTGGCCCACCGTCTGCAGGCCCAACGACGGGAACGGCTGTATAGCGCCCTCGTGACTCTTGCACAGTGTCGCGGGGACGCCTTTCTTGAACCTGGGTATGGCCATGTACAGCGTGTTGTTCCATATTTTCATTCTGTACACGATGTTGTTGTCCGGAATGTAGGAACGGTTCTGATCGTTGTGACGGAACGTCAAATCGATTTTGTCCCAATGGTACACCACGTTTAGATCGCACTCGCAAACGCTCAAAATGTATGCCACCATAATGGCTAAGAATTTTATCATCTTACCTAGCCGAAAGTGAAAACGCACGTCAATTTTACCGCAATAACAAGGCGATGGAACATAAAATAAACAATTTTAACAACATTTACGTTTATTTTATTTAATATTATGTTTACACGTTGGACGACGCCACACCGCGGTAATTTGTATACACTATATTAGTTATTACCATTATGATTATATTGTTTTTTTAACCATTTTAACACGAATCGCTGATGTTTTGGCCTTAAAAATGTCTGAACGCCTTATTGCCACGCACTTGGATAATACAGTTAATTATACGACACCAAATCGTCACGTTCGGAAATCGACCATTGTCGGTAGATATTTGCACAATAATATATACTGTGCCTAATAATTTGTTGACTACAAAAGCACAGCCATTGACTACGATGGAGTAGTGGAGAGTATATGGGAGTGTAATACCCATAACGTAGAATTTTAAAATGGATATAGGTACGTAAGAAAAGTAAATGATTAAGCCCCACCTATTCGCCTAAAATTCTAAAATTTATGTGTAAACTTGTAGAGTGTTATAGTTATTGAATACATTAAAAATAAGAACAGAATTAACGTTTTGAAAAAAAAAAAAATAGTATTATTATCTTTGATTGTATTCTGTGTTATACATGGTCACAAATATAATTTTCGTAAATCCGTTAAATTTTTTTGTATAATGTATGATCGTGTCAACGTATATTTAACCTTGCAATACGCCTACCTAAATAGTTCGCATGGGTTAGTCACACATTTTTGCTTTTGTTTTAGAAAAAGTACACGAAGAAATAGCAATAGAATCGTCAGCTGTCATTAAAAATTATTATTTATTAATTATTAATTTTGTTAACTTTAATAAATTCCTGTAAGTAATACATTTAGGTATTTTAAAAGTAGTCTTTAAAGAGGATGTCTCAACAATGATTTACAGCGGTAAAAATATGTCCATGAAAAACAAAAAAAAGTACTTTTCAAAGTGATTTTAGAGATAAAACACCAATAAATAAAAAAAACAAAAAACAATTTCCACGAATTTAACCGTTTTTCCGTTAATTTTTGAGTTTTTCTTCTCCCAAAAAAAACTTTCGAGAAATTCAAAAAATAAGCTAAATTTAATACCAAGAAGATTGTAAGTTATTTTATCTATTATAATACATATTTTGATTGGTTTTTCTTAGTGAAAACACTATTACGACTATAAACAAATTAGGTAATTGATTAATTATACCAGACTATATGAAAAAAAAAACCATTTTATTTTGAAAAATAAATTTTCATATAGTCTGTGATTATACTAAAAATTAAAAGTATTTAAAATATATGTATCTAAATAAAAAAATCAATGATATAATTATCTTTATCTAGATACATTTTCTTTAAATTATTTTATCTATATTTAAATATTATTTTTAGTATCTAAGCTCAACACAAATTGTTACACCAAGCAAAATAAAAAATCAATTTTAGTAAGCACTGTTTTTAATTGGGTCGAGCCAATTTTGACCGACCAACGAACGAATATTAAATTTCTCGTTAAACTTCAAAAAAAAGCAGGCCAGAAATCTGTTAATTGTTGGGAACTCTAGTATGAAACGTAGCGCAGTTTTCAAGCGGGTAGACCGATTAAGGGACGTAATGTGTAGAAGACGAAAAGAGAGAAAAACGCCCCAAAAAATTCCGTATCGATGGTAATGTAGAAAAATTGCGTGATTTGGTTTTTTCTGATCGTCGGATTACGACGTGAATGATTGCTGATATAGTAGGAATCAGTGAAGGCACTGTTCAAACAATTTTAAAAGACGACTTGCTTATGAGGAAACTGTGCGCGAAAATCGTTCCAACAAGTTTAAACAGATGAACAAAAAGAAGGTCTCATTACTTGCTGTGAGGACTGGATTAAAATCGAAAAGAAGTCAACATTTTTGTCAAAAGTGATCCCGTTCTCCTGATCTTGCACCGTGTGACTTTTTCTATTCCCATAAGTTAAAATGACCATGCGGGGCAAGCATTTTCACGATGTTAAGACCATTCAAGCTGAAATGACAGAATGAAGTGTCTTAAGAGCTTGACTTCAAGTCTTTAGATGACATGAAGCATTATTTCCGCGAATGGGAGAAACGTTGGAAGAAATGCATTAAGTTCTCAAGGACAGTACTTTGAAGATGATAACAATGCTAAAATAAATAATTTGTAACTTTTACACAAGTCCACGAACTTATTGTCCACACCACGTATAATCAACGACTTTGCTTCAAAAAAAGCAAGAAAAATATAATCTAAAATTTGTGGACCTTTTTTATGATATATCTAATTTAAACATTTTTATTATTGTTTTATTATTATAAATTTATAATATATTGATATGTAATTATTTATTTTTTACTATGCAGACATACAGTTTATTAAAAATTATGACATATTGTAATTGAATAATTAATAATACTTTATATACAATTGGCAATTTAAATATTAATTTTTTTTTTTTTGGAGGGGGAGGGTTTGGGGAGCTTTAAATAAAATTTTGCCCAGGTCATCAAAATATGTAAATGTAGATCACTGGTCAGCAGCGATATTAGGACCACAGTTTATATTGATTATTGATCGATCGATTAAATACCTTATAAATTATTATAATAATTAATCATACTTATTTGGATCCAATAAATTATGGGTGTTTTTATTTTCAATTTTTTTACTTACAATATTATAATGTTAATTATATATATAATTGTTTATTTTGTTTTTACCAATTTGTGTGTTACACGAAAATTGAAGTAGATAGGAAATCTAATGTAGAAATTATAATAAACACAAAATTATACCAAATTAGAAATACAAAATAGAGAATATTGTATTGATTAAGGAAATATAAAATCATTTTTGATTAAAAAATATATATTTAGTAATTATTATTTTTTGTAAATATAAATTATAAAATTTATAAATATAAGAATATAAACACCAAGCTTTTTGGTAACCCAAGTAAATAATAATAAAAAAAAACAAAAAAATACACCATTAAAATACAGAAATATTTACAAAGATTTTAATATTATAAAATCTTTGCCTAGAAAGAAATTAATATTAAGACTTTTATTTGTCCAAATATAAATTATAGTATAATATATAATGTCAGATAAGGCAGATCGAGATATATCTCAGTCTTACAATAAGGCCATTTGACAATAATTCTTATTCTACTTTCTAGTGTGACAAAATGTATATTTAATAACACTCAACATTCGTATTTTTACTACTTAAAAAAAAAAAAATTATTTATTTTAGGTAATAATTTACCTATATAAAAATAACTAAAAACTATATGGGTATCTAATAACTAGTGGTATATATAAAGTGACCAGATTTAAATTTTTTAAAGCAGGACAGACTATTCAAATCCACCTGTTTAATGAGGAGGGGATGCAAATATGAAATAGGTAATTTTTCTCGTTATAAAAAAAATTTAATAAACAAGGTTATATCTTAAACACCATATTTATAACCTATAAAAATATCAATAATCAGTAGTCAGTTGTAATTGTATAATTTATAATACTCTGGGCTTAATACAATATTATCATTTTCTATAAGATAAAATTATAATCAACAACAAATGTAATGAAATGAAGACGGTTAATGTCCTGCCAAAATTGGGATATCTGGTCACTTTAGGTATATAGTAATAAATAACATTTTAATCAGTCAGTATTATTATTTATTAGCAAGGAATGATTTCCAAGTGTTATTTGAGAACAAAAATGTTTTTATTTGAATATAATTTAAAAAGTATGAAAATTCCTTGATTAATTATATTAATGATATGAATTAAAATGTATTTTCTAATACACAAATAATTTTAGCTAAAAACAAATTTACAATAGACACACTCAATGGCTAATAAATGATGTAGGTTCATTTACTATGGAATAATGATTTAAACCTATAGTTATAAAAAGTATAAAATATTAGTTAATTACTTTAATATTTAAAAAAAATAAAATGTGTTACAGTTATTAAGTTATATATTCATTATTCACATACAGAGTGATCAAAATATCATATTACAATGATAATAATAATGGATATGATGCTGATAACATGTAATTCAACACTATATTTGTAACATGAAAATAGATCACCTTGAATATGTGTATTGTTTATAGAATGTAGTACCACTTGCAAAATGTATAATGAATGTTCAAATAACAAAACATACTCGAAATGTAATTTAATATTTAAATGCTTAGTATGCTTAGTATTGGTCAAATATCAATTATTTTAATAAAATTACTATTAACAAAAAATATCAAGCCCTAGAATAATGTAGATTTACTATTTTCATGATTTCAATTACAATTACAATAGATTAATTACAATTTATAATATATAATACAAAATATATATTATTTTATAAATTGAAATTTTAATATTCAGTAGAAGCCAGTAAAAGAAATATGAATATTCTATAAATTAATATAAATAAATTCATTAGTAAACTATTTCTAAAAAAACCATAATTTCAGTTTGCATTACTTAATTAAATATTTAGTTTTCATTTACAAGCTCATAATAATTATCGCATATTCATAAAAATACTTTTGTCCTGCTAAAATTTTAAAAAATAACCTCAACCAATACTAATTGCATTTATTTAAACATGCATTTTTTTTATAAATAATACGTAATAATAAAACATTTAGAATAAAAATACTGCTAACTGAAAAAAAAAAAAAGACTAGTATATAAAATATTATAAATTAAATTTGATACTATACAAATATTAACAAAATTAATGCATACATAATTTTATACAATATAACTTAGTTAATAGTTACAACTTTTAGGTGTGCTAGTTTTGTTTTGATATCCTTGAATGATGGTCTCCGTTCTGGCAATAAGTCCCATGCCTAAAACGAGAAACAACATTATATAAATATCAACATCATCTTGAAATAGTTTTACCTGTCTCATCATTTCATATATTTCTGGTGGACAACACTCTGGAGCTTCCATACGATAACCTTTTTCTACATGCTTTACCACATCAACTAATGGCTGTTACACAAATAAACATTTTATATTTCAATATTTTACAATTTAAAATATATTGAATAAAAATATATAAAACTTACTATTCTAGAGTAAGGAACTCGGCCAAATGAATAAATTTCCCATAGTAAGACACCAAAGCTCCACATATCAGATTTATTTGAAAACATCTAATGCAATTTATAAAACCATCCAAAATTTATATGATGAAAATATAATAAATTATTTATTTATATTTAAATTAAAGTACCCCTTGTCTAAGTGCTTCAGGCGCAGTCCACTTGATTGGTAATTTTCCAGCATCCACAATATAATTTTCTTCTCGAGCCAATCCAAAATCTGCTACTTTAGCTACACCAGCTTCTGATATCAATACATTTCGAGCTGCCAAATCTCTATGAACAACTTTTCGAAACTCCAAATATTCCATACCACTACATGTGTCACTAAAGAAATTATATAAACATGTTTATAAAGACTTATAAATGTAACAAAAATAATAATAATAAATAATCTAATGGTATTTAATGTTTATTTTAACACAAAACTTGAATGATTTTGTTTTACCATAAGACAACTGAATAATAAATAATAAATCCTTACTGAAAAAAAAAAAACAATTATCTATTCATATCTGTATACAGAGTGAGTCTCGAGGATTTGACAAATCAAATAACTCTGGTTTTAAGCTATATTTGTAGATGTTTTTTTTTTTTTTCATGTAAGAAGACACTTTTTCGGGTAGAAATAATGGTCCGATTACCACAAGTAGGATATGCTTTCGGTTGCAAATTGTGTCTAGTTGGTACTTTATTTAGCTCATTTTTCGAATTTTTCAAAATTTTTTCCTTGGCAGGTGAAAAACTCCAAAAAAATTGTGAAAATCGGCAAAATTACAATTTCTATTATTTTAAATTTTTTAATTTCGTGATAACTAATTGAGTTTCATCTTAGGGGCTTGAAAATTTTTTTGAGTATTAACATAGGTAATAAATATGTGGTACAATTTTGGAACAGATTGGTTGATTATTTGGCCAAGTAAAATTACATTCGTAATTTACACGTGGTAAAATTTTGGAATGGATTATTAGTATAGCATATTGTAATATATTGAGTTTTGCTCAGAATCGTATTTTCTAATGCAATATCATTGCATTCAAATCTTAAGTATAATAAACCACTAATTTCTCCGAGGACCGAAGGGACGAAGGAGGGACATTCACAATCGACATTCCCGCATATCTTTACTTTTTGTTTTTAATATTACACCCCAGCGCTACAATTAGGAAATAATAATTTTCCTTTTTGTTTCTAAATTTAAAAATTTAAAAAAAACTTTATATCTATTTATTATTTTTTTAATTCAAAATATTTTGAATTTATTTTTTCATTAGTTAAAATATAAATGCTTACCGATTAGTGTATCGTATCAAAATATTACTTTCATTAACTTCAAAAAGTTATTAAAAATAAATGAAACCACTTTAAGAAGAAAATTTAATGTCAAAATTTGAATTAAAAATGGATAAACATTTTTTTTTTTTTTATTTATTTAGAAACAAAAATAAAAATTAATTTTTTAAATTGTAGAGCCAGGGTATAATATTAATTTAAAAATTTTTATTTAAATAAATATAGCGTAGAACCAGAGTTATTTCATTTGTCAAATCCTTGAAATAGTAGCACAACTAATCCTAAAATGTAGATATGCTATAGCCCTAAATTAAATTATCTTTTAAAAAAAAGTTGAAAATTGTCTTGTTATTTTAAGGGCTAAGTAATTTTTGAGTGGCTAAGCTTCTCCAGCCCCCCACCCTAGTAGCACTTATTCCTTGAGACTGGATTATAAAATTACATACAAATTCTTACAAATAATATTTTTAATTAGTAGAATTTTTAAAATAAAAAGTAAAATAAGTATATCATATATTATAAAACTTACACAGCAAAATTAATTTGATCTTTTTTAGTAACATGAAGACGTCCTCTTGAGCGCAAATATTCAACAAGACTTCCTTTGCCCATATACTCAGTAACTAGTAACAAATGTTTTTCATTTAACACAAGTCCAAGAAGTTCAACCAAATTCTCATGCCGCAAAGACCTACACAACAATTATAATTTTACAACAATTTATATTTAAAAATTAAGGATTGAAAACAATTACGTCATAAGTAAAGCTTCTGTAAGAAATTTCTGAGCTTCAACACTAGAATCTTTTAGCATTTTAACAGCTACTTTCTCTCCTCTATAAACTCCCAATAGTACATCACCGAATTCTCCTTTGCCAATTGTTTCATTTAACTAGATAATAATATACAATTAAATTTGTTTAATTAAATGTTTGGTTATTATTAACCTGTAACTCATGTTCTTGTATAACCCATCCGGCATCAATAAAAGATTTAGTGTCTACACAAAATTCTTGTTTGCCTTTTTTAGGTAGACTTTTGGTTAATTGTGTACTAAGTCCATCAGCATCATTTTGATAATGCTAAAATTAAGAAAAAATAAATCATTATCCAATATGCTTAAAAATTATTTTTAATGACAAAATTATTACACATATTGGTAATATACATTTTTAATGCTAGATCATTAAAACTAATAAAATATTTAATATCCACTATCAACAATTAAATAAAAAAAAACAGATTGGATATAAACTTTGTGTACTTAAAATTAATTTTATTCTTTTAATTAGTTTTTATAATATAAATCACTTTATTAAAAGCTAAATGATCAAAATCAAAACACAGGGTGATCAGAATTTTATGTTTCATAAATCACATAATGGTGAATTATTTATATATATATATTTAAAATCATATTTCCATTATTTTATACTACAACATTATAATTATACTGTATATGGCATATAGTTAAAAAGTTAATATGTAATAAACCAATAATAATAATTTTATGATATTAAATTAATTGATACTATTATTTCCAAAAATACAATAAAACTAATGTCAAGATCATTTGATTTGCTAGAATTATATCAACAATTAATATGAAAACAAGTTTTTAGATCCACAATAGTTAAAAAAATTATCAATATATTACATAATACATTTTTCTCCTTATTTAAAATAATTATTACTAACTTCTACTAATTGTGATAGATTTTCAAAGAATTCTTCATCATCAATTGTTAATTGATTGTCTTTATATTTAACTCTGTAATGATCCACTTTTCCAAGGTAACAAACACAAAGTGTATAATCTCCAGGAAAATTGGTAGATTCTCTAACAAGGAACAAGCCATTTTCTTTCGGTGTTAACAAATCTTCAGCCATCTCTCTTGATATTTTTCCATGAAACCATCTAAGCATAACATTAATAAAAACAGTACACATTAATTACTTAGTAGAAAACAAAACAAATATACTAAATAACAACACAAGTAATTTTGATAAATTACCAACTCACTTAAACTCATCATCTTAATATAAAGTTCAAAATAAATAGATTGAATAGATTTATTCAACAAAGGTTTAAAATTTTAATTTATATTTATATTATAAAAATAAATTGTACTTATTTGTAAATTAATAATAAGTGGGACTTTAAAATGTATTGATCAAACTGTATAATTTTACTAGCTCAAAAAATCATGAAAAGGTAATATATTTAAGTATATAAAATATAAACGTAACTACAAAAATGTGATAAAATGTAATTTATACAAAACAAGTTTACTCACGGCATAGCATTTAATTTGACTTGGGCTTTGCGCTGTAATGAATTCATATTGGTGTCATCTTTTGGATGTTGTACAAAAGGAGTATAGCTTCCAATGTTTGTGATGGATGATACTGGTGATCCACGATCGCAAAATTTGTGTGTTACTAATTGTTGAGGATTTGTTCCAAACTATAAATTATCAATGAATGTAATAATTAATATTATTTAATATTACATAGTTAAATAATAAATTTAAAATTGTAACTTACATGAGTCCTGCCTGTATTTTGATATCCATGATCCATATCTCCAGTGTTCATCTAATGAATGACCAACGATCATTTGATCAAATCTATCCGCGATTAACCATTGATTTATTGTAATTAATGACCGAATGAGCTGTAAACACATAATATAACAATTATTTAAAATTGTAATGGAGTAAAATATTATATTTTGTTATTGCAACAACAGGATTGGTTCACATTGCAACAGATATGAATCATCACACACCCACCACTGACACAGTCTTAGTACAACACACCTACAATCATCTTAAAACTATCACAAGTATTATAATATTATATTATTTAGTGGGTGTAATTAAATTTAAAAATAAAATCTACTTAACCAAGGGACGCGAATACGAATCGTTGATAAGAAATACGATTATTGTATAAAAAACAAGTCGAACCTTTAGTCTTAAGGTCATTCAAGTGCAACAAACGATGATATTTAAAATACATAATATAATATATTGACCAGTGGTCTTACCGTAAATTCGTCGTTTGAGCCTTTGAAGTAAACACATCAATTGATTTCAGAGAAACGCGATTGCGTTGAATGATCAGCCGTCATAACAGCGATGAGTCGGTGGTTGAATGATAGTGAGAAATTTCCCAAACTTCGTATACGTCCTGATAAGTCCGTTTTCCGCCAAAGTGATACACACAACTCGCGTAACCAATCCTTTTCGAAGACCAACACGTACTAATAGTTTCAATAAATATATTACGTCGACCGAACAATTTGTTCGTAAAAGCATAAATGAACAATATTATGAAAACTATTCGTTATTCGCACAGAAAGCCAGAAAAGTAGGAAAGTCGCAAACACACATAATACATATTTATTATTGTTATTGGTACCAAATGAATGATAATCGGGCGATACGCGATGATAATGATGACGGCGGACACGGGATGGTAAACACACGCGCACGCACAAGAAAAACAAAGTCATAAAAACATCACGTACCTACGTACGCTGCTTAAACTATACCACGGTCACGTAGTCGCTACGGAACGCCCGAAAAATGGTAACACTGTAACGGTTAGTCCTCGGACTTTTATTTTTCTACATCTGCGTATGCACTATGCGTTGTACCGAAAAAATAATATTTTGTATATCGTTGAAGAAATTAAGAAGGATGATTTTCGATTTACTTTACCTACTGGCTACTATAGTAATTATTAGGTATAATCACTCGGCACTTGTACTAGTCTTATTCTATGCACTCGGCTATTCACAATTGTACCTATTATTATAATATTTCAATTATTTATGAGCGCGTTTTATAATTGAATGCTTTAGGTATAAGTATAGTATTTACTATTTAGTAGTTATTAGTTACCATACATATTATAGCTGTCGGTAAACCGCGCGTATCGGTATGTACCTCCTAATCGAATGGTTTCTTTTTACAATTGTATCGGAAATAATATTATGATGAATTATCATACATTTCACCTTGTGAAATAATAAAATATTATATGTTTGGTAAATGTTTAATTTTTTATGGTTTGTGTGCAATTGAATGTGTTATGCTATAATTTATACCAATATGGCTATACACAATATTCAAATATTTTACATGGAGAAATTAATGAAAAACAGTGATTTATTATTTATGTAGGAATTAATTTTAAATATATAGTTTGCTAAGGAAGAAATATGTAAATGAATATAAATATTTATGCCCTTTGCGGAGACAAAATATTTACTCTATATTATTGAATACTAAATCTTACATGAAAAATTTAAAAAGGGGAATAAACAAAAATTATAACTTACTTTAAAATTAAGAAGTCTAAATATCTGAAAAAAATTACTAGTTGAACAGTACATAAAGACGTGGGTATTTATGATTTGGGTGGAGACAAGAAATTTTTGATTCTTTAGTAAATATAAAATTTAATTTAAATATTAATATGATGAACGATTAAAGACAAATATTATTTGGGATTTGCAGAGCGATAAGAAGATAATTTGAGTTAAGACAATATAAATACTTATATAAAAATGTTACCTGGGTGTCTAATATTGGGACCAGTTATCTCCAGAGCAGTGGCGTATTTATAGGGGAAGTTGGTTTACCGGGTTTAAACCCTCCCCATGACCAATAAAAAAAAAAAAAAATGCTATTAAAAATATAATTTTGTTTTAGACTTTGCATTATAATGTATAATGTAACATACAGTAACATGTTTATTTAAATTTTTTTATATTATAAAACGGTAAGAAGGTGGGGGTTTCGACTTCACGAAAGCTTCTAAAAAAAATGTGAGCCCCAGTGCCGCAACTACCGGGGGTGCTAGGGGTGCAAGAAACCCCTGGGCCCCGGGCCCCAAATTAGTTCATATTAATAGGCCCGTGGCCGAACTATTTGGAACATTCTTTCTAAATATTATTATGGTTACTAACTTACAACTTATTAT
>CM023358.1:50674340-50760479 GCA_013282895.1 Eriosoma lanigerum
CCCCCCCCCCCCTTAAAAAAATATAATTCACTTATAATTTTAATAAATTGAAACTTCTATAGTATATAAATAAAAAAATTGGAACCCGATTGTTTGTAATATTTATTATGTTGTATAAAATTTGTTTTACCCCCTCCCGAAATGTCTTCTATTAACACCCATGAATAGGTTATAGGTACTTAATAAAATCAATAATTTAATAATAATTGAGATTATATATATATATATATTAACTTAAGAAACATAATAACTATATAAAGCTTATATGTTAAAAAAAATAAATAATTTTTTATTAATGTAGATATGCTCTTTTAAACTGTAATTCTACACTTTAGAATCTAAAGGATCTAAAAGTTTATGTTTTTTATCCATATAGTTATTTCATGCTCTTTTCTGTGTAGATTTTCGAAAAGTGTACAGCTCTTTCCTTTTTCAACTAAAAGCCAAATAAGTAAAAACATATTATTATACTCATATGTAGGTACCTATTTCGCCTTATTTATTAGTTTATTACAATCAAGTATGTACATGTAATCATCCCTTGACCAGATAATAAATTATAGATGTACAATATTAATCGAATTATTGAAATACGTACTGTACGCGTATAACTATCGTATTTTTAATCTAATTCACAATTTTAAAAAGTCCCGTCTGCGTATCCGTTGATCCGTATAACTACTATTATGTTATATACTTGATATAATATAATTCCTATTATTGCTAACTATATATTACATATAATATATATGTATATATATATATATATATATATATTGGCTTTTTTCATCTCCTTCGCTCGTGTTCTGTACGATCTACACGTATAGTGTTATATCCCTCAGGGATTCGACCACACACGCTCCTTTCTCGTTGGTATATAATATATATGGTATAGTTTTTCACACTTTTATTTTCTATATATTGTATAAGAATCGTGTACTTACAACCCATACTATTTTCCACACCCTAGTCATCGAATTGTATACATACGCGATGTATATATATGTAGGTATATAGTTAATTTAGTTTGAGCGATTGCGCAATAAAATAAAAGGGATCGAGGGTATCTAATCTATATATATATATATAGGTACAGGGTGATTTTTTTTTTTATCACGATCACTCTCTAAAAGTACCTATTATCATTGATTATATATATAAATTTTATTATATTTTTATTGAAAATTTTTCTACAAATTCTATTCAATATTTTTAAAATCATTAAAATGTTTAATCCTGTCCTTTACATGGTAAATAATATTTTACGTATTACCTATACATTTTTGGTTTTCAAACAGAAATATACATATATTTTTACATATGGGCTGCTTTTAAAATTCTTATAAATATTTTTTGTTTGATATTATAATATATCATATTATATTATAGGTACATTATAATTATAATAAGGGATATATAGTAAAGGAATAAAGGATATTACAACGAAATCGGTATTACAATTCTATATTGGAAAACTAAATTGATACAATTATAATATTATGTTTATAGAAAAAGTAAATAATATTATTATACCTACATAATTATATCGATTTTAAATATTTAATATAATCCTCTACAGTATTACCCTTTACTTACTCCTTCCGTCAATAATTATTAACATTTAAAACCCTAGACATTTTTTTAAAATTTAATTTAATTTTAACATTAAAATTATATATTATCATTTAATAATCAACTTAAAAGCAATTACCTATAGATTGCAGAAAATTCGTAAAATTGAATAATGTCTAAACTTAGTTATATTTTAAAATAATGATAAATTAATAGGTAATCTAGAGAGCTACAGTAACTACAATAATATATCTAGCTAACTGTTGATGTTAAAAAGCTATTGCATTGTCTAGTTTCGTAAGCCATATTAAGTTATAGTAAATATATTTCATGTGAAAGTGTCATTTTATAATAAATTAAATTTAAAACTTTATTTTCTATTTATTATATTGAGCAGTGGTCATAATCTCATAACACAAAATGGTTAATACCATATTACTATACCATAATACCGTATTACTCAATACTAATTTGGCTATTACATATGTTCAATATATTATCTCCATTGATATTGAAACACAATAATATTCTGATCACACTGAATTTTATAATATATCCAAAAAAACATAACCGAATAATCATTTTCCTATTGCAGACTTGTGTAGTATTTCAAATAAAATAACTAATAAATACTTTACATACCTATACTGTATACTAAATATTCAGAATACTTTTTAAGTACTCGGAATACCTTTAAAATACTTATTTTTGAAAGATTTTTTAAAATATTTTGAAAGTAATTTAAACAAATACTTAAAAACGCAATTCTAATTTTAAAATTTAATGAATAAAATATATATCGTCAAATTCTCTATTTCTCTGGAAATTAATGTGTACGAATTTATACGTAATTGATGTATTACAGGATGTAATACCTATATACAGGTAAACAGCGCACTATCGTATTAGACAAGTGAGATAGTGTAGATGATAGTGCTATATTTAAGCGTTTAGGCATGCTTACTAAATATTATTGATTATTTAAAGAATTGTTTTAAAGTAATAATTTTTCATATAAAACAATTTATCAAAGTTAATTTTTAATGAATACAATGTAATTTTATTATTTTAAGAATTACCTATTTATTATATTTTACCACACTAATATTTACATTAAAATTTAATATTATAATGTGTTAATAATTATAAAGTTATAAGACAAATTGTATCTCTACATAATACAAACACTATACAACTACATATTATAATGATTGAATATTGATAAAATTATTATTTTATATCGATTAAATATAAACTGTTACCTATATAAATTTTATTAATGCGAAATATACCTAGAAAAATATTTAGAATATTAATTTTATAAAATATTCGAATAGTTTTTCTGGAAATATTAGGAATATGTATTCAAAATACTATTAAACAATATTTTACTCAAATCTGTCGTATTGTTTAATGTAAGTATTCTTTTTAATTTTTTCGTCATGCGAAAAACTTGTTTGTAAACCATCAACCCAGCAAAAATAATAAAATAATGGGCACTACGCGACTGCGCAGAATATTGGCCACAGGTGCGCGAAAACCGAATTCCATTATGTATATTGCACGAGTTTGAATCCGCAGACGGGACCTTACGTCCTTACATAATATTATATTAAACCGTATTCTTTCACTGTAGATATTTTTATCGACAATAATAATAATACATGTTTAGAGGACGAGTGTTAAAAACAACTTAAAACAAAACAAAAATTCTACAAAAATATAAAATGACGATAATATTCAATCATTACAATAATACAAAAAACATTATAACTGATCGAGCAAAACCGATTGCGTATTTAACGGTCCGACGAACAAACTGCCCCTTTACATTAACTTTATATATCGAAATCCGATTCGAATATTTTACCGAAACAAATAAGACAATTTCATGCGATACGGTCTTATAAAGGGTGTATTAGGGTTCGTTGCAAATTGTACATTTACATCGCTATTATTATATCAACGCAAAACGTTATAAAAAATATATAAGTTATATAATATAATATATTATGATAATTCAGTCTCTTGGTAAATACAATTTAATAATGTGTTCAAAGATATAATTTTTCTTCATAAATGAAATAATTGAAAATAATAATTTAACAACATAAATATTTGTATTATACATATAAAGTATTTATTATTATATTTTAATAACATTTCTGACATTCATATTTCAATTTAATTTTATAATAAATCATATTATGTTTCATTTTATATTGTATATAAAAATTATAATATCATCATTTTTCTTAAGCTAATAATATTATTTACAAATATATATTAAAATATTATATTTTACATTTTTACCTCATATGGCCATTTAACTATGATATAATAATAAGTAGTACGTACCTAATTTACATATTTATATGTACAATATAATATAAATATATTATTATATTATATATATAGCTATGTTACAGTATAATATAATCGAATATAATATAATAAAAATATTTTAGTAATAAGAGTAAATAAAATAAATCAAAGTACTTTACAGTATTTTTGTTGATGGGTATATAATATTTTGATAAGAATATTTTTTTTTAGAGGAATAACGTAAATCATGAAATTATTATTATTGTTTTATGTTGAAAACTATTTATAAAATTTATACTATAACATAAATTGTGTTATTTTTTTAATAATATTATTAAGCTATTTAATATATTAGGTACTACACGACTACATCGATTTAATCGGTGTATTTAATCTAGGGTTTTTATTTTTAAATTTAATCCAAGATCATATTTTATTAAATAATCTACGCCTCCAAAAATTGATTTAAATACATAATATAACATATTGCAAGTCTCAATATTTCGATTTTTGATAATTTTTTATCAGGCGGTATTGTGGGTAAAAGTTTACGTAATTCACCAAATGCAACATTGAAAGCCTCGACTCTGACTCGCTCACGTGTAGCATGAGCCATTCTATATTTTTGGGTAGCTCGCCGTCTTCTTCGTCGTTCTTCACGGGTTAATGTAACTATTCCTGTCACATTATTTTTTTCACGACTAAACAAATTAAATTTAATAATGACATTAAGCATACGTAATTATATTTATTTAAGTGAGAGTTTATGTAAATACTTTTTTTTAGGGGGTGAACTGTGTCCATCTACAGAGTCTGGAAGTGTAGAATCTGCCATAGAGTACATTCCGCTACAAGATAGGAAATCCATCTGAAAAAATAGGTAACACGATAACGTGAAATACAAATAAATGCAATGTAAGTACCTATATTACCTATAATATAGTTAACGTAATTTAAAATATTTAAACAACATTAATCAAGCCTTGATCAAGGAATAATTTATTGAATTTCAACGCTATACAGGTTTTTCGAGTTATAGAAAATAATTACCTAATAATTTTAAAATAATAGTTAAATTTCTGAATAGGTACGTCGGATCTTAATGAAATTGATTTTAGTTATATTAATGTAAATCAAGATTCAAGAAAATATTATCCCGTAGATTCTTCACTGTACACTTTGCAAATATATTTGACTATTTTAAGTTTAAATACAGAACATTCCATATTCACAATTTGTTTTTTCTAGTTGAATAATGTTTGAATATTGAATTTTTTAATTTTCCACACGTGATACACTGACCAGATAGTTTAATAAACGTTTCAAATACATATTATATAAAAGGAAAATTAATAAATATACTAATACTAGTTCTATTCAAGTCTGTATTTATAGGCCAGGGTGGGTAAATTTGAATTTTTGATTATTTTTAAAATATTCTTTCCTCCATCACAAAAAAAAGACAGAATTTTAAAAATGCCTCGGGACGCCAAAATTTTAGTTCTACTATACAGCAGTGGCATTCAAACTTTTTAATGCCATAGCTTCTTTGTAAATTTACAATATTTTGACGGCTACCAAAATATCAATGTGACAATACCGATCGAGGGATACAATACAAACATTAATAATAATTATAACATCAATACTAAAAATAATTTATCGAATTCAACTCATGTGGCACGTATCAACAATACCACCGTTATCTTAATAATTCTCATTTTCTTCTTAAATTTTATATTAATTTTGTTTTCATGTTTTATGCCACGGCCCTCCTTTACCAACGCACGGGACGCACCTGGGAGCCGCGACACAGTTTGAATACCACTATTATACAGCATAGCTGTATTCAGGGGAGATTTCAGGATTCAATTCCCTCACCAAAAATAAAAATAAAATATAAAATTTGACATATTATGTATTTTATTATATGATATATTTTAGAAAAAGGCAGCAGCTCGTTAAAATATTCCGAAAATTAATGCTGGATACAAATACAACCAAAAATAATAATTGTAATATCTCCGTAAAAAATTAAGATTTTTAAATGTAGTTTTTTTAAAAAAAATATTTAGACAATAGACTATAATATAATTATCTTAGTTATTTTTTTTTAGTTTTAAACTAAATTTTCATTTAATACCATGAGCGGCATGAGCCTCGTGGGACTAAAAAAAAATTTTGCATTACTCAGTTATTGATTGAATACTTTATATTATTTGTTTAAAATATTTATTATAATACTTTTTATACTCGTAATGAAATTTATTATGTTTTTTTTTCAAACCTTTCTAAGATGGGCGTCCAAACAATTAATAAAAAAAAAATTATATATATCTTTAATAATTTCACAAAACTTAAGACATATTAAGATATTTTTTATAAGACTTCATTTAAAAAAAATTTAATAAAATAATATTATAATTATAGACTTTTGTTTAACTTATAATTTTAAAACGCTGCATTCAAAAATTTAAATTTTTCCCGGATATATTTCTGCAATTTAGTAAATATAGAACAATGTAATCTGTATAATAATTAATAATATTAAGTATTAAAAAACTTTAATCTATTATCTTACGCTTATATATGAATATGTTACGGGCAAAGTGGAAAATTCGGGCATTGTACACATTGCTCGATGTATATTGGGCAATGTAAATTGTAAACTATTTATACAAAATATACTGCATAATATATTATGTTTTTATTGCAAATTATTAATATTACATTATTGTGCATAATTAATAATCATCAAATAATAAATTAGCTTAAATTATACATTTATTTCAAATAATTTTTTTTTTTTCCATACAATTTATTTATGCAATGTAAATAATTGTGAAGTACAACTATTATAATAATGTTAATAATTAGTGTTACACTAATGACATTATGTGAATTTACTTTATATCCCGATAACAAAACTGATATATCAGTTCTCATATTTATCTCGCATCTACTCATAATATCTTATCTCATATAATTTTGGTACGTACAGTTTTACTTATTTTACATTTTTTCATTCCAAGATTTATTCATGTAGAAAAAAATTATTTGAAATAAATGTATAATTTAAGATAATTAATCATTTGATGATTATTAATTATATATAATAATGTAATATTAATGATTTGCAATAAAAACATAATATATTATGCAGTTTATTTTGTATAAATATTTCACAATTAACATTGCCCAATATACCTCGGGCAATGTGTACAATGCCCGATCATTGTATACAACGCCCGAATTTTCCACTTTGCCCATAACATATATACCTATAAACTATAATTACAGATTAAAAAGTTACATGTAAAAAAATGGGAAGGCCGATTGTGGACATTCCTCCTTCGTCCCTTCGGTCCTCGAAAAAATTAATGGTTTATTATAATTATTAAGATTTGAATGCAATAATATTGCATTAGAAAATACGATTCTGAGCGAATCTCAATATATTATACTGATAATCCATTCCAAAATGTACCACAAATGTAAATTATATATGTAAATAAGCAAAATAAATTTCAAATCCCGACGATCAATATTCAAGGAGTTATAATTACATGATAAAAATTGTCAATCAATTAAAAATCATGATTTTCAAAATATTTTGTAAATAGATTAAATAGTATATGAGTAGGCTTCTATAAAAATTTCATACCATTAAACCAAAAACTGCAGGTAATATTAAACATTTTTGGAAAAAATTTAAGCTCTATATTTAGCCAAAAAACAAACCAATCCGTTTCATA
Organism: Eriosoma lanigerum; assembly: GCA_013282895.1. NCBI lineage: Eukaryota > Metazoa > Arthropoda > Insecta > Hemiptera > Aphididae > Eriosoma > Eriosoma lanigerum. Next base: position 50,681,993 of record CM023358.1, read on the forward strand.
ATTTTACTAAACGTAAATATTACCTATAATAGTACTCAAAAAAATTTTCAAGTTCCTACGATCAAAACTCAATTAAAAATAAAAAAATAAAAAATTTTTAAATAACTGAAACCGTAATTTTATCAATTTTCCGCTTCTCAAGGAAAAACTTTAGGGAAATTCAAAAAAATGAGCTAAATAAAGTACCAACTAGATGTAATTTGGTACGGAAAAAGTTACCCTATTTATGGTAATCGGACCATCATTTCTACCCGAAAAAATGTTTTCATATATCAGAATAAAAAAATAATAAAAAGCCTATAAAAAAATTGTCAGTTACGATATTCAAAATATTTTGTACAAAGATTAAGTAGTATATTATTAGGCTTTTGTAAAATTTTCAAATCGATAAACCCAAAATTATAGGTAATATTAATTTTTTTTGTCAAAAAGTTCTTAGCTCTATATTTTTCCAAATAATCAATTAATCTGTTCCAAAATTTTACCACACTTGTATATTACCTATATTATTACTTAAAAAAATGTTCAAGTCCCTACGATCAAAACTCAATTAGTTATCACGAAATAAAAAATTAAAAAATGACAAAAATCGTAATTTTACCAATTTTTTTGTCATTTTTTGATAGTTTTTCTTCTCCTAGAGAAAAACTTTGGAGAAATTCGAAAAATAAGCTAAATAAAGTATCAACTAAACACGATTTTCTACCGAAAGTATACCCTACTTGTGGTAATCGGACCATTATTTCTACCCGTAAAAGTGTCTTCACACATAAAAAAAAAACTACCTTTGTAAAACCAATAAATTCTTCGCTTCGCTCGGAATCTAATATCTAACTCGGAAACTATTTTTTTCATTTTTTTTAGATTACATTGTACATATGAGTAAAATGATAAATGCATAAAAGAATAGTATACATGTACCAACATGTAAATAATTATCTTATACCCACTTATATATTTACCAAATTTTGATTTATTTTATTTTTTTCATAAATAATTTAATACAAATCTAAAACGTGACGATGTATTTGAATGATTTGATTATAATTTTGATATTGATACGTTGAGGAGGTTTCACTATGTTTTTTTATTGCAGATATTGGTGACACGTTTCCGGTGTTTCGTCAACTCCCCTGGGAAGAAAACCACCGGCCGGACACGTGCCAAACAACCCAACAATAACATCTTTTGTAGGATGATAAAATATGTATATGTAATATTTTCGTTGGGTTGTTGGGATGACTTCATTCCATATTCTAGCTGTTAGTTGATCACAATATAATTTCGTCTATGTATATATATTAACAGTATATTATATAAATGAATTTATAAATCATCGTTCATAAAAAAAATGTTCGAAAAAGTAGAGTTTTAAGTTATTTTATTTGGTACACATAAATACTTCGATTAATTTGTCGAACGTATGAAATTAATTATCTTCAATTTTAGTCTATTAAGATTTGATTTATTTAATAACACTACTAACTTCTAAGTCTTGATGAATGGTCAAAATAACATATTAATACTTGAAAGAAGCAAAAATAATTTATCTAGTATTTAACTTATATAAAAATGTTTAAGAAAAAAATATTTATACATAATAATATTATTTAATATATAAAATAATGCAGGTGCACGAGAAATAAAATAATATAGGTACAATAAATTCATCAACGAATTAGCCTATAATTTTTAATTTTAATTTATGTATATTAATTTTATAAATATGTATGGGCTAGTGTACTTAATTTATTATAAACATAATTATTACTATTATATATTTTTTTTTCAAGATTAAGTATTTAGTTATTTGACTTATTTTTAGTTAATGAAATTTCGGACAGTTTTTTTTTCGAAAATATGATTTTCATAGTGAAGTGAGCAATTGACATTTTATACATTTTATATTACATTTAAACATTTTAGATTTATTACGTTTGAATAGTAGGTATAATTAGTTATATTGTAAATAATCTACCTAATTAGTTACAAGTGACTTGTAACTAAAATAGTAATAGCTAGTATATGAAAATAGTATTTTTTTAAAAAAGTAAAGAAATGATGATTTTTATAATTTTTTTTTTTTTTGGTATGAATATGTAATTAAAAATACATTTAAGCCTTACTTATTTACTGTTAACTTTCAGAACAATTAACAATTTTTTAAATTTATAAAAAATATAGTTATTAAATTATATTATTATATTATTTGGTTTACATCTGACCATTCAAAAAAAGATGTATAACTTATAATAATTTTATATTTGTCATAAAACCAAATTTAAATGTCCTAACGTAAAAAATTGTGTAGGTACCTATTACTAACCTACCTACTATACTAAAAAATATTAAGATAGAGTTAAATTATATTTAAAATATTATATAATATATTCACTAAGATGACCTATCAGATACCACCAATGTCATATTTATTCCCCTCGTAAGTGTTTCATAAGGTGCCAGAGCTCCATGGATAATGTAGTTAGGCTGAATTTGACTTTTTAGAGGAGTTTTCGAAATATCTATAATATAATGTATTATGTGTGTACATAGATATATGGATGTTATTACTTGTATAGTTCCATTTTATGTGTGGTACTATTACTTAAGTAGTTTAGTCTTCAGTGTTATAACTTATAAATTGTAACCGAAATTTCAAAAACAGCTATTATAATAATATGTTTTAGTTTTTAAATACATAATGTACATATTTAAATATTTTTGTAGTTAAAATGATAAAATAAGTCATAGGTTTAAATATTTTGATTAAGAAGCAAAGTTAGTAACATCACCCAAATCATAAGAAAATATAAATTATATTTAGTAAGTACCTTATATCTTGTTATAATTATTATTTATTGTTAATATGTATTGAATAAAAATTTAAAATTCTGATTGCTTGCTGGATTCAATTGGCTAAAAGTTATAATATATATTACAAAGTATGCCTTATGGTACCCCACTTACTTAAACTATATTATATAACATATAGATACGTAATTAATATATTTTGTACTTACATTTAGTATTCAAGTTTAGAAAATCCAGGATCACTATCACTATGTTAAATGGTCAAAGGTAAAAATGAGAATGAAAAAGGAAGTTTCACTATACTCAGAATCCAGGAGATGAGCATCTGACACTGACCAATCCGAACCGATACGCCCTTTTGAAATCATTACGGTCCCCTTCATATGGGCGGAGTTAGAATTATCCCTTATATTATGCGATTTTTAATAAAACAAATTGCAAACTGCAGATTTGTTCTATAATACAATTAATTGATTGTAATTATTATGCAAACATTAATGTTCTTTTTATTTACATGACGTTTTATTCATTATTATATAGACTTAAATGATAAAAAATATAAAAAGAAACAATTAGGAAAATAGAAATAATAAAATAAAAATTGTTTTATTAAATAGGTAATTAATAATTTTTTCAGTTGAAGAAATAGTCCAAAATATTCATATAGTATAGTATAATAGAGTATAACTACCGATTTATAGATAGATACAAAATATATGAAATTAGGTAAATATTAATCGTGCATTACTTAAAAATTACATACTTTTAATTTTGAAGCGGTTATATTATGATTTATTAATTATTAATTATTATGCTTGGAATTTCTATCAAAGTATTAACGCTATTAAAAGGAATATTATCCGACACATTTATTTGGTATTCTAAACCTACTTCTACTCTTCTAGTCAGATCGATGATGTTTTTTTTTACAAATTAATAAAATTATAGGATTAAATGTAATATTAAAAATAGTTGAACTGAAAATATAAAACTACAAATTATTGAATTTAAGCTAGATACAGATACTTAATAATAATAATATAAAATTAATAATAAAATTACTGGTGATGATACTACCTATATGGTTATATCTTATATCTATAGTGTTCTCATCATTGGTGAACTTCTAAAACAAGATGAAACACATATTTCTGGGGGTGTACTTTCTAGAATGTTAACCTTAATAAGAGGTTAAATTAATTAAAAATAAGAGGTAAATCTTACGATTAAAGCTAGTGATAAAGGATAAGGCATAATGTATTAAGACTTTTGGAAAAAACTTAAATAATTGTGTTCCAGTAGGTACCTAGGTCTATTATTACAAGCACAATTAGTATCCAGTTTGTATATTGTGTTAAATTGTAATGGTGATTAAATTTTAATAAAGTAATTATTATCTACTAACTGTTGGTTAGTATTTTAGTAATACTTACGTAAAACTATATTATACAATTTAAAATATAAATTGTATTATATCCAAAAATAAATAGATAATTCAAAACCTTCCGGAAGTCTATAATATATGATAGCCATATATATTTATAAGTTAATATAATAAATAGTGTTAAATTTGCGTCTAAAATGGATAAGGAATAGTTCATTTGATTGAATTAAAAGAAAAAAAGGATAAATCATTTATCTTACTACACGTCTACACCTATACTATACACAAATATTTTTGGTTAGTCTGAAAAATAATTTGTCAAACAAACAATAGTGTAGTTAATTATAATATATAGTCAGAGTAGTCAAACGAATCACATATACAGAATTTAGGATATATTATTAATAAAAGCATCTAATTAATGGTAATTTCTATAAGTGTTATTCAAATAATTTGATAATTTTCCTACCTGAAAATTTATCTAAGTGATTATACTATTTTTTTTATTTTTATGACTGAAAACATTTTTTGAGTAGATATAATGGTCCGATTACCACGAATAGGGAATGTTTTAGTAGAAAATTGCATCTACTTGGTACTTTACTTAGATCAGTATTCGAATTTCTCAATAGTTTTTCCTTGGGACAAGAAAAATAGGTTGAAAAACTGCGAAATTCATGGAAACTATAATTTTGACGAATTTGATTTTAAATATTTTATGATGTTTAATGCAATTTTTAATTTAGGGACTTGAAAATGTTTTCGAATATTATCATTGATAATCTACATACGTGATCAAATTTTAGAACAGATTATCACTTATCAGTAAAATATTTATTTATTACGTACTTGCAATATCATTATATTCAAATCTTAATTTTAATAAACCACTAAATTCTCCGAGGACTGAAGGAATGAAAAGAAACGTTGGATTTCTTCTCGTCATTTTAAAATTTCGTCTGTAGGTTTTTATTACATCAATATCCTAGTTTCCACTTAACATTAAATTCTAAATAAAACATTTGATTAATTTTAATGTTCAATTGTATTAGTATACTATAAATATAATTTACCTAAATTATCTTTATTATGTATGTATATGGAACACTTGTAGTGTATATAGATTATAGAATCTATATTAATTTAGATAGTGAACAGATTTTAGATTTCATTTAAATTTTAAAGGATAACAGCTGTATGTTTAGTTTATACTCAATACAAAGTATTACTTATAGGTGAATATCAAGGCTGCTTGGAAATTTAACCTTTCAATCCTCTAGGTTAGGTTTTTAAAAAAATAATTTATTGAAAAATTATTATAAACTTATTACATTACATTTTTTTTACCCAATAGCCTCTTCAAAAAAATTCAACCACATTTCCGTCTATGTCCATCGTACATGCGTACTAGATTATTATTATTATTATTATTGTCTGATATCTATATCAATTTATTGATAATATTTAATTATTCAACCAACGGAAGTGTAAAATGTCTATATATATTTATATAGATATATATTTTATAAGACATTTACTGTTTTACATAGATGTAATGGTACAAATTGTAATATTTTGTATAAACTTATAAATTTATAATTAGTTAAAAAGATGAAAAGTTCTAAAATAATGACATATATTAGGGTGGCGCATAAATTAATTTATGAAATATAGATAGGTATTACTAATTATTTATTTATATAATATCCTAATAGACATTAAAACATTATTTATAATTAGGTATAATATCAATAATCACCATAAGTGGAAATGTATACAAATTTTCGGTGGCTATAATTTTTAAGATCAATATCGTTATATCTATCTATATAATATATGTTTATTTATAAAACTCAAACAATTTTTAGAGGACTAATAGAAAAAGACCGCCTATGATAATCACTAATTGTATATATAAATTAATGCTAATATTTTTTGAGTTTGCACCAAAATTGACATTTATTTTCTTATTAATTGATAAAACCTATGTTTACGTAATATTTGTATCCATAGGGACGAAGACAGTTATTATGAGTACTCGTCACGATATGGAAATAGTTACCGGAACAGGCGACCAGCACAGTTTACTTTAAAGACTTAATTCGTTTGTGAATATTTTAAAAGAGACACATTTTTAATAAAATTTTATCGAACTGTGGTAAGTTTATGGACTTGAATCAAATACAAAACTATGTCCATGAATTACACTTGCAATCAAGTAAGTGATTAATATATTATATATAATAATTATATATTAAAATTTAAACAAACAACTTTTGTTATCTATCAAATTGTCTTATAATAACGATTAATATTAATTGCAAAACAAACTGGTGTAATAATTGTTATATTTTCTCATAATTGATTACACATTGACATTTATAAAATATGAATAGTATATTGTAATGTATTTTTGTTTGTTAAGAACACCTAACTGTAATATACTAATAAAAGAAATACGAAAATGTATAATATTTTAATTTTTAAAACAATATTGTTCTTATGTTCCTATATGTATATTTCGAACCGTGTATTAAAAATTAATACCTTTGGCTACATATACGTACCAAAAATTATTTATAAATTAAAAGTCGCACATTATAATATAAAGAGATAAATTATAACAATATATTTTTTTAATACGTAATATTAATAATATTTTTAATTATAAATTATGTACCTGTTACGCGCAATTTGTTCAACGACTAGCAATTAAATAAGTATAATATAGTTAGCCTATAGATATTAACCATTAAAACTGATTAATAAATATATATAAGTACCTAGGTAATATCATTGATTATAGCAGTAGAGCACACAGGGAGGAGTTATGGGATCACCACCCCTCTTTAAGAAAAAATTATAAACACAACCCCCACCCGAAAAAAATTACTATATGCGCCACTGGATTATAAGGTAGACTACTCTATAATCAATGCTAATACGGAAAAAAATAATATAGGTATATATAATATAAATAGCATAATTACAAATTAAACAAATTAACAAATACAGCAGGAATAAAAAAATGATTATTCAATATTAATATACCTAAATAATAAATTCAAAGAAAATGAACACGCGTACCTAAGTTCGATAAATATTTTAAAATGGTAAAAACTGTTAATAATAATACATAAGTATTATCATAAATTATAATATTAAGTCACACACATAATATAATACGCGAAGACGGTCGTAGCATTCTTAAAAAACTAATAGATTATTAGATAAAACTAATAATTCATCATCCATAACATGGATTTATTGTTTTATTATTTTAGATTCTGAGCAGAGCGAGGAATGCATTGACTCTACAAAGATGTTTTTTTTTTTTTCTTTATGTATGAAAACATTTTTTCGGGTAGAAATAATGGTCCGATTATCACGCCTAACATATGCTTCGCTTGCAAATGTTGTCTACTTGGTACTTTATAAAGCTCATTTTTAAAATTTCCCAAAAGTTTTTTCTTAATAAGCGGAAAATTGTCAATTTTTTATACGCTTTTTATTATATTTTTTTTTTCGTGATTTCTTACTAAGTTTTAATAGAAGGGACTTGAAAATTTTTTTGAGTACTAATATAGGTTATTTACAAGTATGGTAAAATTTTAGAACGGAATAATAAATTAATTGGAAAAATATAGAGCATTGAACGTCTTCCCAAAAATAAATTAATATTATCTACAATTTTGGGATTATCTGTTTGACAATTTTATAAAAGTCCAATACCATATTACCTAATCTTTTTACAAAATATTTTGAAAATCTAAACAGGCAAATTTTTTTTATAGGCCTTTTATTACTTTTTTTTTTTTTATCTATGAAAACCTTATTTCGAGTAGAAATAATGGTCCGATTACCACAAAACGGGAACCTTTCTATACCAAATTTCATTTAGTTGGTACTTTATTAAGCTCATTTTTCGAATTTCCCAAAAGTTTTTCCTAGAAAAGCGGAAAATGGTCAATTTTTATAGGCTTTTTATTATTTTTTTCTGATGTATGAAAACTTTTTTTCAGGTAGAAATAATTAACACAGTAGGGTACCCATTTTATACCAAATTTCTTTTAATTGGTACTTTATTTAGCTCATTTTTTGAATTTCCCAAAGTTTTTCTTTAAAAAAGGAATGATAACTCCTTGAATATTGATCATAGGGATTTGAAATTTATTTTGCATATATACATATTTAATTTACATTCGTGGTAAATTTTGAAATGGATTACTAGTGTAATATATTGAGATACGCTCAGAATCGTATTTTCTAATACAATATCATTGCATTCAAATCTTAATAATTAAATAATTTCTAATTTCTCTGAGTACCGAAGGGACGAAGGAGGAACGTCCGCAATCAGCCTTTTTTTTATTATTTTATATATATATATATATATATATATATATATATATATATATATATATACAGAGTGAATAGAATATTATATGTTACAAAAATAATGCAAATAACATTTAAAAGGTCTGCAATTTTCATCGTTTTTTAAGATAAATTCTAAACACTTTATATTACAATATTATACTATTATTATATGACACAAACAATTTTAAAATTATCTATTAAGTACATCTAAATGCCTAATTGGAGTACCTATGTTAAATAAGTGAAAACTACATAATATATTATAATTATTTATATATTTTTTAGAGTATATTTTCCCAAACAAAACTAAATTATTATCATTAAAGTTATTTATTAATAATTTACAATTAAATTATATTATACATTAGTTATATATATATTATTATTATTATTATTATTATTATTTTATTGTATTTTCAAATTATACATTTAATAATATAATATTAAATAATATGCATTAATAGATATTTCACTTTGATACTGAAACGAGTATACAAGTAAACAGTTGTAGTAAAAGATTTTAGCAAACATAATTTCTTATCTATTACTTATACCTATACGTCGTTTACGTTATATATGTTATATTGTTATGTGTGACTGTTATAACAATATATTTTCTTTTTGCATTTTTTTGTAAGTACCTACTATTAGTTATTACTAATATAAACAATATATATTGTATTTGTTTGCTTATTAGTTATGTTATTATATACCAATGTAAATAAACAATTATTACAATTTTTTTTTATTAGATACAATCTGCTGCAGATACTAATACATGCTATAAAATATAATATATTGTTTACCCACCCTGTCGAAAAATAGTTTTATTGAAACGTGCTATTTATAAATATAATCTATGTTGGATTTGTTTTTGAAACATCTAAAAAATAAAGGATAAAAAACAATTTATTTAATTCCACCTCCTGTTACATCAATAGGCTATCTGCTGGTGAATAGCGTGTTGTATATAGTACCGAAGGGATAACATAATCCCTTCTGATCATTAATCAACCCCCTCAAACCGTATAATAAAATGACAAACTATAAAAATAAATAAACAAGCATAATCCGAAATGACCCGTCGCCTATAATTTTCAGCAGGTGTATTTTATACTTTTTTAGGGACCAGTTATAATATAAGGCACAATATATAAATAATAAATTCAATTTTTTAAATATGTATATGAATATAATATAATTAATAGTATGTAAACAATGTGCACGACAATAACACAAAAATATTATTCCATTTTACTATTTTACATGAATAATATATAAACATAATTTAATATAAATACCTACCTATTTCAAAGTTGATAAAAGTCAATATTTTTCTGTTTTATGATTTTTTTTTAAAGAAAATTGCAAATATATAAATATATAATACAGTATTATTTTATGAGTAATACAGCGACCAAATATTATAATGTACATTTAACATGAAAAAATTAATACAAATTTAGTCTACGGATACCAGTGTTAAGCTCTAAGTATACGACAAGTTGACTGATGTTCATTGAACGCCCAATATGAGGGTGGTGTTTTTTCCACATACACGTGCTCGTATATATTGTCAACAAACACGAAATTGCAGGATTCAATGGGCGATGCCGAAGTCATCAATCAATTTGTTGTTTTGTGCTAACATTTTATTGTATATAACATAACGAGTATACGTTCGCTGCTTGCAATTCAATTAAAATCGATTTATTTTCGTGTTAAAATTATTATCAATACTTTTTTACGTTTTCCTATATATGATTAGTGTAAAATACTTTTGATTAAACTATAAATTACTTTAAATTAAAAATAACACCTATATCATACCTTACCTACCCATCACTATTATATTACAATAAATTAAATATGGATAACAAAACTTATTAATAAAGTAAAGTTGTGTTTTTAGTTTTCAACATCTCTTTCGTGATTTGTGGTTTTATATTTAAAATCGTGGTGATAACACTAGATAGGTACTACTCATATATATATATATATAAGTATATTATAGTAATTTAGTTGCTTTTTGTAACAGTGTAAACGTGGAATATAATCAACAAATATTTACAAATAACAATGTTCAACAAATTTATAATATGTGATATAAATCTAAAACATTTATTTTAATAACACGCATAAGAAAATAATAATATTAAAGTAATAAAAAAAAAATTAATACAGATCGGCTTGTTTAAAACGTTTTGTTTAAAAATATTACAACCCAGAATTTTACAACATATAGATATTATTTTTAGTACGATTATAAAAATCACTGTATGATACCTTTAAAATATAATAATATTATAATATATCAATGGTAAAAAAGGAGTTTGGAAAGGTCGATTATAGATATTCATCCTTCGACCCTTCGGTCCTCGGAGAAATTAGTGGTTTATTATAATTATTAAGATTTGAATGCAATGATATTGCATTAGAAAATACGATTCTAGTGAATCTCAATAAATTATACTGATAATCCATTCCAAAATAATTTACCACAAGTGTAAATTACATATGTATATATTCAAAAACAATTTCAAATTCCTACGATCAAAATTCAAGAAGTTATCATTTCATGATAAAAATTGTTAGTCACGATTTTTAAAATATTTTTTAAATAGATTAAATAGTATATGATCAGGTTTCTACAAAAATTTCATACCGTTAAATCGAAAATTGCAGATAATATTAAACATTTTTAGAAAAAATTAAAGCTCTATATTTTGCCAAAAAATCAACCAATCAGTTCTAAAATTTTACTAAACGTAAATAATAACTATGTGAGTACTCAAACAAATTTTCAAGTCTCTACGATCAAAACTAAATTAGTTATCATGAAATAAAAAACAATAAATTACGGAAATCGTAATTTTGCCGATTTTTCGCCATTTTTTGGTAAATTTTCTTCTCCTAGGAAAAAATTTTGGAGAAATTCGAAAAATGAGGTTTATAAAGTACCAAGATGATACGATTTGCTACCGAAAGCATACCCTACTTATGATAATCGTACGATTATTTCTACCCGAATAAATGTTTATAAAAAAAAAAAAAACCATCATTGTAGAAACAATACATTTCTCGCTACGCTCAGAATCTAAAAACTAAAATTGTCTAATTCTCATACCTAATTTTTTAATTTTAACGAAATGTACATAAAATTCACAAATAATAGTGGCATATGCATATGAGTGATACATCACAGTATATTTAGTATTTACTATCTAAATAACTGCAGTAGGTTCATCACTACATAGACATGTATAACCACAGTTACACCATAGAATATAATAGAATATTTTACTTCTGAGTCATCTATTATCTATGAACAACAAAAATGTTGTAATTAAATTTTAAAATAGTAGATATTACTTTAATTTGAAAAATGTGAAACATAATAAACCTGAATAAATATTTATAATCATTGAATTTTCAAAATAATTATTATTTTTATTAATTATTAATAATAATAAAAATAGGACCATTAAACATTTTAATAGATGAACAACGAAATGTTTGGTGCGGGAATCGCCCTGCCCACCATTGGACTAAAACAGAAATATTCAGAAAACAATTATTAATGACCTTAGCTTTTATTCCGGTACCTGACATAATTGAACAATTTTATGTGTTAATGACGCAACATTTTTCGAGGAAAATGGATTATTTTGAAGACAAATTAAAGTGCCTATATTTTTATTATGTTTCATAATTGTTTTTTTTTTTTTTTTAAATGGTAATCGTAATATTACAATTTTAATAGTTTTTAATTTGTTTTGAGACATAAGTTATACCATCACGATGAATACACTACGTAGTGTTTATTGAAAATATAAAATGGTAAATTACTAATAAGTAGCTTTTATTGACGGGAAAATGACAGAAGGCCATGAAGACCTTGACATGTGTTTATCATTTATTTCATTTTAAATTAATAGAAAACAAAATATAACCTATGCATTTTAAATCTGTATTTAAAGATATTTCAAACAATAATATAAAACTGTAGTTAGTTAATATTATAATACTGTAAACGTAAATATATGTTAACTCATTAGGTTTAAAGATAAAATAAAAATATTAGAAAATATTAAACAACAAATCTAATATTTTTCTTCCTGTAAGTTATGATAATCAAATCAACAATGTCTTTCAAAGTAACTATATTATATTTCAGCGGTTTTTGAACTATAGTTAGTGGCTCCCTAGGGATCCGCCGCACATTGGCATAACTAGAAGGGTACTTTGGGACTTTTGTCATTATCACCCTATAAGTCAAAATATAAAAACTAAATAATTTATCATAATATAAGTCTTAGCAATCTTAAATTATTAATATAACGTTTGTGAGTTCTATGTTATAATAATATTATCGTTTATTACGGAATGTGATTAATGTGTTATTGTGTTGCTTTAATTAGGAAAAATTATAAATATACGTAGGAGAGATAGGGACATTCACAATTTGCAAAAAAACCTAGAGTTCAAGTACCCCCTTTGTTTAATATATATAGTTGCGCCTATGGGACTGCGTTACTCATACATATACTGGAGGTCCACATCATATTATATTCAAGCATTTCTCAATAATTACCTATTAATGAAAGATCATTAAACTTATTGTGGACCATTAAAGTTCTTGGTCATATTTTAATATTGGTGTTGTAGAAAAGCTATCTACGTTTAAATGTTTCTTATTGGAATAATTATAATAATAACTTGTTTAAACAATTAAAAAATATAATCATTTTGCATAATATAATACTTTCAATACTACTCTACTTTAGGGAGCTAGGTTTTCTAAAAATAATTTTTGAGGAGATTAAGTACTCCTAAGCCATCCCAAATTTTCGGCAATGGTTCTGTGGTTTAAAAAAATCCTTCAACAGAGGTCGCGTACTAAAAAGTGCAAGAACCGCTGTTATATTGTACTATTCAACTGTATCAGATCTTAACCTAGAGACCTTAAAGACGTAACTACGAATGCAGCAACAGGGTGATATAAGGGAGTGTCTTAATCTATGTTTAGAAATTTAAAACTAAAACATAAAGGTAGATGTATTTCAATACGGAAACACATTTTTGCATATTATTTTTTTATTTATATATTTTATGTGTGTTCTATAATATCATATAGAGAGTTATGAATATATTATTATAATCTCTTGTTTACAAACAATTAGAACGGCCGTTTGTCAATGTCAGGGAAGCACACGCCGCGGTTGCGAGTAGTAATAATTATTATAATAATCCCTGATGCATATAGGAGCGTATACGCGTGCGAACATACTATAATAATACTATATGCATATACATACATTAATAAGGAACAATAAGGGACTTACTCCTATACACGTATAGTATTGCGCGTGCTTAGATTTCTGCTATTGTAATCATAACATAGGGGACGTGATGTATGCATTTTTAAATTTAAATTATAACCCGCGACCGCGTTTTTGTTACTTGAGTGCTTAAAAAATCATATACACTAACTGATGTTGTTATATAATACATTTTTATATACAACAGTGCATCTGAAATTAAATTGTAATTATGTAGACGTCAGTGGTGAACCAAAACCATTTTTATTCTGAGACTCTGAAACATAAAGATTGCAAGAATAATTAATAAAATACATATAATAATAAAGTTTTTGACTTTTTGTTCATTTACAAAATATATAATTCTCAATTCTACAAACACGTCATAATAACATGAAATAACGTTTGGCAGTATTGCATAATTTGGAAATTATAAGTAATTAAGCCATGTATTAGGATCGAAAAACTATAATTATTTAGTAACTTCCAAAATTTTTGATTTTAGATTTTGAGCGAAGCGAATAATGTATTTGTTTTACAATAATATATACTTGTTTATATCTATAGAAGACACTTTTTAGGCAGAAATAATGGTTCATTTACCAAAAATAGGGTATTCTTTCAAAATGAAATTGGATATAGTTGGTACTTTCTTTAACTCATTTTTTGAATTTCTCAAAAATTTATAATTGATAGAAGAAACACCAACAACAAATTACGGAAAAATGGTAAAATTCTCGGAAACTGTATAATTTTGACGAACTCGATTTTAAATATTTCATGATAACTAATTAAATTTTGAACGTAAGGACTTAAAAACTTCTTTGAGTATTGAAAAAAAGTTTTATATATATGAAAAAAATGTTGGAACTGTTACATTAATTTTATGTTTAAAAATGATATACAGAACTTTAGAATAAAAAAATTAAATTTGTATTGTAATGTAGTAATTATAATATATTGAAAAAATATTGTTTCCAGTTCGATAAAGCATATAAACCAACAAAATTAGGAAATTGGGAAGTTCCGAAATGGCATATAAATCGTCCTAAAGGTCGTTCGACCGTTACAAAAGTCATTGCGAACGACAGAGGGCATTTGTTGCCAGGAGTACAAAAATCTGATCAAAAACATTGGGCTGGTCTTTATTTAGGAACGTATCAGTTACCAAAACGTATCTCAAAAGAAATCGGTAATAGTATATTGTTATTATCCATGTTTAAAACAGTTATACTCATTTTAAACTCGAAAAGTTGTATTTCTTAAAATTTGATAATATCTACACTCAATACAGCAACAGAACTATCCAATCCAAAGTGTCAGACATGGATGAGACGTTCGTACCACCATCCATTTATCGATCATAACCAACAAAGTAAAAACGAGAACAATAAACTCGAAAACATAAATATGAAAAAGCAATCTACAACGAACGAAGAAACGGATAAAGATTCGATCAAATCTGCGGTGAGTCAATAATATTAGACGAATGTCATGCCGTCGTAGAACACGTAACTCGTATTTATTAATAAACTATATTAATTAATCGATATTGCCAAATCAACAAACTTTCCTTTTCTGATCTAATTCTTCATTTCCAATCAATAATTAAAAATACGTAGTGTACTCAATGGGACGCACAATTTAAAGACAGACAAATAGTATAAAAAAAAATATGTTCAACTATTTCTCGCAACTATAACTTGCTAGTTTGCTACATAACAATACCTATATATAATATTCAATACTCAGTCTTTTATGTAAAGTTATATAATAAATTGTACGTATTTATTGGTAAATTTTTGTAACTAAAGTGAATACCTACATATGTCACATATATACAAAATAATAAAAATTCGTTGTGGTCGTTATAAGCATTCATTAGTATATATGACCAACGAGAATTTACAGACTGAATAAAAATAATATTATTTTATAGGTAAGTAACAATTATGTGACTACGAGATTATAAAATCTCTGATTACCTACAATTATATTCCCACAAACTATTAACTTATAAATTGTGATTAATAATACATAACTATACAAACACAAGTTGCGATTTCAGAAAAAAATCCTGTGGCCAATAATCTAACTATAGAAAATAAATTTCAATATTGTATAATTTATTAATACTTATATTTAAATATTGATATATAAATTTACATTTAAGCTCAATTATTAATGAAAGCATCACATCTTGATTCAGTCATATTAAAAAACATATATTTTTCTATAAATCAAGTAAACAACAAATTAACTATTTATAACATTAATAAATTATAAAATATAAATTGAGAATGAGAATAAAAAGTTAAATAAAGAACAAAACATATTATTCATGATTTATTGTTTTACTTACATTTACTATGCATATATTATATGATTTAGACCTAAATATTAAAATTGATATTCGATTAAAGTTAAAATCGATAATATCAAAAATTTTAAGGCATTTGATGTGACGACGCGACACTATGTCATATTAATATATTATATATAACAAATTTCGAGTATTATAATATAATCAATGGCAGAAATTGTAGTTAAATGTTAAGGGGATGAACACCAAAACCCTAACTTATTTTCAATGATCGCTATTTCATATAAATATAATTTTTTTGTTTACGCATTACATAAACGATATTACGTTATTTTCAAGACATACACATACGTTTTAATGTGATTTCAGAATTCATATTTGCCAGCGGCGGTGACTAACAATTCGACGACAGATACGAATTTGAAAAAATGTTCAATGTCGGACGGCCATTTAAACTCGACGCTACCAAACGACAACCGTGATGGAGTGAAAACTCCGTCGAGTCCAGCGCTGAGCCGTATTAGCGCTGCGACTGGTGACCACCGGGACGAGGACGCGCGGCCGACGTCGATAGTCGAGAAACCGCGCCATCCAGGCCGCTGGCACGGGGACGCTCACAGACACCACGGGCTTCCGGACGCCATCGAAGACGCGGTGTACCGGTCCCTACAGACGAAACGGCACAAAAACCCAGGGCTAGGGCTGAACGGTTGTTGGCCCAAGTGTTCAGCGGTGGCATACAAGTCGTTTAACGACCCGGGACCGACCCAGTGCAGCAAACTCCGGGTGTACCGGCCCAAAACGTCGTCCCCGTCGTTGTTGTCGGGTGATGGCGAGAAAAAAGAATCGGTCCGGCGACGCACCAACGGTGGTGATAAAAACTCAAGGCCCAAAACGTGTGTGCCCGTGATGACGGCGCAACAGTTGACCGACATCAAATTAGCCCTGTGCTGGGATCTAGACGCGCCGTTTGATCGTAACCGGCATTTGAAACCACCTGACGAGCCGGCCGTATTCCACAAAGTCCAACAACAGCCGCGCGAAGAAGTACTCAGTGTTGGCGAACGGAAACCGCAAAACTCATCCGCTGTTATGGGTTTCGTGTCGGCCGCACCCGCAGCTGAAATCGTCAACGAGGACGAGAACATGCCGGAAGCGAGGCGAACGCAAACTCGTCAGTATCTAATGAAAAATCGCAATTTATCGGCCGTCATGGAATTGATAGCGAACAAAGACCGCGTTAAATCGGCGGAGCCGGTGCAGGCCGAACAGACTTTAGACGTCATAGCCAATGCCGCTGTTGATCGAACTCTGACGAACAAACCGTTCTCGTCGTCGTCATCGTCATTGTCCGCCAGTCGTAGCAAAAGCGATTCCAACGGAAAACGTGATGACGGCACCGATGATGGTGAAAAGTCCAACCAAGTCCGCGAGAACGACAACGAGAGCGTAATAGATACGCGGGGGCTGCGTCGACGACGGTCTCTTGCCGATATTTCGTCCGACCGTCACCGCCATCACAGTCAACAAGACATTACAACCGCCGCGGAAAAGGAAACGAAAAGTTCCCACCAACAGGAACAAAATCAGCAACAGAAACATGTTTTTCGCTCATGTTTGGCGTGTGACAATCCGAACGGACCGACTGCCGCCAACAACAGGAAAGTGTACGACGAATGCGACCACTACAAAATGGCGTTCAAAGCCGGCGTGCCAATCAGCACATCAGTTAAAAACCGGACGGTCGCAGCCAGTAAACCCATGAAACACCTCAAAGTGCCCAAACCGAAGACTACGAACTCGGACAAAAAGAAATACGTCATCGGGACGTTGCTGCCGCCATTTTCCATGTGGCCTGGCACCACAGCGCAAGACTACCCGGAACACTGGAGGCTGACGTCCGTGTACAGGCAAGCGTTCAAACCGTTG
This sequence comes from Eriosoma lanigerum, assembly GCA_013282895.1. NCBI lineage: Eukaryota > Metazoa > Arthropoda > Insecta > Hemiptera > Aphididae > Eriosoma > Eriosoma lanigerum. The sequence goes on from CM023358.1 coordinate 50,700,141, forward strand.
GAGCTGCGCAAACAGTCTCTGCTACAAACGGTTTATCTGTAAGTCGTGCTGTAGGCCAGGCCAGTCAGGATATATTTAGCCATGGTTATATCCTTATATGCCTGCTCCCGAAATAACTTAAATTTGTGTTTTCTCTACCTGTTAACTCAAAAATATGTGAAAGATACATTTATAAGATCAAGGGAAATATTTTTCTGGCTACGCCATTGCATCCGATTTACGTCGTATAGATTCTGTAGGTATTTTTTTCATTTTATGAATAACCTTATTGTATTTGTATAGAACCATGTTTTACGATGTGCAGTATTATTAGTACAATATTGTAATAACTATTATTTGTTATTAAGTATCCTAGCCAAATATTTATTTTGTTATTAAATATTAATCAATATACACTTACGTACCCAGTGGCGTATTTAAAGTTTCCTGATATCGTGGAAGATAAAACACCTCCCAATTTTTTTTTTTTCCGTAAGAAATATGTGGCATATCTCAAATCGTAAAAATGTAAAACGTAATATATTATTGACAATAAAAAAATAAATAAAAAAAATATTAATGTGAAGGGACTGAAGCTTAAAACGATTCTATGATTTAATTATAATTATATTTTCAGAGGAAAGAATAATAACGGGACAGCCCCCCTCCAAAAAAAAATCCCTTAATACGCCACTGCTCGTACATACATTTTTGCACAATACCTAAACTCGCGTTTAATTTTAGAAAAAATTGTGAACGATAATAGGCTAAAGAAATACGACACAACTATATTACCTGTATATAGCCCTGTAGGTCATGAATTAAGATATAATTAAGATTATAATTAACACTTAATTTATAGTCACATAAAACAACTATAATAATTTAATAATTACAATACGATAATAATAGAAAATATACGGAACAATCATATTTAAGGGTAATTATTATTATTATTATTATTTTTGTCATTACGGTATCAATTAATAATTATAATAAATTGTGAAACAATTCGTGAAATGGCTATTATTTTGCAGATTATATAATTGTCGTTAACATCACAAACTATAAAAAAAGGGTACAAATAATGTGTGAAAATTATTCAAAATTGCAAGGATGGGCATTAACGATTTAAAAAGTTAGAAGTTGAGTTACTTTTTACTAAGTTATATAACGAGTTACTTTTTTTAAACGTTTAATTTTTAACTTAACGAGTTAAATTTATTGTAAATTATTAAGTTATTTTTCAGGTAATATTATTTTATTAACATTAAGTTAAAAATATACTTTTATAGAAAATAAAATGCTTTTATATTTAATTAAATATACAAAAACATCCGTTCCGTTATATATTGCACATATTATTATGTTCTCTAAAATTTAAAATTATCTTATTATATTAAATTTTATATTTATGTACAATATTGAATATAGACTTTGAACTAAGTACTTTAGTCTTTCTCTGTAACTATATAATAAACCATTATACTATTAATATAATTAATTATTCTGTAGTCTGCAGTTATTTCCTATTAGTGTTATGAATATAATTGCTGTAAATAAAATATTTATTCCTAGTAATATAGCCATTTGAGGTACAGAATATTATTTTAAATTTTCTTATTATTAAACAGTATATAATACATAAACAAGTAAAGTTATATTATAATAATATAATACAATGTTATTTATAGAATATTTATACAATGATTATATAATGATTACAAAATTGGAAATAGAAGTCAATAAAATATATTATGAGTATGTAGGTACATACACAAAACACATGAACATCGAGATACATTACACTAGTTTATTTTTACGTTCATTATTCAGTTATCGTCAATAATTGTTAATAAAATTAATTTGCTTTTCGGTTTGAAAATGATTAAATTTAACTAAGTTAAATTACTTTTTTCAATGAACTTTTAACGTTTTTAAAATTTTAAGTTAACTTAAATTAAAAGTAACTTTTAACGTTTAACACAACTGAAGAATTTCTGAAATAACTTTAAAAAAATTGTTAACTTGCCCAGCCTTGCAAAATTGTATGTTAATGTATCAATTTTCTTGTTTTATTACGCGAAATTAAAAATACTTGAGAAAACATATAAAACGTATATACCTATGCAATTTCCACCATTTTATAACATTACATTTTGGTTACTCATTATTATTTGTCTATTGTTTCTTCGCACAACGTTATGTTGTTGTAACATTATTTCATATTTGTAACGTTATTTATGTACATAAGATTCAAAGGTAGTGAGAGAGCGATTTAGAGGGAGAGCAATGGGCGCAAGTGCCACCTTTGTTGGCTATTACCCCTCCCCCAATACAAAAAAATGTACATTTATTAAAAATATTTCCGATTGAATTTGAATTCTCTAAAACTGTAGTTATTATATATTGAGGATTAACTCTAGACGACCTATTAATCCATCGAGAAGACTAAAATGAAAATGTCCAAAAGACGCTTATTAAATATTGTTTAGGTAATAGGTGATGCTGTTGCTGAATGATTTCCTCACTCATACTAATCAAGCTATGTGAAATTTTAATCTATACTATTGTCATCACATTAACCAACTTATTATGCACTTTTGTATAGATTTAAAATGAATCTTTTAATTATAAAAAAAAAATCAAAAATACTTTGTACAAGCTAAAATATGATTTGGGTTTTTGAAATGATGTAAAAATTATGCATACAATTTTGTTTTTTTTTTTTAAATAATTTGTATCTCCCGATTAATTCTCGTCATAACTCATAAGACAATATTCTCTTTCATATTTTTAAAAATCTAAACATCTATATTTTATACATACTTTTGTTTTAATAATTAGTTAAATAGTTACAATATTACAAAATATCTAATAAATCTACACAAAATTATTATATTACTTTTATGGCTTTATATGGCACAACGTCTACTACAAAACTGTGTTTTCTGCCGAAGTGAGAAGACAATTAAAATGAAAACCAATAACAACTACGACTGATACCTTATAGAAATTCTCGAAATATTACCTATACTTGGTCATTGGTTGTAACTTATAAGTAGGGTAGAGAACTTATAGCGATTTATTTTATTCAATCTCAAATACAACAAGTAAAAATTTAGTTTGTTTTGTTTAGACGAAGTAGTTGTAATGTAATTGCATATTGCATATTTAGTATTTTTTGTTGTATACCTATTTCATACATTATTTAAAATAAAAAAATAAAAAATAAGTACCTATATTTATAAAAAGTTTAGTTAATTAAATACATTGTATTATCGGATTTTTATTTTTAAACATTATATGCTTACATAGTTTATGATTTTATAGGGCTACAAGTCTTCTATCCAAGTTATAAGTTTATAACTTATAATTTATATTATTTCAAAACAGTATTAAGTATAATTATATATAGTACATTATACTAGTTATAGTATACATATAACATATATATATATATATATATATATTGGTATATATCTTATGGCCTATACTATTGAGTAATTATTAACCATTGAAATATCAGTTGTCATCAGGGCCGGATCTAGGGGGGGGGCGAACCGGGGCACTTGCTCCGGAATTTCTGGTCGGGGACGCCAAATTACAAAATAAGTTGTTTCTGTATATTAATAGTTTTTATTCATTTTATAATAAAAGTATTATACAAATTACAATTTCTATTTCATTTGACTTTAGGGTTATAACAACAATGGGAAAAACTCAAAACCCAATGGAAATTATTTAAAAAAAATTTAGATTATGACGATGTAATTAATGATTTTGCTGCCAGAAAAGCAAGAAAAATCAAAATTTAATGATAATTTATTTGATTATTATATGATTATTTTCATGTATTAGTTTGTAATAATTTGTATTTAAAATTTTTTATTTAATACATATTTTTTCTAATCTAGTAAATATTTTTTTTCTTTTATTCTCTTCGATTCTTTTTTTTAGAGTTTAACTGGTACATAAGTATAATTGTGGGCATAACAAAGTTGGAGGGCGCGAATTTTATACTTTGCCCCGGGTAAAAAATATACTAGATCCGGCACTGGTTGTCATCCATTTATTATTAAAGTGGGCAATCATTTTAACCATTGGGGCCATATTTTTTCTCAACTTTTTATCGAGAGCTATATTAATAAAAAAAAAGTTGTGCATAATTTAATATTAATAATTGCATTAAGTACTATTAAAAATTATAGTATCAGTTTACATTAGTGTTTACAAGTTTACATACACACATGCATCTATAATAGTATAATAGCCATACATGACTTTTAGCGTTTTTTTTTTTTTGCAGGCTACGCTAAATAAAAAAAACTAAATTGCTTTTGAATGGTGCCGACTGTTGATCAATTATTAGACTTGCCCACTTAGATTTTATGAGGATTCAATGTTGTATAAATCACTAAATTGTCAACTATTAATAATAATATATTTTAAATTAAAATTAATAATAACCAATTAATTATTTATTAACTTAAAAATAAATGTAAAATAAGATTAAAATATCAATATTATATTTAAACACTATACCGGCATGCTGCAAACAGCAAACAATTGTGCTAAATTTATTTTTCCCAATTAGCTGTTGGGCTCTGTGTCATAGAACAACTTGCACTATTATCATTCTGCCGTGATAATTAAAATATGGTATAGTAAAATATGTGATTGTTTTTTAATAAAATATTATTAGGTATTAATCAATTAAATTTTTTTTTTTTATTTTATACCTGTTATAATTATTTGAGACGACAAATTTGTATTATTATACCTATATGTGTCAGATAAAAAATTAAAAACTAATTTACTTAGGCTTTTGTATTCCAGTGGACAGTAAGTAACTATAAGTACCCTATAAAGGTTATATAAATAATAAACAATTAAAAACAATGAGAAGGACAATCTTAAATCTTAATTTATACGCCCAATGAAAACTCAAATTTGTTTTCTACACCTCATGCAATTTTTTTACGCTTATTTACATTTCAATCTTTTACAGTGCACAATAAAATGTTGATACATTGATAACATCCTTATATAGATTGTATTATATGAAAAACCAGTATAGATTTTAAAAAATATATGTAGTACCATTGATTAATTAATTAATAATTACTCAATAATATACTTTTGTACTACATTTATACAAATAACAAATTAATAAATATTTAAGATGGGGACTTTTTTTTTTGAAACAATAAATACAACATTTTAATGATATTTCATTGTCAATTTATAAATATATTTCTTAAATTGTTGGAATTATTAACTGTATAATCATTTAAAAATAAGATAGTAAGAAGATAAATTCTATGTTATTAAGCAATTATTATTAATATTTTTTATACAAATTACTTAATATATTAATATAAATGAAAACTACTTAATAACTACAATTAATTAGTATGTAACATCTAATCACTTATAATATATTTTATAAATAAAACTATTAACTATACTAGTATAGTCAAAATGGGCATAATTTTACTCAATATTATAATAGTGTACATATAATATATAAATACATACTTTAAGTGAACATTATGCATGAATAGCATAAAAATTTTGTGTCCAAACAATACAACAATTTTGTGAAGGTAATAATAATCATATTGCCAACATACACATAAAAAACTTTTGTTTGCTACACGTATAAAAATGATAAAATGTAAAAAACCACAAGTTTTTGTGAACAGTAAAGCAATGTCCATTAGAATGTTAATCTGGCACAAAAATTATTTTATTTTTATTAAAGTGGCGAAGGTGATGTTTTTTTCACGACATCAGGAAGTGATTTCTCTTCACGAGGTTTCGCTCCTCCGAATATACTACTATGCTGAGTAGTATCAGCCATTTGATTAAGTGGTTCTTTCGTGGTCCTTGGTGCTAACTGCAATTTTGGTCTACCAGGATCATCTAAAATAATATTGCACCATAATTATTTATTTTTATAGAAATTAGTAAAATGTATGTTATACATTTTATTTGAATAATAATACTTTATAAGTATTATAAATACCATTAAATAACATTCAAATTAATGATAGGGAGATTTTTTTACACCCATAAACAAGAAATTAACTGTATACAACTAATAATGTACATTAAAATAAAATAAACTTAACATGTTATGACAACCTTTTAAAAAATATTTTTTATGTATTGAACATTTCTGTATTTTGTTAATGATAGAACAGAAAATAATATAAATATTTTAAATGTATAAAATAAATCTAATATTAAAGTTACCTATAAAAAAAAACCTACAGTAGATTGAAATATATATAGTATTGATTAACATTAGATTCAATATATCAGTATAACAATAATATAAATTGTGAAATAATTATAAAACTAACTTGGTGGGGGTGGTAAACTTTCAAAATCTGGTCTACGGTCACCGCGACTTCCTCCAGGAAATTGCGGAACATTGGGTCGACTGAAATCTCGTGAACCACCTTCTGGATATCTGTTCATTCCTCCACGATTACCCCCAGGTTGATCCATGAAATTACTTCGTCCACCCATTCCTCCTCCATTTTGATTACGAAAATTACCAGAAAACCCTTAAAAATAAGAAATTAATATTTTTAACTATCAGTTCATAATATAATTCATATATATATATATATATTGTATCCAATCTAGATTGTAATTAAATAAAAATGAAGACCGTAATAATAGAAAATAATAGAAGAATAGAAGGAAACTAAAGAAAAAGAAAAAAAAAAGTTGACATAAGTTATGAAAAATGTAGGAAGGTATATGAAGTAGATATAGAAAAGTTAGAGGAAGGCAGATACAGAGAAGGATTGTGTGAAATATTAACTAAATATAATATAATTCTCATAATTTATTGTCTCAGCAAATTATTTCAGTTTGTGAACAGCATTAAATATTAATCATAGAATTATTACTTAATACTTATATTATTTATACAATAATAGTACCTATGTCTCATATATTTTCCTCAGCAAATTAATTCAGTTTGTGAACAGCTAAGAGTATTAATCATAGAAATAATATATATTATATTTTAAAAACAAAATTCTCATACAATTCTCTCAGCAAATGGTTTCAGTTTGTGAACAGCATTGAATATTAATCATAGAATTATTACTTAATACTTATATTATTTATACAATAATAGTACAAATGTCTCATATATTTTCCTCAGCAAATTAATTCAGTTTGTGAACAGCTAAGAGTATTTTAATCATAGAAATACTATATATTTTAAAAACAAAATTCTCATACAATTTTCTCAGCAAATTATTTCAGTTTGTGAACAGCATTGAATATTAATCATAGAATTAAAACTTAATACTTATATGTAATGTATGTTTTATAGAATAGTATGTATATCTTATATATTTTCCTCAGTAAATTAATTCAGTTTGTGAACAGCTAGAGTATTAATCATAGAAATATATTATATTATAAAACATAATTCTATTAAAATTCTCTGAGCAGACTGTTTCAATTATAAGAGTATTATCATAATTATTATTTATTTTTTTATACAATATATCTCACTATATCTCTCAAGCAAGTATTAGTCAATTAAATATTACATTTTTACTAGTGATGGAAACAATTGAGAGAAATCAAGCGATTCTCTCAATCTTGGAATTGACTGAAATAATCAAATAATTATACCCTATCCAAATTTTTTACTTTCTCTCATATTCTCTCAAAATATTTGTAACTGAATAATAATGAACACTTCAATATTACACAATTTTAGTAATCAAATATTTTCTTTTAGTACTTCCTTTCGATACGCAACTTAGAGCAAATTTAAAATACCATAATAGTATAATATAATACTAAAGACATGAACTTAAAATAGGTAAGTATATGTTTTATTTTATTGTCTAGATTTCATAATAAAATGATATAATATTGAATATTTATCATTTTTACTAAAAAAAATATACCATAATACACAGTGATTTTGAACTACTAACAGATATTTTTTTTCAAAACAATATGTAGTCATCTAATATCTATAGTCATACAACAATATTTTTTTTTTTTACAAATATTGTTTTGTAAAATGTAAAATATTTAAAATTAATATTTGTATTGATAAAACTAACCAGGATTTTGGGTGAAATCGTCAGATCGACTCCTCATTCCAGGGTTATTGTTAAAACTTCCTGGTGGACCACCTATAAAAATATTTATATAATTAATAAAAACACAAGTTATAATATATATAGAAAATAATTGTTTTTAATATTTTACTTATTATGAAATGTGTATATACTGATGTTAAAAATACTATTTAGAATAATTCATATTTTTACAAAAGTAATTTTAATAGTTAAATTAAGTATACAAAATAAATATTTTTTTAACAAGTAGATTTAACTAAAGAATAAAAAAGGCCGATTGTGGACGTTCTTCCTTCGTCCCTTCGGTCATTGGAGAAATTAGTGATTTATTATAATTATTAAGATTTGAATGCAATAATATTGCATTAGAAAATACGATTCTGAGCGTATCTAAATATATTGCATATATTATACTGAAAATCCATTTCAAAAGTTACTACGAATATAAATTACATATGTAAATATGCAAAATAAATTTCAAATCCCTACGATCAATATTCAAGGAGTTATCATTCCTTTTCAAGGAAAAACTTAAGGGAAATTCAAAAAATAAGCTAAATAAAGTACCAATTAGATGAAATTTGGTATAGAAAGGGTACCCTATTTATTGTAATCAGACCATTATTTCTATCCAAAATAAGGTTTTCATACATAAGAAAATAAATAATAAAAAGCCAATAAAAATTGCTGATTTTCCGCTTTTTCAAGGAAAAACTTTTAGGAAATTCAAAAAATGAACTTAATTAAGTACCAAGTAGACAACATTTACAAGCGAAGCATATGATATATGTGATAATCGAACCATCATTTCTACCCAAAAAATGTTTTCATACATAAAAAAAAAAACATCTTTGTAGAAACAATACATTCCTCGCTCCACTCAGAATTTAAAATGGACAAAAAAGTATTTTTTCTCACTTGTAAAATAGAAAAAATGTCAAATAATTATGAAGCACATTTGATGTTTTAATTCTAATATAGTTGCAATATGTATATTAAATATATAAATTATCAGTTATATCATATATAATTTTGTAATTAATAAGACATATTATGTATATCTTGTTCTTAATTAATTGACTGGTCAGAATTTTTATTATATTCAAAATCTCTAATAGATAAAAAAAATTTGTATTATCTGCATTATCATTTAAAAACATAAAATATGTATCTAGATACCTATTCATTATTTAACTATCAATGAATATTAAATAAGAATAGTAATAATTAATTGAAGTTATATAGAACACTAAGAACTAACTATGTATTTTATTTTTTAATTAAAGAAGTTTAGAGTATCTCATTTTCATTTTACATTTGCATAGTATTAATTTTAGATTTTTCACAATTATTATATAAAAGTTTCTTATAAAATTCCAATGGTTTATTTTCAAAGACAATGTTTTATTTTAAAATATCATTGGTACTTATAAATTTTGTTTAACATTTTTTAGATTATGGATATCCTATAATTAAGATGCTAAATCACCTCGGCCACCTCGGTTTTGTCTATCAAATCCTGATCTTTCATTTCGTTTGCCAGATGCAATATCAATTTTGATTTTTAGACCTTCAATGAAGACATCCATTTGAAGAGCTTCTGTCAGATGTTCTAAGGTAACAAATTCAACATACCCAAATCCTTTGAACAAATCTGTCTCTTTGTCATGAACCAACCTTACATTTCTAATTTGTAACTAAAAAAAATTAACATAATATATTATTTTTAAATTTGTATAATTTGCTTTTAAGTGATTATGTAAAGAATACATTATAAAATGTATCAAATACTAAATTTGTTTTCTCAAAAATATTATATAAACAGTAAATAATAGATACCTGACTTTGAACAAATAAATTTTCAACATCTCCTTGTGTTATTCCTTGTGGTAGATTTCCAAGATATGCCACATATGGTGGACTACTAGGCAAAGGTTTATTAAAATTCCTTGAAATATAAAAAGAATAATTAACAACTTTTATAAAAAATTGATTAAATAACAACTTTAAAATTTCATAAATATAATGAATATCATAATATATAATTAACTATATAAACTATTAAAAATAAAACTGTATATTTTCTACGAAATGTTTAATCAATAGGAATCTCATAATAGAATTTTCATTGAAAATAATTATTTCACCTTTTGTGAAAGCTTAAGGTATGAATACTTTATTATAATAAGATGTAATGTCATAATATTAGATATCTTCATTATTTTTCTAAATTATATTTAATTTATAACTATCAATTATAGTATGGGTATAAACCACCAATTACTAATCTATCAGATTATTTAATTACCCAAGTATTTGGTTTTTACAATTACAATTATACAACATTATTCACTTGTTATTAACCATTTGATTTACAGTTTTCACCAATCAAATTAATAAATATAACTAATTGAAACAAAAATCTATAGGATATAACAGGTCAGATCTTATTAATAAATTACTATAACTCCTGCTATTTATAGGATAAGTATAATGTTATGTTTAAGAATTTAAAAAAAAATACTGGTGTTAATAAACCTATATATATATATATTAAATTACTAGATAAAAGAAAAATAAATAAAAACATTACTTTTTAAACAAATACTTATCGAAAATAAACTTTATTGATTACAAATTAAAAAGAATATAAAATCTTAATAAAAATCAATAAATTAATTGCTTAAATTGCAAAATGTTAACTACCTAAAACTTAATCATATATAAAAATGAAAAATTGTGCAATTTAAGAATATTCAGAATGAATTATAATTGATGATAAAAACAGTGGTACTGAAGTGATTGCTTTACATAATACAAGTGGCTATGTTATGTGACTATTAAAGTTATAATAAATTATAAATTATTTGTCAAATTTATCTCGAGTTTTACAAATTAATTTTCATTTATCTAAGTTTCTACAAACCATCTACCCAATGCTATATTGATATTTTTTATTCAGATAGCTAATGATTATCCTGATTTGTTGTTTTAATCATTTATTTTAATACATTGTATTCTAGTTTAATAATGTCTGTTATGCTTACCTTTATCTATATAATTTTATCTTAAATTTAGGTTATATATACTAGGTTGTGGGTGATAAATAATGTTTAAATTACATCACATTCATAAAAAAAATTATACATCAACATCAATTATAAGAAATTGTTTATAAAATATATATTGCTAAAATTGATGATCAAACAGGAAAAGAAATTACTTCTGGTTTATACTATGACAACAACAAAGTTCCTTATAACCTAATAGTAGGTGCACACAAGTAGCCACAACCAAAATGGGAAGAAACCCTCGATGTATTACAAAAGTCAATTACTTTAAAACTACAGAAATATAACACTTTTAATACTAACTAACGAAACAATTTTTTTTTTTGAATAGCTAATTGCAAAATCATCTCGAAAAGATAAAATTACGACATGCTATAGTCGAATGAAAATAAGGAGTAGAGATATAAAATATTATTGCTATTAACACAATATTAATAAATATTATAGTATAGAAAAGCAATCCGACATTCAGACCTCGTAATTTTTGGTTTTATATCTGACAAAATAAATTTAATGCCGCGAGATAAGTAAGAACCTACTTATTACGAGTACGCGACGGACCATTGTCACAGTTTACCTGCTATCGAAGTCGTTAAAAGCACTCCTTCCGGCCATGATTACACGATTCCAAATAGAAAAATTACGTCAAATGTGAATTAACACGCGCCGGTGAAGTAATATTAAACGTAAACACGCGAAAAAACAAACCACAAACTTCAAGAAAGGAGCTAAGAGCAAGTTTTGCTCTACAACACACCACCACGGGATAAATGTATACGAGTAAAACATGAGGTTAAACATGGAGTAGTGAATGTGCATCCCATGGAGGAAATGATTATGATAACGATATCACCCAAACGAGCGCGAAACGTTTTTAACTAAAACGCTAATTTTGAATATTTGTAAATGTCAATTACGCTAAAACGGGTCTTCTATTAAAACACTATACTATACTTCTATTAACACTACCTAACCATTTACCGATTTTTAAAAATATTGTTTTATTTCCCTTTTTTTTAAGTGTAATAAAATAGGAAAAATAAATTACTATATCAATCTATAAAAAAATATAATCGATATAAAAGTAAAATTAATCTTAATATACAATACAAACATTAATGTATTAATTTAAATTTTATTCTGTTTCGTTTAATTTAAACATTATCAATAAATTATTTCCGAAACTTGCAACTTATTTTTTTTGTATCTGTATAACTTTTGTTGTCTAAATATATATGATAAATTAAAATTTTTTTCAAAATTTTTAATTTCTTTAAAATATTTATTGCTTTAAATAATATTATTTATTAATTATTATTATTAAGTAATAAGTGGTAAATACACATCTATAGTGCATTAAATTTTACAGGTATTAAAAAACAATATCACATAAAAGATCTTGAAATCTATTCAAGATTTAATATCAATATTATAAGATCTATCTAAATTCTATATTATAAGAAATAATTCAAATTTTAGATTACTAATTAAGATAGGTATGGACATTGTTTTTTTTTAAGCCAAGACATAAATTATAATTACAGAGTAACATCACAGAATATAACAAGTTATAATTTTAATTTTTAGTGTATCTACACAAAAGATGACACACAAAAAGATAATATATTATGCAATTTCATTTTATATTCAAATTTCAATGATTTAAAATTATATAACAAATATAAAATATATAATATATAGTGTATACATTAAGTAAAATATTACAAAAATTGTATTATATTTTAATATTGTTTGTTATCAATAAATTTATGTAATATGTACAATACTATTTTGTTTTATTATATATTATATTTTAAATCGTAAACTGAGAATATATAAATATGTTTAATAACATGCCAGTCTATATATAATATCTACTATATAACAGTTACTAAAATACAAACTATTATTATTGATAAAAGTATAGTTTTCAAAGTATGAAAAGTAAAAAATAATATCTGACATTAATAATGTCTTTACATTTGATAAATTTAAAACATAATCCATTAAGTTTTGAATGCAGATATAAGAATATTGTTTAGAACACAAGATTAATCTAAATATTTTTATATTTATGTATAACAAATACTTATTTACAATATTGTGAGTAAAAATAATAATATAAATTTTTATCACTATTGTTTATCACTTTTATTAGAATCAGATTTTTGTACTTCTGAAAAAAAAAAATGTTATGATTAATTAGTTTATGTTTGCTGTTTTAACTAAATAAATATTAATGTTATTCAAATATAATTACTGTCTACTGATGGGTAACTAGATGAAATGATTTGTACAAGATTTGGATACACAGCTCGTTGTTCTGATTTTCTATGTGCCATTATGGGCTCTTGTTTTCCAAATGGAATTTTTCCAGCTTGCTTCAAACCAGCAAAATATGTCTTACCGTGTTGATAACCAACTTCCTGAGAACAAAAGTAATAAATTAATAAATAAGTATAATATAAAATTATTTACAAATAATAAAAATACGTCATATTTCATTATTTATGCTTTAATCATAAACAATTGTGGCAACAATACAATACAATTATTTATATTTATTTTAATTAATAATAAAATTAAAAATACTTTTATTTCTTCAAAACTTCCAAATTGGAGTGTTTTATATTTGTCAATAGGAGGCCTTATGTATTGACAATAATCACTATTTTTAACGGCCTGTATTAAAAAGATATAAGTATAAATTAAAATATTTTATTATAACGAAAATAAGGGATTAGGGTAAAATACAAATTAATACCTCGAGTTGGCGAACACAAGAGACATATGCAAGCCGAGATTGTATATCTGGAAGACTTGGGACTTTAACTGATGTTGTAAAAGGATTATATTTTTTCCACAATAACCAAAACCCTGACAAACTATCCCCATAGTTGGTAAAATCCATATCATCTTGGGATCCAACATCAATGGCAAAAACATATTTTGCTCCAAGACTCCACATAACATCAGCTAATGTAAATATTTAATATTTTAGATACTCAAATTATATATTTTGAAAGAATGTAAATTTTAATATTATTTAGTATTTACTTTAAAATATATAAAAATAATAATTAAATTAAACATATTGAAATATGTGAATTATTACATCATATATACTTTCACAGCACACATAATACATATTATTACTAATGCCATTTTTTTGCTAATACAAATAAAACAATTATAACATATTAGGTGTTGTTTATCAGAAAAACTTCTCACATATACAAGTACTTTATAAATAGATAATAGATAATATAACAATAATAATGTATATAAGTACGTAAAAAGTCATTGAGCAATGTCTATCTCCATAGTTTTTACATTTCATTAAATTCTTAAATTACTCACCTGGTACATTGTTTACATAACTTCCATCCATAAGTAAATGTCCATCATCAGGATTAATCATAGGAGGAAGTAAACCAGCAATTGACATACTTGCTCGCACATACCTCCAAAGAGATCCTATTTACCACATTCTACTCATTAAGGAACTAAAAAATGTTAAGCTAATCATTCTACTACATACACACACACACACACACATATCTCCACTGAATATTTATAATTACTCCAAGGTTTGTTTTTTTAATAGTTCACTTTTTTATAAATTAAATATAGATAGTCAGATTATAAATGTTTTCATTTTACAAGGAAAATCATTGCTATTTTAAGCTTTCAGCATTCCATTAACATAAAAAATATAAAGAAAAGTAAACTAATGATTGATTTACCTGGTAAATTATTAATGTATCCACCATCCAATAACAAGTGTCCATCAATTGGATCGCATAAAGGTGGCATGTAACCAGATAAAGACATTGATGATCGTACATAACGCCACAATGACCCTATAATATAAAACCCCTTATTCAATAAAATATATGTTTATATAAAGATATTTATAATATAGAATTTAAATAACACTACTAAATAATTAAATATAAAGCCTACATAATTTATGTAAATCAATCACAGTTACTTAATAAAATTGAACTCATTGAAAATATATATGTGTGATACATTTTTTTGTTATGTTGAATTTTGAACAATAAAATATAAATTGAACTCAATTAAAATTATTGTTGTGATATTATGCATTTTACCAAATATGCATAATAATTTAAACTTCATTAAGTGTATTCAACTTGTAAAGTTAAAATATTAAAACAAATTTTAGAATTTTAGAACTATTTTAATTAATAAAGAGGATATAACTTTGTATATAATGTTATATATCTTCAAAATTGTATACTAATGTAGAATTTGTATTATCTATTATTTAAAGTTAAAATACATAATACCAAATTTAAAGAGAGAAATATTTCCAAAGATCTTTTATTTAAAATATAATTTGATAATACAGATATTATTAATATGAAAGATTAGACATTTTTAAAATATATAACAATATTTAATAATAAATCAAATTTAAAATAAACTTCAAATAAATAAATATATAAATTATGATTTTTTGTTAAAATTGACTATTAGATAAATAAATATATTAAATGCAGATATGATGTTCATTGTCTTTTTAACTATAAGTTATTTAAAATTGCTAAAAAAACACTAAATAAATGTATATATCAGATAAAATACATAATTACCAATCAACACACTTACATAATATATTAAAGAAAATACTCCCAATTAATATATAAAATTTCAGATACATTAAATGTGTAAAATATACCATGAGTATGAATTCGCATTTCACTAGCTGATATATCTGTAGTAACTGTAAAATATGGCAACCATAAATCTTCAATTTGAGTTTCTCCAAGAGCAGAAATCAAAGTAAAATTAAAATCTTGACCAGTAAACATAGACGTTACTGGATAGGTCAAATCCCAAATTTGTCTCCACCAATGTGTCATGCTCTAAAAAAATTAACAATATTAAAATAATAACTATATAGTTATATTTATATTGTTTGTTATGTTATACCTTAGCCCAATAGCCAGCTTTCCGTATCATACCAATAATATCTCTTTCACCACACCATACAGCTCCCATAAAAGCACCAATACTTACACCACCAATCATGTCTATTGGAATACCAGCTTCCTGAAAATAATAATTAACTTTAAAAACACATTTAAAAATGATCTAATAAAATTATAACATACTTGTATAGCTTTTATCATTCCTATATGAGCAGCTCCTCTCGCTCCTCCACCTCCTAAAACTAATCCCACAGAAGTTCCAGTTAACCATCTTGCTAAACGAGAAAAATCTGAATGAATGTTGACTTCTGTTTGAAGTATTTTAGCATATTGTTCACACTAAACATATTAGTATTTAATATTAACTATTCAATTTATTACAAAATAGTTTTTATAGTTGCCATATGCCATTTGTCTTACATTACCCATATTTAACAAAATTAATATAATTATAGTAATTAAAGTTTAGTAAATTAAATGTATTTATTAAAAATAAAAAAGCAGGAAGTTGATACGTTCCTTTCGTCCTCAGAGAAATTAGTGGTAATGATATTGCATTTTTGAAAATACGATTCTGAGTGAAACTCAGATTTATAATAAATTATACTGATATTTCTTTTTATAATGTGCAACAGAAATATTAGTTATAATAAAATAACTAAATACTAGTTCATAAAAATTAGTTTCCGTGAATTTTGTCATTTTCAATTATTTTTTCTTATCCAAAGGAAGACTAATGAGGAATTAAAAAAAAGTGCTAAGTAAAGTACCAAGTAGATGCAATTATCTACAAAAGCATACCATGGTAATCAACCATTATTTCTACCTAAATAATTTTAGACATAAAAAAAAAAATCAATTGTAAAACCAATACATTCCTCATTTTGCTTAGAATTTAAAATTGTATCTAATAAATAATAGCTATAACTTGTTAAAAACTAAATATTAATAGTAAGGTATTTTATTTTTATATAAATTTGTTTTGTAATTTTTATTTTTTTTATATTATTATCGCAAATATTATCGTTACATTTTAGTAATAAGTAATATATGATGTTTTTGAATAATTGATAAATAATACTTACTATAACTGAAACAGAACGTTTCGAAAATATACGCTTTGGACATTGTATATGGTGGTGTGAAGATACCCACGATCTTAAATTCAACCATGCAACTGTATTAGAAGGTAAATCTGAATCTTCTCTATGTAATAGAATCAATTCTTTTTGGGTACGTAATGCTAAACGTTCAATATCTTTTTCATACTATACAAAAACAAATTATATTTATTTAATGTAATGCATATAAATATTAATAGCAAAAAGCTAAGAAAAAAAGCTAATAGCTAAGTAAAATAAAAAAATAATTATAATTATCAACTAATTATTACTGGTATTAATTAAAAATTCTAGTTTTTTATTTAATGTAATTGTTAAGGTCAAAACAAATTTGGGGGTATTTTGGTTATAAATATTTATTTTCGCTAAAATAATTATAACATTAAAAAGTTAAACAAAAACTTTTTAAATTATGGAGGATTTGAACATTAAACTCCTCCTCGCTATACCCTCGGTTGAAGTGTAATATACTGTTATAAATGAGTCTTTTAATAATAATGAAAATAATTTTAATAACAAAAATAAATTTTATGTAAACTCACCTTTCCTAGTGAAGGTTGCTTATTTCCAAGAGTAATAAGTAATATACAATCAGCTTGTCTAATACACCGTTGAGTCCATGGAGAAAATGAATAGTCACATTGATAAAGGGCAATTTTATGTTGGTCTTCTTGTTGAGCTAACCAAGTAGTTAAACGATACTCATTATTATAATCCATAATAGATTTTCCTAATACATTTCGAACATATTCTGAAGTTAACCGTATAGTTGATCCAATAGAACACAATGAATGATATAGTTCATATGTAAAACTTGTTAGAGGAACATCATCTGATATAGGTACAATAGCAATAGTTGAAAAATTACTTTGGGTTGGCCTTGCATCTAGTGTTTTACCAATTGTGGGTTTTTGCCAAGTACCTAAAGTATTTAATAGATTAGATATTAGATAATAATAATTACTCTATAGAATCTAAATAATTTCCTTATAATAATTTATAAAAGTTTAATTAATAGATTATGTAGAGATACATATATAAAAAGATAGATTTAAGATTATGATAAGTATTTATAACTAGTAGCATTATAATTTAAAACCATAGCTATTAGTAAGGAAAAATTAGTAGTGTTTGGGAGGAAGATACTTAGACAAATAATTATTCCAAAAAATAATATAGATATAAATTATTATGAATAATTAAAAAACAAGAATAATTTAAGACTGTATTGTCAGCTTGATATAGAGTTAAAAAAACACAAAAGATTAACAGGGGTAAGTCACATGTGGCATATTCAGGGGAAGAAGATAAATCAAATAGTGAAGTGTTAACAGAAAAAAGTCTCTTACACGTTTCAGAGAATCTTAGTATGATCAGATATTAGTTATAGAAGAATTTACTATTAGTGGAATAAATTTGAAAGATCAATAGATAGAAACTAATGTAAGTAGTGGGATCTAATATTTTTATTGTGTTTTTAATTTCACCAATCAAAATTATAAAAAATTATTTGTATAATACTAACTTATACAAACTTATATCAACATAGTTAGTCTATAGATATTTACCCATAAAAACCTTATATTAGGTTATTAGATTATTCATAATACAGTTTTTAGATTCTGAGTGAAGCAAGGAATGTATTGTTTCTACAAAGATGTTTTTTTTTTATGTATGAAAACATTTTTTAAGTCTAGTTGGTACTTTATTGAGCTCATTTTTCGAATTTCTTAAGTTTTTTCCTAGGAGAAGAAAAACTACTAAAAAATGGAAAAATTTTGATTTCTGTAGTTTTTTATTTTTTATTTCGTGATAACTTATTGAGTTTTGATCGTAAGAACTTGAAAATTGTTTTGAGTAATAATATAGGTAATATACAAGTATGGTAAAATTTTGGAAAGGATCGGTTGATTATTTGGCCAAGTATAGATCTATGAACTTTTTTACAAAAAAAAATAATATTACCTACAATTTTGGGTTTATCAGTCTGAAAATTTTATAGAAACCTAATAATATACTACTTAATATTTTTACAAAATATTTTGAAAATCGTGACTGTCAATATTATTTTTATAGGCTTTTTATTATTTTTTCTGATCCATGAAAACATTTTTTTGGGTAGAAATAATAATCCGATGACCACAAATAGGGTACCCTTTCCGTAATGAATTTCATCTAGTTGGTACTTTATTAAGCTCATTTTTGGAATTTCCCAAAAGTTTTTCCTTGAGAAGCAGAAAATCGGCAAAATTACAGTTTTCGTTATTTTAATTTTTTTTTTTTTTTTTTATTACTAATTGAATGTTGATTGTAGGGACTTTAAATTTTTTTGAGTACTAACATTGGTGATATTTACAGTTAGTAAAATTTTGGAACGTATTGGTTGATTTTTTGGCTAAATATAAACCTTTAAACATTTTTCCAAAAATGTTAAGTATTTCCTGCAATTTTTAGTTTATCGGTTTGAATATTTTATCAAAGTCTAATCATATACTATTTATTTTATTTACAAAATATATTGAAAATCGTGACTGACAATTTTTATCATAAAATGATAATTCCTTGAATTTTGATTGTAAGAAATTGAAATTTATTTTGCATATTTACATATGTAATTTACACTCGTGGTAAATTTTGGAATGGATTATCAGTTTAATATATTGTAATAAATTGAGAATCGCTAAGAATCGTATTTTCTAATGCAATATCATTGCATTCAAATCTTAATAGTTATAATAAACCACTAATTTCTCCAAGGCCCGAAGGGACGAAAGAGGAACGTCCAAAATTGACCTTCCCACTTGTTTTTTAAATTTTATATATACTATATATAAAATATATTCACAGTGAGCATAGCTTTGTGATTTAACTCAAAACTTAACATTATAACTCAATTAAAATTATATAAATATTTTGTAATTTACCTAGAATCCTGTGTCCTAAAAGATTAATAAGTGTAGAGACAACTCCCGGAAATCGTATTTTAATAGCATTAAACAATCCTTCTGGTAATTTGGCTAATTCTGAATCTCTAACTGCCATAACTGTTGTTCCTCTGGGTGTTTTTGTAACAACTTCAACCTAAATAGTTACAATTATTGTATTAATAAAATATAAATTAACATTATAATATAGAAATAAATTAAAATATAATTTTAAAATATCTTTAATATAAGAAAAATATAATGAATCAACATTTTGTATTGGTTTTACAAAATTAATTTTTTTTTTTTATAGAAATTATATATTATATAAACATACAACTTTATAAGGATTTCAATGAGAATAACTATTTAAATGGTACATCAGTGATCAGTACATGTAAATAACAAATTGTAATTTGTTGTTCATAGAGAAAAACTTTTTACATAAGTATATCAAATTTATTTACAATAATTTTAGTATATCCTTATATAAAATAATAATTATATTAAATTAATTAATAAATAGTTTATAATAATGTAAAATTAATATGTTTTCTTGAAATATCTAATGAAATAGCAATTGAAATTTTGTAGTATAATTTGTATATAAATATATGTCTTAAAACAGTAAAGTTAAAATTAAAAAAAAAAAAAAAAACTTACGATTCCTACTAAATCTCCTTTTCCATATTCAGCTACTAACTCTTTTTTCCCATTTTCATGTGTAATAACTGAACGTAATCGCCCACTTAATACAATAAATGTACTATCAGATTCTTCACCTTGTCTATATAGTAAAAAAATATACAAAATGCATTTAAATTAAATGTTAGTTTCATAAATTTTAATACTAAATATTTAATTAAAAAATATTAAAAATAATACAAAAGTACAAAGAATAAATATGTACTCTGAATATTATCTATAACTTTCGATAAATATTGTATAAAATAACTATTGAGTAATGAATTTTACATTAATCCTTTAATACACATAGATTTTAACTTAAAATAATTTAAAATAAACTGTTATTTACTTATACTTGTACAACTAGAATATAAATTTTAGCTTACCTATAAACTGCACGGCCACTTTCAATAAACAGCCAATCTAATGCAAAATCTATTTGACGTACAAATGGTGATAAACGAGTGACTACTGTGTTTGCAATAGGCAAAACAATTTGTGGTTTTATTCTCATAATCCTATTATGATATTAAGAATTATAATTTGTTCGTCATAATAATAATAATAATAATAATAATAGATTAATAAGTTTATTTTTGTGAATTAAAAACTAATTGAATTTTAGATTCATGTGATTCATAATTTAATCATATAATCATATCATAAAATTTAAATTTCCCCTAACAATGATTAAAGTTTTAAGATATACTTTGAGAGTTTGAAATATTTAAGCTAAATTATATTGATTATGACCTAGGTTTGAGGCTCATAGCATTTACATACTTTTGTTATATATTGTAAAATATAGCGGTGTTCGATATAAATTTATTTCTTGATACTATGATATAAAATATAAAATTTGAATTAGCATATTTTTGCATATTTTGTAGATTTTGAAGTAAAATGCTTATTTGTTTTTATATATTTTGACAAAATTTTCAAATTATTAAAACATAATTACACATATTTTGTCGATCAGTAGAATTAAATTAAGAAAAGGACCCAATCGAACAAAAAACAAAAAATACTTAAATATGTCAATGAAATTTTATATTTTTGATATCTACAACTCATTGTTTATTATAATTTTAGTGTAGGTATAAATAATTTTATTTTTATAAAATTCAATGGTCCGTATAACCTATTCACAATATTTTTTCAATCAACAATTTAAATCAAAATATATTGAAGTTGATTTTATAATTTATAAAATACTAAATTGTCTATGTAAATTTGTAAAACAGACACAAACTGACCTGAGACAAAATGTATGTCCGACAATTTATTTTTAAAGACCCAAATTAATAGTAATGGTATCTTAATATAAAAAGATTGTTCTGTTCGGTGATTGTCGCATAACCCCTCAAAAACTTGAATACTATTGTTAATTTACAAAATTTTCATAAGAAATATTTAAAATAATAATAATGCAGAGATGATAATACTATAGTTTTTCAATTTTGGTATTAGATCTATTTTAAGAAATCAGTTAATACATCTTACAAAAGATTTATTTGTACATTCTATATCTATTATATTATTATTATCAATGATTGTACATGTACAATTATTAAACAAATAGTTATTATATTTTACATATTTTGTTTTGGTACCTATTTTTTTTATCAGAAAGCTCTTTTTGCCAGTATAAATGTATTAACAAGCACAATTGGACAAACAAAATGTTTGGATGTAAAATATTAATATAATGATGTTTTGAAATAAGAAAATTTATGGACGTGTACCTATATGGGTACATACTCGATGCGTAAATGTATGTAAAATAATCAAATGTGGATCAAATTTATGGACGTGTACCTATAAGGGTACATACTCAATGCGTAAATGTATGCAAAATAATCAAATGTGGGTGAAATCCTTTTCCATATAAATTATAAAAAATGAAACGTGACAATTAGTTTTACATAAAAATACTTTTAATATATGTTTAATTTTTTTATAATTCATGAAGAACATGGAAGAAAATTTTCAAGAATAATAAAGTAACAGTTCGAGCAACGACACTAGTATGGTTTTCTTGCCTTGTTTTATAGTGCATATTTTAATGATTATTATAATGCTTTTAAGTCCTGAACCCTGATTATGACTATTATTTTCATTATTTTAAAATTTAATGTCTTATTTTATATAAGTATCTTAATTAATTACAAACTTATTTTACTTACGCATAAACTGTATTTCTAGACAATATTGCAATAACACTTGGACGATTGACTTTAAAAGTCAAAAATCCATGTTCTCCAGTCAAAACTGCTAATCCTCCTACAATATCACCAGGATTGACTGAATACATATGTGCTTCAGTTAATCCTTCTGGATCCATTTTTTGTGATACTATTATTGATCCATTTAATAATAAAACCAATGCTGCATCCTATTAATAATAAAAATAACACTATATAATATGGTTGTAATTTTAAATTAAATATATCTAGAATCATTACATGCTTAAAAAATCAAGGATGGTTCTTGTATTTTGGTAACAAGCACAAAGCTAGATTTTATATCTGATGATAATGAAAAATATCTACAAGTTAATCTGTAAACATTTATAAAAACAGTGGACTTCTAAGTTTTGCGGTCTTAAACATTCAGATTAAATATTTTTCTATAATGAAAATATTGTTATAGATTTACTTTAATTATATTTAATATTATTTATATCACGTTTTTTAATTAGCACATTAAACTACAAATATTTTATAAAAATGTTGAAATTAATTTTTTTTATATCTGTATCAATAATTTATTTTGTTGTAAATATGTTTTCATTATTATAAATTTTCTCAAGTGAATTTATAAAACATTCTATAGTCTATTCAAGTTAAGAAGCATAATTTATGGCTGTGGTCAGACTACACTTATAAACTTCCTCCTTAGGAAGGTTTATTAATATAAACCACCTGTTCACATGCTTTACCAATGATAAAAGATTGTATGGCCTATGTATACGAAAAATAATGTACCGTGTCATAATCAAAAAGTATACAATGATTTTTAAATTATTTATTCACATTACTTGTCAACAATATCCTAATGTATCATGCTCGTTGGATGCATTGTTCGAAATCCATGCTTATAATAAAACCACATCTATTTGCAGTAGTCTGCTAATGACTATGTTTCTTAACTTGAACATACTATATACATTTTTTATTTTGTTATAACTTTATAGAAAGTAATTTATAAAAATCTTACTTTATGCGAGTCTTCTCTCATTATATATGTATTAATAGGAATTTTACGAACATCAACCTTTCCTAATAATAAATCTTCATTATCAAGTTGAAGTTCTTTTAGAAAAACTTTTATTGCTATTTTAAGATACCAATCTTTTTTATCTATTTTCGGCTCATTCTTAGGTTGATTTAAAAGTGGTTCTAAATCTTCTCTTAAGGTATTTTCTAAATAAATTAAATTAAATTATTACTTTAATAAATATAATACATTAAATATTGTCTAATAGTAGTATTTATAGAAAATGTACCTTTATGTAAAAACATGGATGATTGATTTTTAGATGCTGAAATAAAAGGACTTAATATGTTTTCATCTAAACCCTGAAAAAAATACATTTATTCACAAATATTATGAATAATGGATATTATATAAAGTATAATACATAACTAATTAAGTGTCTAGAGATTTATTTTATACACAATTTTATAATTTAAAATCACAACAGTTTTAAATATGGTTTTTTTGAAAAATAAACATACGCCACCCAATCGATAATAGATATTGTATTGAGAAATTAATAAAAGAATGTCTTAAATTTAAATTAAAAACAATAAAAATTAAATATTTGTTTTATAAAATAATTATTAATTATATGTATTCTTACATTTTGTACTAATTCTGTTGAAAGTCCTAAATACTGATGAAGAGCTGTAAATATAACTCTTTGCAAACGAACCATCACTACTTGAATGATTTGGATTAATGAATCTGGATAATCTTGCAATACTTCTTGAAATGCAGCAATTGGCAGTCTTACTATTGTACTATCTTCAATAGCTAGAGCACCAACTGTTTTATACTCCTTTTTATGACCCTAGTATATAATAAATTGTAATTTATATACTAACAATATAAATAATATAATTTATGTTCTTACAGTAAGAACATCAGTAAAACTTAACAATGATGTTACACTATCTCCAGTTTTGACTAATTTTAGAGGTATGGTACTGCCATCAATTGATGTAATATATACACTGACAAGTCCACTTTGAACAATGAATACATTTTCATCAAGATCACCAACTTTAAATAAATGTGCTCCAGCATGAACATTTAATATTTCAGTGTGACGACAGAGTTTTAAAAATATTGGTTTTTCAAAGTGGCCAAAAATTCTATAGTAATAATAATTTAATTGTATAATCAATTTATATTACTTGACTAAAATAATCATTTAAATTGTATTACATTGTAAATTTGTAAGTAACAATTTTATATAGTAAATCAAACAATAAGCGAAGCTGACTGGATACTGGTAGTGGAAGTTTCTCCTTTGTCCCTTGGAAAAGATAATGAATGTTTGTGACATAAATAGTTGTAAATGTATTCAAATAGTGATGATGGAAGGATATAGTGTTGATAAATCATTATATATATATATCACATATAATGTATATATATATATATGTATATGTATTTTATGTATTTTTATTAATTTATTATAATATAGCCTAAACATATAATAATTTTTTTTATTGCTATAGCTATGGAATTATTGAGTACTAGTAATAATAATTATTATATAATTATATAAAGCTGTTTATAAAATTGTTAGACTTTTTTTCTTTCGCTTGAGAAAACTGTAGTTAAATTTAAAAAAAAAGGTTAAATAAAATAGTAAAATACCAATTATACAAAATTCTTTGAAATCTATTTCACACAAAGTGATGGAATCAGAAGAAATAAGAAGTGTTATTTACATACAGTTTTATTTTTTTATATACTAGTTAACTAAATGATAAAAAAAAAACGATACATTCTTCAGCTTCGCTCAGTAGTCAGTATTTATTATTAAACTTACCGAATACTTTGTAACATATAAAACGCATCTGGAGGAACATTTTGGCCATCTTTCATTATTAATTCCTCTTCTAAATACTCGGCAGGTGGTTCTAATACCTATTGAAATAACTTTAAATTATGCATGCAAATATTAAGTTTTTTTTATAAGAAAACTAATACTGTATTATCAATTTTTTTTTTTTATAATACAAATTAGGTACCAATTATTATTTTAAATTTAATTAACAAACATACATTTAATCTTTGAGGTAATGTCTCTTTCTTCATTTGTAATAAGCGCCTAGCAAATTTGATAACCAACTTTCTTTTTTTCCCTTGACCATGTACTTGCCCAGATATACTTTTTACCTTAAAAAAAAATAAATATTAAATAATAAATATTGGTATACAGTGAGATAACAATAATTCGAGACACTCAATAACTTTATAAATACTAATTATATTTATCATAATGACATAATATAATATAATTATAATATAACTTATATATTATTAGTTATTGAATGTTTCCAATTATCATGATCACACTGCATTCTGTTCAAAATGTGATCAGTAGTCGGCTGCCCACTTGTGTGCAGAGATGCGACTTTATTTAATCTTGAGTATCACATCATTTTAGTATTGATAAATAATATTTATACATAATTTAAAATCAACTTTACTAACTCAGTTTTTAGTGTAATCATGTAAAAATGAGTACGGATAGTGCACACTACAAGTGGTCAATGCTAACAGGTAGTTGACTTGGTGAGGGATATCTAGCTGTAGCCGATAAAAACTCATCGCCACCGACTACTGATTGCATTTTGAAAGCATAAATATAATCAATAATTAAAGAAAAAATATAAATTATAAGTTATAAATTACGCGCATGACGAGTAAATATTACATATTTAATTCAAAAACGTTTTAAACATATTTTTATGGGATTAAAGTAGTAATATACTAAAAAAATGTATTTGTACAACACTAAGTTATTATTTAATAGTCATAAATTAATATAATTATACCTTTCTCAACATTTTCCGCCCATAAAACAAAACTTTATCACGCTTTCGAAACCTAGTTTTTATAGGGGCACTGATGTCTTTTCCTCGAAGTCTAAAAACTACAAAAAAAAAAAAAAATAATTATAAGTTACTATTTATGATATATATATATTTTTAAATAACTTACATTTTGCTTTCCATTTGTAAAAAACAACTGTGACTAATAATAGTAATACTATGGTACATCCAAGAAGTATAACTAACATTCTCTTAAAAAAACAAAAACAAAATAAATTATACATTGAATAATGAATAATACAATTCTTTTTACTACATATCTAAAAATAAAAACTTAACTAATTCAGAGTAAATGTCAAACATTTATCTTTTAAAAACAAATTAAATTGGCATATAATAAAATATTAAATAATATTGTTTAAGAGGCAGCATTTGCACACAAATAATCGTGCTAAAAATGTCAATTAACATTGTCAGCAGTAAATATGTTAAACTCGCTGTAATCAATAAAGCTTATATAATTAAAGTTCACTTGTGAAAGTGTTATGAAAACTAAATAAAAGACAATGCATTTTATAACTGGGTATTTATTTAATAGGTATTAGATATAAATCAATAATATTTTACATTATATACTATAGTAAAACATAGTAGGTTTACCATACTTACTTCAATTACTAAATATTGGTATGTAGATGTTATCCATTTTCTAAATGTTGAAAAATATATTCCATTTTGAATGGAATAGGTAATGTCTAATAATTCCATTGCTCACAGAAATATGTTTAAAATATACATTAATGTCGATGGTTAACAATACAATAATAAATCGAATCGAGTATAAAGAATGTATTATACATTAGTTACTACTGAACAAAGCTAATAAAACAACAATAAATAATAGTAAAGACAAAACATGATATTGTTATTTGTTATTCGTTGTGGTTGTTATTAATGGTTTTTTGTTAAATTTCGTATCAGCTATCAGTAAAATAACTGAATTAGTAATGATAGTAATTCATGTATGATGATATGAATTATCAAACATATGTTTATTTATTTATATCATAGAACATAAATGTTCTATGCTTATATTTATAATAAAATTACATAATAACCACTTATAGTCTATGTAATAATCTTAGATAATACATATTTGCCATGCCATGTGGCATCATAGTATCATACACATTTATGTTTTATATACTATACAAAATGCATTTTGTAATTCTTCAATAATATAAAAAAATTTTATTTTTACTTCTTCCCAATTAAATTGTTGAAATTCATTTCTTTTTTACAACAAACAAAATGATCTAATTTTTTTTCATAAATATGCTTGTAAAACAACTTTAATTTAACTGAAAATGCTTTATAATATCAGGGTGAGTTTGAGTGTCATTCCCATTGAGTGTGTTTGACATTAAGGTCGCCACCTACGATAAAGTTATTACCAAGGGAGTTAAAGAATTCCTCAAATAATACTGGAGAGATGGTTTTGTTAGGAGGGCAGTATGCTGCCGAAATAGAGATAGGAGAGTGGTCTAGGGTAATTTGGATGGTGAAGGATTGTATCTGGGGTTCATTTAGACGTTGTGGAAGAGAAATTGTGGATCTAATAATTATCGCCACTCCTCCATGTGTACGGTACCGTCAGGGTGATTTGACCTGAGTAATGTGTAGTCAGGAACAGAGGCGGTTTGACATTTTTCAGTTGGTGGTTCAAGATTAGTAAATACCACCCACCCACCTACAAAAAAAGTCAAACTACATAACCTTACTTAATTTTATAATTTTTTGACGATTATTATTTATACTAAAACTTGCTAAGAAATTTCAATGTTTTGATATGATTAGTACCGAATTATAAATAACCAATCAAACAATTTAACATTAGAAATAAAAATATATAAATAATAATATAGTTTAAAATAATTTAAAAACTATTTTTAAAAAAGCTATTTTAAAAACTAGGTTTTTTTTTGTTTTGCTTAGTAATAACATTGATTATAGAATAGACTATTCTATAATCAATGGTAATAATTTATTTTGAAGGCTCCCCAAGAATTTAACTCTAGATCCGCTACTGGTTAATACGTGACTATATTTTCATTATAAAGCTGTATATAAGTTAATCGTTAATGCAGTTAATGTATTCTATTCAACCTTTGGTGATTGTATCTATTTACTGCTAGCAATGACTTGGCTATCAAATTATCATTTTCATATTACCACCTAAGACCAGGTAACCTAAACCAAGTCCACATCTATTAAAATGACACCCACCCCAAAATTATTGGTGGTTCAGTGAACCACAAAATGCATGATCAAGCCTCCTCTGGTCAGGAATATGTATTTTTGTTTGGTTAGTGAGGTGTGTTTCGGATATTAATGCTATGTCTATACGTATATATCACAAAATGTGAGAGATCGGCTATTTGGTTATGAATACCATTGGCATTCCAAAGGAGAAGAGCAGGAATTGAGAGAGTGGAGTATTATTTGTCATTTTGAACTACAAGTTTGGTTAGGACTGTTGTAAGGAGGGAAAGTAGTGGATTTTTAATAACTTGGAAGTCATTGATAAATTTAGATAATAAGTTACCTGTGTTTAATTGATTGTTATTGTCAGATTTTGGAAGTTCTTGGTTAGGTAAGGCATAAGTTCTACTTTGAGAGGATGAGGGGTTGGATTCCGCTGAAGTGGCCTTCACTGTGATTTTTGGATTGAAATGATTATTAATTGACGTTAGTTGAGTGATTCTTGAATTTGGATTGCGACGTTTTTGAAGTTACTTGTGAATTTGGTATCCTTTATAGTTTGCAGGATGTGCGCCTTGGTATAGTACTCATTTGGCGGGAAGATTACGAGGTTTTTGACATTCTGAGGTGATGTGATGTTCAGCATTTTGGTGCATATGCACAATAAGTTTTTGTGTAGCCGTATTCCCGACAGTTAAGACATTGAACTAGATCACATTTTTTATATGGTTCTTCAACTTTTACCTTGGTATGGAGCATTTTATTTTTGTGTTGTTTTGTAAGACATTCATGATTTGTCGCACTTGAAAACCGATTTTTTCTAGGGCTGTTATAATTTCTGATTGGTTGGTTGTTGGATGGAGGTTTCTTAATACTATGCGGTAGGCTTTGTCCTCTTGCATTTGGTAGGTATAAAATTCGGCTTCTGCGTTTTATAAGAAGTGGATTATTGCTCTGTAGGTTTGTGGATTTTTCGTCTGAACTTTAAGATTGTTGACGGTTGATTTAAATGAGAAGTTTTCAGGACCTACAAGGTCTATAAACTGAAAGCGTAAGCTTGTAAAGTCTTAAACTCCTTTGACTATAATGAGAAGGGGTAGATGTATGTGATTTTTTCTTGTTGGAGGTTCGTTTCGGGGTTATTTACAACTGCATCTAGGTTTAATGTAATTGTGTCAGTTTCAATTAGTTTGGTTTGTGATAGTACTTCAAATCGATTTTTTAATATAAATAGTTTTTTATTTCTGTTGATAACTATGGTTGGAGAGTTAGGTTCTGAGGAACTTGAGTGATTTCTTTATATTTTATTTCTATATGAGTACCTATTACCTATAATTTTTAAAATGTTTAATTGAATAATTATTATATACAATAAGAATATTGTTTTTCAAATCATAATTTATAATTTATAGGCTACAATCGTAGGATATCGTACAAGAAAAGTTTTATATATGGGAGTAAAAATTAAGTTTTGTACAACTAGTGCTAGAACGAATATTGGGGAAAAGCCTAAAATTCATGAATGTTTTAAAACTTGGAAATCATCTGTTGGTTCATCATCTATGGAAGTTGCAATAGTTGTTAACGGATTTAAAGAGCATTATATTTACTACATAAAAGATTACTCAAGTATAGTCCTATTAAAAAATGCCCATCAATAAAATTAGAAGTGAAGCGACAAAATGAACTAAGAAATAAATCTTACAGAAGAAAATTGAAATTTCGTTATATATTATATAAATTATTTACGGAATCGGTTTAAAATAATAGTTTTTACAATTCATGTTACGATTGATTGTAAAAATCTAAATACATATATTTATTTAGGTTGAAATTATATTCATATCTATTACTTATATAAGTATAAGTTTTCTGAAGCTATTAAAATATATGTCTTATTTTTGTTTGTTAATTTGGTAAAGTACGTAGTTTATTCATTGAACTGTATTCATTTCAGTTCAGTGTCTACCTTAGCGGTATATGAATACTTCACGAGTTATTTTGTATATGAAATGCCATCTAGCTATCTCATAGCTGCCCCTAAATATTGCCTACATGCATCTTCACATACACAATTTCTTATCACAAAATGTTGGTAAAAATCATACACGTATACATCATTATAACACTATATTACTAAAGTCACTACATCAGCAAACTTGGTATTTTAGTAAAAAAATAATAATTAACATTAGTGGTTTTTCGTCACTAATGACTTATTTTATAATTTATAATAATATTAAATATATTTATGTATATTGAATTTGATATAAGGTGTATACGAATGTTAAAAAATAATGATTTTTCATAAGCTATTATTATTATTATTTCCATTTTTTATAGTTTCACATCATAAATTATTAGCCCAATATGCACCAGCACCACCGGGTGTTAATCCACAATTGTATCAACAACAACAACAACAACAACAGCAAGTGAGTGAACAATTATAATCAAACTTATGTCATTATAAATTATAATTTATTGGTAAATTTATTGCTAGTCATTTAATTCACATTTTTCACATAGGTACCAATTCAACATTTGCCTCCACAGCAAAATATGCCTCAACAAGTACCTTACCAACAGCAACACCAACAGCCACCACAGCAGCAGCATCAACAACATCACCAACCTCAACAACAAAAACAACAGGTAATTAATAGTTGCAATTGAAGTAGAATTATTTAATATTATTTTAGATTCTGAGTAAAGTAAGGAATTATTGAATTTACAAAGAGTTTTTTCCTTTTATGTATTTGAAAACATTTTTTCGGATAGAAATAATGGTCTGATTACTATAAATAGGATATGCTTTCCGTACCAAATTTGATCTAGTTGGTTCTTTATTTAACTCATTTTTCAAATTTCCCACAATTATTTCTTCGAGAGAAGAAAAACTACCAAAAAATGGCAGAAAATCAACAAAATTACGATTTTTGTTATTTTGAATTTTCTTATTTCATGATTACTTCTTGAATTTTGATCGTAGGGACTTGAAATTTATTTTAAATATTTACTTAGGTAATTTACACTCGTGGTAAAATTTTGGAATAGATTATCTGTATAATATATTGTAATAAATTGAGATTCGCTCAGAATCGTATTTTATAATTCAATATCATTGCATTCAAATTTTAATTATAATAAACTATTAATTTCTCCGAGGACCGAAGGTCTAAAATTGACCTTCTTGCTTTTTTTTAGATATGGAAATAATTTTCATCATAATAATATAATTTTTAATAAATAAATAATTCATTGGTACTATATATTTATAATTTTCATTGAATACAAATTAAAGTTAAAAAACTAATTGTTTTCAAATAAAAATTATCATGTATTGAACTATATTATTATATTCTATGATTATTTACTATTACTTATTAATATTTTAGGGACATGGTCATGGTGCCCAAGGACATCAACAACAAGTGTTACATTCATCAAACATAGCAGAAGAAACTGAGTAATTATATTTTAATGTTTTTAGGTATTCATGTACTCAAGAAAATTTCTAATTTAATCATTATGTTGTTATTATTTTCATAGGCATATAAAAAAACATTTAGATTTACCAACATTAGACACAAGTAAAATGTCTGAACAAGAATTACAATTTCATTATTTTAAAATGCATGATGCAGATAACAACAACAAATTAGATGGATGTGAACTCATAAAATCACTTATACATTGGCATGGTAATTTCTTAATTTAACATAACATAATTGCTAAGTATAAATAGCAAATAACAAGCATTGGTAACTATACCAGTGGTAATTACACTAGTGTCATGTAAATTGGTTGCTATAAAATGAGTGTTTTGAACATACAGTTATTTTGATTTTGGTCAATGTACTCATTTAAATAAATTATATTATGCTTATGTCATAGGATCTGTGTGTAGAATTTTTTTTTTTTACAGATTTGGTCCAAATAAATTGTGTGTTAGGAACTCGATAACAAAATCAACTGAATATGAAAATAAAGGGTGATTTACTACCAACTCTCTAGCATATTTATTTAGTAATTGTAGGCCATATTCAAGATATTTTCATAAAAATAACATAATTTATATCATTAATATAAATTAATTATTTTCAATTTTAATAGAATTCTAAAGGATAAATGACAAATAATATATGATAATATCTTTATACATTTAAAAAAAACATATTGACTGTTTGTAGGCTAATTGGCGTAAGCAACCATTTTTTGAAATTCACTTTTTACCATTTTGCGCTTATGCAACACTGAAGAAAGGCATAGATAGAACACATTCTAGTATTAAAATTATGAATAGAATCATCTGTGAAAATGTGAAATGAGTTGTAAGTGACAAAACTTATATTATATAATTAAAAAAAAATAATAAATTTTTTAGTAAATAAATTTAGAACAACTTATATCATACATAAATAGCTTTTGAGTTCTACTGAATAATTTGGGTTTTGGTGTTTATGCCAATTAGCCTGCAAACAGTCAATTTGTATTTAAATACATTTAATTTTTGAAATTTATGTATACAATTTTAGGAAATTACAACTATTATTGACTATTTTAAAAATAATTAATAAAACATTAATAAAAAAAAAAAAAAAAACAACAACAATAAAATGATAAAAACAAAATAATTTTTTCTCTTATACTAAAATACCTAGTAGGTACCTATTTATTTAATCATTCTTGCTAATAATTACTTTTTATGTCATATCATTAAATTTATCGGAGAGTTGATTTTACAGGTCTGACCATATAAGTAATCGCCATCGGTCTTATAAAATTACCAATTAAAATGTTTAGTTTAAACGTAAATTATTTTTTAAAAAATGATACTATTTTTCTCTCTAATTATCTTAATAACAGCATGTATACTCAGTTAAGATGTTTTTGCTACTTTCTTCAAATCATTGTCATTTTAATTTTGTTATATCAATTATATGATTATGCATTACAAAACTTATCATTATTTGTATGTACACAAACACAACAATCAAGTTCTTAGTATTCATTAAATTTCTAATAAAAATTCACTAAACAAAATGATTAAAAAACATTTTTTGTCTTGAAAAATAATTTATAAACATAATATTGTTATTTAATTCACTAATTAAACTAATTAATACTTTTATAAAACATATTCTACAATACACATAACAAAATAAAAACCCTAGAAAAATTTATATATTTAAAAGATATTAATTTTATCACTCATTTTACAATGACCATTTTCTGTGATATTACCATGAACAATTTACATAAATTAAAGGAGCTCATTAGAATGATGTACTATAAATATATTATCTTTTTTAATTTTAATACTTTAATAAAGTTCAAGGTGGTCATGATCCCGAAGCAGGTGGTTCACCTCCACCAGAAAAAATATTTACTGATGAAGAACTAATGCAACTAATCGATCCTATACTAACTATGGATGATACAGATTTTGATGGTTTTATTGATTATCCAGAATTTGTCATTGCTCAAAATAAAGCAGGCAGTAATCAGAAACAATCTGTATAAAATATAAACAAGTTTATAAAATGTACTTTTTTGATTTTGAATTTACTATTACATTACTTCCAACAAGGTATTATTGTGTAATTATATTGAACAAATATTCATACATTAATATTAAATAAAGTTAAATGCATATTTACATAAAAAATGCACATTATACCAAAATTTATACATTTTGTTTTATTTTAAAAATATTTTTAAATAAAATCATGTAAATTTATTTTTATATACATTTGTTGAAGTAAAATTATGAAAAATGTTTTTTTAAACAATTTTAATAATTGGAGAAACCAAGCTCATTTTCAAATGTATAACATTGAAAGAACATATTTCTATTTGATGTATTAATTTTTATCTATAAATACTACTTATTTTTTTTACAAATATATTTCTTATTTTTTCGATATTTTAATTTACTCATTAACATTTCAACATTTTCTTCCACACATTCAGCTGGAGGTTTGTTAATTTTACGCACTATTGAATACAATCCAATCAATGTTAAACCTACATAAATTAATTTTGTTTTATTAAATAGTTAGTATATTGTGTATATATATGTAAAATGTTACTTTACCATTTAAAATGCTAGGAAAAACAATAAAGAAATTTAAAGTTGTTGATCGATAATGAATCGCTTCACTGAGATATAATACAATGGATAAAACCATAGACATTGCACCAATACTGACAATTCTAAAAGTTTAATTTAAAGGTTAACAAAAATTATATTTTGTATTGCAATTGAAATATAAACACACATTGAGTATAAAATTGATTTACTTAATTACTTACGGCTTATAATGAATAAATAATGAGCAATGTATTAAACATAAAGCTTTTAAAAGTGAAAACATTCCCAATACTCTTGGTAAAGTTGAATCTTCTGTAAATAATATATAATATTTTTTTAACTTAAATAATTAAACAAATTATAAAACATGATGCTAATCATTATTCTTAAAATATTAGAATATAAATCTAGAATATGTATTTTATAAATATTATATTATAACTTAATATAAATATAGACCATTATTTTTATTTTTTCATTTATAGAATATACTTGATTTATTTTAAGATTGATAAATAAGATTAAAAACTAGTTATATGCCAAAATTACTTCAATTGTTTTAATGAATACTTACACTTTTCTAGTAGGATTTTTTGAAACATCAACTAAATAAAATAGTGTTTATTTCAAAATTAAAAAAAAATTAAGTAGGCTGTGTTTTACCATATTTAACATCCATAAATATAGTCAAGTTATAAAATTTAATATATATATATCAAGTTTGAAACTTGATATAAACATGAATACTTCTCTTATAGACAGGTATATTTTCAATTTAATATACCTCATCTAAATATTTTTATAAAATTTGACAAATAGATAATAGTTTATATTAATTATCTTGCTTTAAAGTACTATACTCTTCAAAAATTACCATGGCATAGCCTTATTTAGGGTCGGTAATACTCCTATATAAATATATAATATGGTCAAATTATAAAATATCCTTTTTTTTTTAGAAAAATATTTGTACCATGTATAAAATGTTCATCTGCTTGTAAATTTGTCTGTGTTCCTATAATACATTTGTTTTCAAAAAATGATCTGAATGTTACACCAAGATCCATGAAAGCCACAAAGGCTAACCATCCTCGAAAAGTATACAAAATTTTGTCTTCCACCATCTTTCAAGTATAGCTACAACAATAGAATATGTTAAATGTTGCTTAAGTACAAATTTGAACAGTCTACTGTTAAAATACATAGTAATTGTTAAACTATACTTTTGCTTTTAAAACATGCAGTTTTCTATTGTTAAAAATTCTATTTAACTATACAGAATACGAAATATATTTTTGTATTTAATTAACGTTTAACATAGTTAATTCTAGTCTAATAGATTAATTAATTGTTATTACTATTAGTTATTTTCGTTGTAATGAAAATAATTAGCCTGTAGAAAAAACTTCAGCATTTGGTTTCAGTATCATAATTTAACAGCACGAATTATTATTATTTACTAGAAAAACGAGCTACCTATTGAAATTAGATTTATTACAATGCATTTAAATTAGTGAAATTGAATGTCTATTGACTTAAGCAGACCCTGTCATCCTGAACGTAATAACGCATCAAACATCTGCACAGTGCACGTAATACGTGACCGTAATATGAGAAATGAGGATGTATAAGGGCAGTTGAACCAGAGAAAACATAATAGAGTCGACTTATAAGCAAACAACACCTAAGAAAGTAAGAACTTAATTTTATAGAAAATGGTAAATCAAATTAACAAACGCCGTGATGCAACTATTGTACCAATTATAGAATAAGACTAAAACCATACTACTACACCAACACCAGTTAACTACTTATAATACCTACCAGCATTGATTATAGAATAGTCTATTCTATAATCAATGCTACCAGTAAGTTCATGAAAGAAAATTGGTATGCTGACAAATAAATCCCGCGTCATTGAGGTCCCCGTAACCACTTTGATAATAATATTGTTATTCGGGTAGGGACAGGGTTGGGGGCAGTTGACCGAGGACTCGATTTGGGGACAATCAGATCTCTAGATCCGTGATCCCCATATATATTAAAGTAATAGTTATTATTTATATACTATTATTACTTTAATATCTATGGTGATCTCGAGTCATTTAATACCACTGACATTTTGAGACCCCGGTCTGTAAATATATTATGGCGGTGTTTTAAAATTTCCAAATGGAATACCTATAAAAAAGTGGCAATGTCGATTGTGGACGTTCCTCCTTCATCCCTTGGTTCCTCGGAGAAATTAGTGGTTTATTATACTTAAGATTTGAATGCAGTGGTATTGCATTAGAAATACGATTCTCAGCGAAACTCAATATATTACAATATACTATACTAATAATTCATTCAAAAATTTTACTTCACTTGTATACTACTTCTATTACTAATGATAATACCTATGTTAATACTCAAAAAAATTTTCAAGTCCCTACGATCAAAACTCAATTAGATATCACGAAATTAAAAAAATTTAAATAACAAAAATCGTAATTTTGCCGATTTTTCACCATTTTTTAATAGTTTTTTTTCTCCCAAGGAAACACTTTTGAGAAATTTGAAAAATGAGCTAAGTAAAGAACCAACTAAACGTAATTTTCTACTAAAAGCATTACCGATTTGTGGTAATCAGACCCATTATTTCTACCCGAAAAAATGTTTTCATACGTCAAAAAAAAAAGTAGGAAGGTCAATTTTAGACCTTCCTCCTTCATCCCTTCAGTCCTTGGAGAAATTAGTGGTTTATTATACTTAAGATTTGAATGCAATGATATTGCATTAGAAAATACGATTCTGAGCGAAACTCATTACATTACAATATGCTATACTGATAATCCATTCCAAAATTTTACCACGTGTGTAAATTACGAATGTAAATATTTTAAATAAATTTCAAGTTCCTATGATCTAAACTTAATTAGTTATCAAGAAATAAAATAATGAAACCGCAATTTTGCCGATTTTCAAGAACTTTTACTTTAAAAGCTTTTGAAAAAAAATTATTAGTCACGATTATCACAATATTTTGTAAAAATATTAAGTTGTATATGTCTAGACTTCGATAAAATTTTCAAACCAATTAACCAAAAATTGCAGGAAATATTAAAAATTTTTGGAAAAAAAGCCAACACTCTATACTTAGTCAAAAAAATCAACCATTCGTTTCTAAATTTTTTCTTGTAAAGAAGTTCACCTAGTAAATACTCAAAAAAATTTTCATGACACTATGATTAAAACTCAATTCGATATCACGAAATTAAAAATTTTTAATTTCTGAAACGTTATTTTGCCGATTATTCGTCTTATTTAGAAGTTTTTCTAAAGTTTTCTCCTAAGGAAAAGCTCTTGAGAAATTCGAAAAATGAGGTAAATAAAGTACCAACTAGAATACTAGATGCAATTTGCTACCGAAAATATAACCTACTTGTGGTAATTGGACCATTATTTCTACCCGAAAAAGTATCTTCATACATAAAAAAAAACTATCTTAATATTCATTTTTACTAAAATTATTTAAATTTTAGAAGCTTATAAAATAAAGTTGAAACATATGTTTTTCAAAATATTTTGTAAAAAGATTAAGTTGTATATGATTAGACTTCGATAAAATTTTCAAAGTGATAAACAAAAATCGCCAGAAATATTAACATTTTTGGAAAGAAGTTTAAAGTTCTATACTGGGCCAAATAATCAACCAATCCGTTCCAAATTTGTACCACACATGTATATTACCTATGTTAATACTCAAAACAATTTTCAAGTCCCTACGAAAATATAAACTCAATTAGTTATCACGAAATTTAAAAATTTTATATAACAAAAACCGTTTCATATAATCTGTGGTAAAACCAATACATTCTTTGCTTCGCTCAGAATTTAAAATAAAATATACCAATTGGCCAATGGTCATTACTATTGAACCACAGGATCTCAAGCTTTGACTTTTATATGTATAAATAGGTTATTCTCATAACTTTATTATATTATTTTACAGTATCTATAAATATTTGAAAAATAATTCAGCCCATAAAGAAAATTATAAGTAATTAAGTATTATGTATTAAGTAATTATGTAGTCTATAATATATTATATTATCTATATTAATAAACTAATAATTATAATAATAATAGTAATAATAATAATATATTTTATATACCTACGACCATGACCTACCTAATGCATAATAAATATATATTTTAAATTTTTATTGAGTTATAAAAATCATAGATAAAATATGTTATAGGTAGGTTTTATTTGATATATTTTATTCTTTGATTTTTGATAACACTTATCTTAGTTGTGCTTTAGAATAACACGTGAGTATCCGAACATTTTATTTGGTCAGAGTATGACTAAATAACTATGTAAAACCACAGAATTACGATTAATGATCATATAAAACGAATTTTATAAAACAAATTGTGAATAATAATGTCGAATTACTGATATTCCTGATTTTATATTCAAAAATTAATTGTTAATAAATTATTATGTTAAAGAAATATTCAAAGTATAGTTAATGTCTAGTGTGATGAATTCGTGATCGCAATGAAAAAATAATTTAAAATCGAATTATTTATACTATTGAAATAGTTTTATTATTATATTAAATTAATTTAAATAATAATAGATATAAACATGAAAAATAAAGTTTTTTTTGCAAAGAATAAAGTGCCGAAAAAAGTGAATAATCGACGTGGAAGACTTATTATTCGAAATCTTCCATTTAGTGTAAGTCTTTAAATGGATTTAATTTTTGGGTATGGTTTTCGTTACTTATACAATTCATTTTAAATTAAATAAGTAATGAAATAATGTAGGTATAAATTATTTAGGTCTACCTATATCAAATTCATAATATTGCATGAAACTTTTTTGATGAAAATTTTAATACAAGAAAGTTTTATTTATTTATATATCAATTTTTCGTCGTGAATTATCTCTTTCACATCAGTGCTGCAACTAAGTTATGCAGGGTCCGAGTGTGAACTATTATTTTGTTATAATATCCATTTATTTGGGGCCCTTGGAATCCCATATAGAGTTGTTTTGGTCTTTACGTGAGGTGCTATACACCCTTGGTCACCCCACTAGTTGTGGCGCTGCTCCCAATATACATTTATAATTTGTTTATTTTGCTTAAATCTTAATACGTTATGACACAATTTTGATATAGAAAAAATATAATTTTTTTTTTTTTATAGACAAATGAAGAACAATTAAAAGAACATTTTTCTAAATTTGGTGAAATAAATGATGTTAAACTTTTACAAAAACCTGATGGAAAACTTATTGGTTGTGGGTTTGTACAATTTGTTGTTAAACAAAATGCTGCTAAAGCCATTGCCCATACTAGTGGTAAAGATTTTTTTGGTAAGTATTATTTATTTGTATATCAATAATAACCAAAATTCATAACTTCTAGTTTTAAAAAACTTAATTATAAATACCAAAATATGCACTAAAAATAATAAAATTTGCATAAAATTCATCTTTTATGACATATACAACTTGTACTTTCTGTTAAAAATACTAATAATATAAATAATATAAATACTTAACTAATAGTACTTATAGTACTTAACTTTTTATGTATAACCTGTATATTTACATTTATTATTTTATTTATATATTATCTAATGTTTATTTGTAAAACATTTAGATTTACATTTTTATCCTATTATTTTTATCTTATTTGAAAAAAGTAACAATAGCAATT
Source organism: Eriosoma lanigerum (assembly GCA_013282895.1). Taxonomy (NCBI): domain Eukaryota; kingdom Metazoa; phylum Arthropoda; class Insecta; order Hemiptera; family Aphididae; genus Eriosoma; species Eriosoma lanigerum. The sequence continues at coordinate 50,741,169 of CM023358.1, forward strand.
CAAATATTTATTTAAAAAAATTTCACCTTAAAAATTACTTTGAATTATATAATGTTACTTTTTCCGGTCATTTAAAATAGCTAAAAGTAAAATCATAAATATACATCTTACTTATTAATATGCTGCAATGCAAAATAAAATCATTTTGCCAAACTAAAGAGTAACAATGTTTAGGTTTAAAATGAAATACGAAAAAATTTGTATCTTTATGTTATATTATTCAATTGTATATTTAAAAAAAATAAATATTTTCTTTTGGAAATATCAATAAAAGTAGTAAAATAGCAAAATTTGGCTAAGAAATGTGCAAAATAAAATTACATGTATTACTTATTAGTGATTGGAAACAAATTTATTACTCACTTAGACATCTCTATTATGTCTAAAAATAAATATGCTAATGGTATAACTAATGAGCCCTAATAATAATATAGTTCAAAATACAAGTATTTAAAACAATATCAAATTTACATTTTGTGATATTTGTATTGTTATACATATTTCTATTGTTAATTTCTATTATTTAATATTATGTTAATTAAATATTTTTAAAAGGTCGATCTATTGTTGTTGATTGGGCTATACCAAAAAGTAAATATGAATCCATTCATACCCCCAATGAAAATGAAAAAATAACTTTAGTCAAGGAAGAAACAGCTTTAGAAACTATTAATGAAGAACAAGAAATTAAAGAGGAAATTGTATCTGATGATCAAGACGATATAGAAAAACCTACAAAAACTGTTGAAGATTATCTTGTTCTTGATACTACAAAAATTAAAGAAGATAATTTAGTTGATTTTGAGACTATAGACTATGAGTGAGTTATAAAATTATTTTTAATCTCAATCTTGAGTGATTATTAATAAAATTTTCTATTCAATTTTCTAGAAATGGTATTAATAATAAAAGAAAAAGTAATAATGATGATCATGATGAAAATGAATCTGTAATTTCAATAGAAAAGAAAAAACGTTTTAAATCTCATGATGTCAAAGAAGGTTTAACAGTATTTTTTAAAAATGTATCATTTAGTGTTAAAAACCATGAACTGAAACAATTTATGAAAGAACGTTTTGGACCAATTTACTACGCACTTGTTTGTGTAGATCGTTTAACGGAACATTCAAAAGGAACTGCATTTGTAAAGTTCAGAGTAAATTATTGTTTAATAATTAAATTTCTTGAAAATGTAATAAATAATAATTAATGATAATAAATATAAATTATTATTTATAATTTATTAATTACGATTTTGGTATAAATTAATATATATTTATGTATATTAAATTAAATTATACTTCATAACTAGTCTATTTCATATAAAAATGCATCTTGTCAACATGTTATTTCATTAGGAGGCATTGGTAGGAAGGCTAATTATCACTGGGAAAATGTTGATGACTGCTTAAAAGAATCAGTATGTTGTTTGATTGAGCCATTGGATAATTGGATCTCTGTAATTATGAGATCCAATTATCTCTGTAATGATGTATACATATTTGAAATAGACTAGATATATTTGTTAATATTCAATCTTATTAAGTACATAAAAAATATATACAATAATAAATGTATCATTTAGGATAGTAGCAGTGTAGAAGCTTGTATGTCTAGTACTCCTGAAGAGTTAACTCTAAATGGAAGTACAATGGAACCACAAATGGCAATTGATAAAGAAGTTTTAGATAAATCTAAAGATGACAAAATTACTCATAAAGATAATAGAAACTTATATTTAATCAAGGAAGGAGGTTTGTAATTTATTTACTTTAATAAAAAAATGTATTTTATTTAATAAACTTTTGAAAAAAATTTCTTGACTTGACTAAGAGTCTTTTGTAGTTGTAAACACAAGTACTTAAGTTTACTAGACTGTTATTGAAAAATAAATATAAAAACTATAAATATCTATCTATTATAAATATAATTTACTTACCTTATAACCTAATCTAACCTACTCCAATTTTACAACTTGATTCAACTAAAAATCAAAATAATAATACTCACCCAATTCTATTATTTAGACAGAATTTAACAAATAATTAATACATGGGAATATATTTTAGTTATAATTGCTGGTACTGCAGCAGCAAATGGTGTATCTGTTCATGATATGAACAAACGCTTACAATTGGAAAAATGGAAATCCCAAGTTTTAAAAAATTTGAACATGTTTGTTGCCCGTAATAGACTTATTGTTCACAATTTGCCGGCAGATATGGATAATAAAAAGTTAAAAGATTTATTAGAAAAATATTCTCGTCCTAATGCAGTTTTAAAAGTGAGTAAAATTAATTATTCATATATTACTTAATTATGATTAATTATATTATATTATATTATATTATATATATATATAATATAATATAATATAATGTGTGTGTACGCATTGGATACATACATTTTACCAGATTATACTAAATAAATAACCTTGTGAATATTATTATAAATTTAAAAAATTATATCCAAACTTAATTTATATTTTAATTAATTACATATTTAAAACAAAATCCCTACCGAATAAATAGGGATTTATTGTTAAATAGTTTCCGTTTAATCATTAACTAATAGTAACTTTTTTAATTAAAATATATTTATATATTTCAGGCAGTTGTTATGAGGAATTTAAAAAAAGTTGATCCTAAAGGAGTAGCTATTTCAAAAGAATATGGTTTTGTCACATTCAAAAAACACGAAGACGCATTAAATACACTCAGATCTGTAAACAACAATCCAACCATTTTTAATTCTAACAAAGTAATTTTAATAATATCAATATTTATTATTTTAATAAATTGTTAATTATGATAATAATACTATAATAATAAAAAACTAATTAATAGCATTCATTACTTTAGTAATATTATATTTTGTTGTTTTTTAAACATTTATTTATTGTCTTAAAGAATTATCTATCAAAATTAACAGTAAATATATTATATTTATTTATTTTAAAAAGAAAAAGGTTTATAAAATATAATGTGTTTCATAGCTAATTTAATAATAATTATAGAGGCCAATAGTTGCATTTTCTATTGAAAATAGACTTGTTTTACAAGCAAGGCAACGAAGAATGGATAAAAGTAAAATATGCAATCCATTATTTAATAAACAGCAACAAAATACTTTAACTGCTGAAAATAAAAAAAAACAGTTTAGTAATGAAAAAATTAACAAAAATAATAGAACTGTATTATCAAAAAAAGGAACAACAGATCTACCAGAGTATACTGGAATAACAGCAAAAGAAGTAATATTAAATACTTAAATACACAGTAAAATAAAAATTAATTTTTGTTTATTTTATCAGGGACATTTAGCAATTCGACCGAACTACAAATTAAAGATTCAAGCTGAAGCTCACCAAAAGAATGTTAAAACTAAGAAAAAAATCACAATGAAAAAGAAACGTGATCTTGCCATCCGAAATGAGAAAAAGCGAGAGCCAAAAGTATGCTTAATAACTAATTATTATAAAAACATATTGATATACATTTCATGTTATTGTATTTCAGTTAAAGAACACTAAGAAAAACCACAAGAAAACAGACTTATCATTTTCAAAATTAGTTAATAAATATAAAAATAAAATATCAACTCCAGAAACATTAAAGAAATGGTATGAGATTTAATGGAAAAATATATTATTTGTGTATCAAAGTAACAAAATTCTCTTTAAATTGAATAAATTATTTTTTTCAATAATCCATTCACTACTAAGTTTTTATTGATTAATTTTTTAGATAAAAAATATTTTATAGCTTTTATGTTTTCGTTGTGTAATTTTTAGTACTATAGATTTTTTATTTTAATGTCCGATAGATATACCTGAAATAGAGAGAAAAAAAAATCAATAATTTACCTTAATTATCATATTTAGTTCTGAAATTTTCCCCTAAAAAACCGCAGTTTTACATCCTATTTTTCTCTTTTAACAATATGCTATGCTATAAATATTTTAATAAGCTACTAATAAATAATTCACTATAGTATTTTTATCTGAATTGAAAATATGTGTTTTTTTATCATTATTGTATGCTGTACAATATACATTGTGTCCCAGATCTATTTACTAATTACAATATCTCCGCAAAAAATTGAAACATTCTTATACAATTTTTTTCAAATTATTCTTTAAGCAACAGACTATAATATTACTTCTATTTTTTTAAGTTTTAAAGTAAGAAAATTAAAAAAAATACTTTTTATTTATAATTTAATATGTTATACATTTATAGATACAAACATTAATTTTTCTAACATAATATATTATATATTACATATGTATAAAAGCAAATGATATTAATATCAATAATTTGAATAGTCAATTTCACTTGGCACCTCCAGTTTTTCATAAAAATAAATTCTACATACATTGAAAATGTGAAAAGTGTTTATTTTTCAATCTTATTTGGAATTTTAATTAGAAATACTATAAAGTAATGATACATATTTATAATCAACGTGTTATATTTTGGATGAAATATACTGATAAAATATAAAAATATAAAAATTAACAAATATATATATAATAATTATATGTATTGTATAAACTTAATGTAATTAGTTTCAAGTGCTAATATCAGATAAAAGTTGTTGAAATGATTGTTTCGCATAATATCTGTTAAATAAAATTATATAATAATTAGTAAGAAAGAAAAAACACTATATAGTTTAATATTAGGTTAAACTATTTAATCTTTTTTTTTTTTTTATTATTATTTACCTGATTGTTATCATATTATGTTTATTTGGGTATGCCAAACATAATGTTATACCATTTGAATGTATAGCATAATAGTTATACTTTTTCCCCATACTTGAAACTTCATTTGCCATTAAATCATCTAATTCATACAAATACAATTTAAACATAATAATAAAATGTATATTATTATAATATTTTGTAATATTAAAAGTAATATATATATATATATCATACCAGTCATAAAACGTGATGTAATTTTATTATAAAACTGCACTATTCCATTTTGTACATCACTTGACGAGTAATAATTTTGCACAAATTTGAACAAGTTTGTATTTACTGCAATATATCTAAAATTAATAAAATGTACATAATTTTAATAATTTTAATAAACTGTCATAACTATGATAGTAAAATAGTGTAATAGAATAAATATTTAGAGGTTAGTATGACTGGCACACAACATTAAGTTGCACTATAAAATAATTTAAGTTGTTTTTTATAAAAGTTTTATTTACTTCTACAAAAGAAAATCTACGAGAAGTGTATATGGACTTTATTTCAGTTTCATGTAATGAATACTCTATTCTTTAATTATTTATTTATTAAATGATGTAATTTACCCAGATGTTAATTCATATTTAGTATAATTAGGTCGAAAACAATTAATAACTGTTCTAAAACTTTTAGCTGCACTAATTTCAATATTATCCAAATTTGGTGTAGGTCCACAAATAGCTGCAGTCCATACACCTTGTACAATCATGCAACACACTAATCTTAAAAGAACCTAAAAAAATAATAAACATAATTTAAAAACAAAACTCAATAAAATTATTAGAGAATAGTGAAATCTTTATCCACATAATTCATTTAAAACAAGATTATACTATTTAAGTGCATATTAAATATACCTTAGTATCTGAACGAGGTAGAAAAATTGGTATATCAGCTGATGTAACTTGGTCATAACAATTAGCTAAAATTATTGTTACTAATAATTTTCTATCACTAATATGTAAGTCCCACCAATCTTTTGTAGCAGCACACAATTTTTTATCTACAATAACCCAGCACAAATCGCTGCAAATTGTTTCTGACCAAATATACAAACAATTCTATAAATTAATTAAACAATTATTTTATATTATATTCATTTAATTTTTGTAGAATAATATATATTTTAATTGAATAATATAGTTACATTTATCATTTTATTATCCTTCATTGACTGTAACTCAATTAAATTGATCAAATGTTTCTCAATTGTAACTGTTGTTAAATTTTTTAATATATAATCAATAATTGGTAAGCATGGCTAAACAAAAAACATATTAAATTAAATTTTAAACAGTTCAATAGTTATAGGTATACTATAAAAAAATATCAGTTATATATTATTGTCATTTTGAAGTTGTTTAACTCGAATTCCAAGTGCATACTTTTATTTCCCGTTTTATTCTATCTGCACTCTTATTATATATTGTTTCATCACCAATTATCATTTTAATTAGATTTGAAATAAGTTCTAAACCAGATTTTATTGTAGAATTGTTTAATTCTCCTATACCAGTCACGATTAAACTAAAAAATTCAAAAAATTATTTTCGCTACACAAAATTAAATATTCATAATATTTATAAAATAATATATTTGTTATTGCATGATAAAATATAATAAACATACCTATCTCCAATACCATGCCAAATAAAAGAGTGTTTATCTGTATGAATAGTTTTGAATTTTACATTTTGTATGTCTGCAAAAGTTATAACTGCATTTAGTGTTGAAAAAGTAGTAAATGGTACCTGAAAATATTATTGGCAATTAAGTATATTTTAAATCGAATATATAAACAAGTAACTACTTATTTTAAAATTCAGAATAAAACAATACCATTTATCATAAAAAAAAGATATATTTTATTATTATTATATTGAAAATAATATTTAAATTGATTAAAATGATTACAATTAACCAAAATAAATTGAACAAATAAATAAATGTTTAATTTACATATATTATATTTTAGTTAACAAATCTAAGACAATCATTATTATTTAACAAAATAATAATAAATTAGGAATGCGAAGTTATAGAGCGAAATGCAATAATCAATGCATGCAAAAAATCAAACTATGAATTTTATTTTAATGAATAATTTATTTAATAATATAAAGTATATAAGCCTATTGCTGTGAACAGGGAAAACAATTAGCCCTATAATAGACAATCAGATAATTGGTTAGGCTTAGGATTGGAATTCCTAAGTGTCTTGATAGATATTTATTTACATAAAAATAATCGCTTTATAATAGTCAATCTCAGTTATGAACTAAATAGATATATAAATCCTAATGGTGTCTTTGTAAATGTTTACTTTAATTTATCAAATGTTGCAAAAATCAATTTGTATGAATATAATTTATAAAAAAAAATTGTATTTAATTGTTGAGACTTATTTTTAAAGGGTCAAATACGATAGGTATACAATTTACTAGAAATGCATATAACATGCACAAATACACCAAAATATGCAAAATAAAATAATTCTAAAAAAACTCAAGTTATAGAAAAGTATTTTAGACAATTTCTATAACTTTTTATCTTTATTTATATTCAATTTTAGGTAATTATTTATTTAATTGTCGCTATATGATTATATCGTACATAATATTATTTTAATATTTATCATTTTAAATTTCACTTACTGAATCTGTATTACTATGTTTTCTATAAAATATGGGGATACCACCATTTACTGTAGTACATACAACGTCAAACATTATATGTGTTGAATACTATACTAATATTATATATAATTAATAGGTTATTATATATAATAAATATGTGTATAACAATTATTTATTTAAATATCAATTTCATTTTCTACATCAAAATTTTGAGTTTAATATTTAATGTTTATGTTTTTTATTTTGAAATTTGAATCATTATCACTTAATGTTTATATTCCTTATAGATAATATATTATATTTGGATAACTGTGGTAAATTATGATACGATTGGTACTACAGTACCACTGATACCAAGTACCTATGCCCTGTACACACTGTTTAACAACCAGATAGACGACAATATAGGTAGATGCATCATAACCTATAAAATTCTTTTCGGACATATTTGCCGTTCATTTTCTTCACTCGTGTCTCTCGGTAAGTACTTTATAGTTTTTATTGTAATTTTCCACATCCACGTTTTAACTTTTGTTTTTATGATTACATTTTGTTTTAGTGTTTCTCGTTTTTAAACACACACAATATGTCTTCAAAAGTATCTAAAGATACTTTGTATGAGGCTGTCAACGAAGTGTTGACTCAGGCCAAAACCAACAAGAAAAACTTTTTGCAAACTGTTGAATTGCAAATTGGTCTCAAAAACTACGACCCACAGAAGGACAAGCGTTTCTCAGGCACCATCAAGTTGAAACACATTCCCAGGCCAAAGATGAAGGTGTGCATTTTGGGTGATCAACAGCATTGTGATGAAGCCGAGGTAAATACTTTCTCTTGGATATGATAGTTCTTTTAAAATTATCGTTATAATATTTATAATTTATCAATAAAAGCCTAGTGATACTTTATAAATTTATAATGTTTTATGTAAATTACAACATAATACTTTGTTTAGGTAAATAAAGTGCCGTTCATGGACGTTGAAGCCTTGAAAAAGCTCAACAAGAACAAGAAATTGGTTAAAAAGCTGGCTAAAAGATACGATGCTTTTTTGGCTAGTGAAGCTCTTATCAAACAAATCCCACGTTTGTTAGGACCCGGTTTAAATAAAGCTGGCAAGTTTCCTGGTCTCTTATCCCATCAGGAATCTATGAACATGAAAATAGATGAAGTTAAGGCCACCATTAAATTCCAAATGAAGAAGGTTTGTGTTATTTATATAATTTGTGTTATTTGTAATTAATATTTTGATACATTTTTAGGTATTATGTTTGTGTGTTGCTGTTGGGCACGTTGACATGAAGTCTGAAGAATTGGCCCATAACATTCATCTTTCAATTAACTTCTTAGTTTCATTGTTGAAGAAACACTGGCAAAATGTTAGATCACTGCATATTAAGTCAACAATGGGACCACCACAACGTTTGTACTAATGTGTTAACTTAATTTTTTATTATTTTAAATAAAGATCACATTATTAACAAATTAGAAAAAATAATATTTCATTTAAAATCCTATATTTCATTTTTTTTTATGTGTTAATATTTTGACTTAGTTTTTTCTATATCCATTAATGTAATTGTGGTGTCATTAGGCATTTTTAACAAACTTATTGTCAGAGAAAAAAGTAGGCATGCCATTTCTATTGTTTTAATTAGTTTTAACATTGCTTTGTTTCCGATTTTAAATGTCAAAAGTTTTAAAGATTTTCTATAACTGGTATGTTACACATTTTCCCCAATTGTAGTTGGGTGATAACATGTGAGTAATAATAAAATGGCATATTAATAAAACTTCTTTCAGTGGTAATATATTTAAACTTTAAAATATACCCATAAATTATAATTTGGTGCTAGTAAAGAACATAATGTCTTAAACTTGTTGATTTTATTTTATGATGAAGATTTTAACATTTAATCTGAAAAAGTTTTACCCCTAAACTATGTTTTAAATAAAAATGACTATAGTTTTGAGTCACTTATAAAGAAAAATGATAACACTATTATTTTTGTAACACCGGTAATTGTATTAATGAGTAGTAATAGGGTCAGGAACATTTACCAGTCTAGTTGTTACATAACAGACTGATCTAAACATTTTGTTTTTAACTGCCCAAAGGTTTTATTGCAATAGTACTGTGATTCATACGATGATTATCATATATAATATTTTAATTTTGGATGTAAAATAAGTATTTTAGTAATAACGTAACTATTAATTTTAAAGTCCCCAAGGATAACCTATATTACTGCCTATGGTTATTTATGAGTGGGTATGCGGTTTTATCGCCTCTATAATATATTGTTCAATTGTCCTGATGAAATAATTTACTATTATTGGTAAATTATTAAATAATTAAATAATATTTTTATATTATGCATAATGACCTGATAAAAACCTTGCACACTCGAAAAAACTAATAAAATGAAGCCTTTGATTAAAACATGTTAACAAACAAGTATGAAGACTTATTTTGAGGCCGATTTTTTTTTTCAATCATATATTTATATATATTTTATAATATAATATATTAAAGTCTGAACAAAGCGAAGAATATATTGGTTTTAAAATTATGTTTTAATTTTTTTTTATTTTATGTTTGAAAATACATTTTTGGATAGAAATAATGGTTTGATAAGTACAAAACAAAGGGTAAACATTTTGGAACAAATTGGTTGATTTTCTGACTAAATAAAGCTTTGAAATTTTTTTCAAAAATTTTAAAAAATTACCTGTAATTTTGAATTAATCTGAAAATTTTATAGATGTCTACTTATTTTGTATACAAAATATTAAAATTGCAAGTTATAATATTAAGGAATTAAAAATTATATTTTATGTTTTTAAAAGCCTGAAAGCATGATTTCGGGTAGAAATAATAATTCAATTACTTCAAGTTTGGGATGTTTTTGGTAAAAAATTGCATCTAATTAGTACTTTAATTAGCTCATTTTTCAAATTTCTCAAAAGTTTTTCCTTTGGAGAAGAATAACTACCAAAAAATGTCAGAAAATTGGCAAAATTACGATTATCGTTATTTTAAAGTTTTTATTTCATGATAACTAATTAAGTTTGATCGTAAGAATTACAATTTTTTTCAGTATTCACATAGGTAGTATACAAGTGAGATAAAATTTAGGAATGAATTATTAGTATAGTGTATTGTAATATATTGAGTTTCGCTCAGAATCGTATTTCATAATTGCAATACCAAATCTTAATTTAATAAATCACTAATTTCTTAGAGTTACCGAAGTGACGAAGGAGAAATGTCCTAAATCGATCTTCCTTCTTTTTTTTTATAATTATTTTAAAATCAAATTAATTTTCGACATTAGTATAATGTTTTACAGTCTTTGGTGGGGCAATCGCCCCCCCCCCCACCACAACTATGTGCCTTATTTACATTTCAATATTAATGATAAATCGTAAAAAGTGAAACCTGAATTAGTATTTTGCACATTTCAAGGTTACTATTCATATTTAATAAATATTGTATGACCAGCTGGGTCGTATATATACTTGCCGCCCCTGGGCATCACAATTTTCCGCCTAAAAATCGCATATTTTTTTAAGTAAAACAAAAAAAAAAGTACCCTTATTCTTTTCAAATATAGGTAGAAATACCTACATAATAAAATTATGAAATGCACAAAAGATTTAAGAAAAATAAATATATAAAAAATTATATTTAAAACCATCAATAATTTTTTTATAAATAAATGTGGACTAAATGACCTTAGTTTTACATAAAAAAAAAAATATTGCATGAAATTGATGGTTTAGTAAAAACTTGCCGCTAAGGGCAATATGGGACCGTTGCCTGTAACATTAAATATGGGGGTTTACCAAAATTGTAATTATATTTTTTAAAATCCAGTCAATATGGGATTTTATCTTATATCAAATACAAAAAGTTTTGTTGTAAGGCTCCAATTAACCAAAAAAATCACCATTCATCTGAGGTCTGCCATCTTGAATTTTGTGTGAAAATATGAAATTTTATGGTTTTTCAAAAATATCTTGAACACAGGAAAATACATGACAAAATAGATAGATAGTTTGTTTTATCATAGGTAAATATAAATAAACTTTAAATTATAGCCCATAAAATTTCCAATAAAAAAGTTTAAATCTGTTATTAGAGTATGTTTAATTGATAAACGACAAAATTCATCCGTTCGTCATAATGTTACACTGTGCGTTATAATAATTGGCGACCTTATATATAGGCAATATATCCACCGATAAACATATAATTTATCTTTATTACTGTGTGTAACTAAATTAAATACAGTTATTAAAGTATTATTGACTATTTCAATATAATAGTGAAAATATTACAAAATGTTTAACAATTGTATAATACTTATACACAAAAAACAATACAAATAGATTTAATATTATTTATATTTAATAGGTATATACATAGACATAATTTTAGAAGAAATACTTTAGGATATAACAAATTTATATGAATTCCAAATAAAATTAACATTTAAAGTTTATAAATAAACTGTAAATATTATTAATAGTATGGCTCACATTTATTGGACCTAATGCAATTAGAATTAAAATTAAAATATGCTGCTCAAACATTAAGTTCTTCAACTTCCGATTCTCTTGATTTTGTAAATAATATTAGATTGATTATATTATACAATAATCATTGTATTAAATTACAGACTTTTTACTGTTATATAGTATAGAAATATTCAAATATGTGTATTAAATACATTCATTTTTTTTTTTATAAATGCATATAACCACAAGTATATAATGCAATACTACAATTATTATATATATATGAGTAGAAAACATTATTCTTAGGAAGGTTGTGTTATTTTGATATTTGTATGAAAAGATGATAGAATGTGCTAAGTTTGCAGACTATTTTCAGTCATCAAATAATATCCATATAATTTATATTGTAATTATATGTCCAACCTATATTTAAGGATGTGTGTATTTAGAGTTATAATACTGAGGGACTTGAGTCCAAAATCATTTTTTACTATAACTTATAATGACAAAAATATAATATTGTAAAATAATTCTTGTATATGATTGTATAATATGTATATAAAAACATTGTTTTTACACCGCATAATTTTTATATTTCATACAATATAATACTTTGTCAAGTGCATTATGTCATTTTATATCAAAGATAAGATATCATGATTTAATATTTGATATAGATATTGATATCTTAAAATTTTACACTCCACAGTCACATTTTTAATTTGTGCACTACTAGTCTACTAATAATATTTATGGTATGAAAACTACATATTATACCTGAATAAAATATTTATACCAAATCACCTTTAAGTTAAAGCAGGGGGCTAAAAACATGTTGAGGGGCCTAAACCCCCTTTGCCCCTTCTAAATACGCCTATGCAGTGTACTATAATCATTATATTTAACTATAGACCGATACATTTACTATGTTAACTGTTAAGTATGTATCTTTTACCATATAAAATTGATGAGCAATTAAAAATATTAATTTTTCAAAGAAAATAATTTATTTTAAAGTTATTTCATTATAAACTAAATAAATCATTTATTTACTTGAAAATAATTTTTATATTGTACAATGTTTGTAAAAGGCATTCATATTTAGAATTTGTACACAATTTAGATATTAAAATGTTTGACATATTTAGAAGCAAAATAATTTAAAGGATGAACATAGTTTTATTAGTCCCATTTTTTCCATTCCATACCTTCTGGAGGTTTAATTTCTACCTTGTCCTTACTAACGTCTTTCCAGTTCGTACTTAAAACAGTACCACCAGATTCCAAAAATGATTTGTTCATGGCTTTACGTACTTCATCAGAACCATCTGAATAAATTTTTTTAAATAAAGTGTTAACATCATTTGCATCATCATCTTTTGTCAAATCGTTGGCTAATTTATCCCAATTACGTCCCTGGACTAGCCGCTCCTTTGGGTCCAATGCTCTCTCTAATACTTCCCATCTCTCTCCATCAGTTTTTGCTAGTAATATTTCTAGTTTTGATGAAAGAAGCTTATAGCTACTACGTTCAGGTACAATACTTTTACTAAGTTTTAAATTAATTGTATATGGTTCACCAGTGGAAAATTTAGCTTGAATAGTTATTTCATTTTTATCAAATTGTATTAAACAATCTTCTTTTGAAGTATGTTTTCCAAAAATTGTAAGTATTACATGTGATTCTGATTGATACCAATCTTTATGTATAACAACTTGATTTTCTTCGCTAACACAAGCCATGGTAAATTCTGAAAAAAAAATAGTCACTATTTTAAAAATTATTACCTTTATTTTAGAACTATAATATTTAATACTCAGTAAAGGTAAAATTATTTAATTATTTTTTATTGAAACACAAACGTTTTTGACAAGTCAAAGGATAGAAAACAAATAAAAAAATAAAAACAGTAACTGTTTATCTTATTTGAATAAATCTTGAAATTTAAAATCTAATAGTTGTTTATTCTTTTATTCAATGAATTTCTAAATATAAAAAAATCTAACCTATTACCATGATATTATTTACTACAACACAGCTTTTATAATAGGTAGTTAATTTATTAATTTATTTACATGTCATATTAATTCTAATACAGACAATTACAATAAAAATTAATTTGCATTCAATTTTAAAATTGCCTTTGATAAGTGATTGTTGAATTAACTTACGATTAAATGTCTTGATGGATCAAATCAAATTGGTTTTAGACTGGTAATCTTTAAGTGTAACTTAAACGATGTATAGACCGTTTATTTTGTTCAGATAATTAAATTGATTAAGGGTTTCTAAATCCAAAAAAATTAAAAATGTTACCTATAACATACAGTTCACGGTATTAGTTTTTAATTCAAAAAATACATTTTAGTTTATTACTTACTTATTAAAATTAAGAAAAGAATGGTATAGAATTTCAAAGAATTAAAACAACTGATAAGTATAGATTACATGGATATTGGATAAATAGTAGATATAACAATCATTGTAAGCATGATATGGGAATACCTTGGATATTAAACATATGGTATTATAGGGTACGTCATACGTGTATAAGCAAATACTTTAAACGATCGTTTATAGTATTTTGTATAAGCCAACATAATAAAGAGAGAAAGACTATTCCTTGTCGCACGGAAGCTTCCGTGATATATAATGTGTAAGATGTCCCGTTTAAATATAAAGCATAAAAAAGCTAAATATTTAGTTAGAACTTCTTTTAATAACGCGATCTAGTGGTTAAATTACTTTTATGCTTGTCTTTACCTACCGATTGCCTACAATGCCACATTCATATGTTTAATATCTGTATCTATGGAGAACACAGTACTTCCGAAAAATGATAAGAAATTCTCATCAAAGGAATCTTTTCTTTGTAAAAACGGCCAATACCAACATCGAAAATTTTAGAAATACGGAAAAGAAATTAAGTAATTTATAATATTTATAATATAAAACCCTGATTAATTAAGTTACTTTGCACAACATATCGAGGGATATTTTCGATTTACAGAGCGAATCGATGGCGTCGAGGAGCGTAGCGACGAGTAGCAGATTCTTGCGCATGCATTATCAATATATTATTGATAAGAAACAAGGAAGTAGTTAAATTTTATAGTTAGATTTTTAATATTTTAGAGAATACTTTTTTTTTCATAGTTGGTATCGTATTTCCAAAATTCTTATCTTTTTTGGAAATACTGTATGTGTGTTGTAACACTTGTACGAGAATGGTGTTTGGTCGAGCCGACACTAGGACACCAAACAATTTATTTGCAGTCGGTCACAAGATAATGTTGTCGAACTTTGCGGAATAACAACAATAATACTATTCTTCATTGATAAAAGATTAAAAAAATATACATCGATGATAAATGATTTCGTCGTAATTTGTTTAAATGTTTGATAATTTGATATTTTCGTATAGATTAAAAAGTAAAAACGTAAACTAATTAAATAATAAGTATTAACTAATCATAGATTGTCGCGTTTACTTTGAATTTCGCGTTCTCGAAATAATATTGTGGCTAGCCGCTTTACATTTTATTTCGGTAAATGATTTTATTCGTACGAGAAAACTGAAGACAAAATTATTATTAAGTTATGATTTTACATTTTCTGTGTTGAAAGTAGTGAATTATACAATCGAAATGAGAATATATTAGTTATTTTTTTGTATTCAAACAGAACTAGAGGTAATTATTTTTATTAATTTTGTGCATTATATCTACTCTAAAATCTATATTTAGTATGTCAGTCCACGATTTGCAGTCATTATTTGGTCCAATCTATATTAAATATCAAACTAATCATACACAGAATAAAAATTGTGGGGCTTAGGATACATTTAGCTTAGACTTTTATTATATATTAAAAACAATAATTTTTGACAAAATTAATGTATTTAAGTCTCGAAAATGTTTCCGTCTTTAATTTTTTTTTGCTCAAAAGGTTATTTTGCATGTTAGACAGATAGCATATCCGCCATGCTCTTACATATTGATAAATTATTATTATATATAAATTTTGAATTAGTTCTTGAATTGTTAAAACGTAGCATACATATTATATTAACAGATTATTAATAGCTTACCAACCATAATACCCCGAATACATAAATTAGATATATTTTAATTTTAAAAATTAGATAGGTCATGTTGAAATATTTGTTTCTTTTGTTTTGTACTTGAATGAAACAAATTATAACAAATTGCACCAGTAAATTTTATTATTGAAATAGGTAGAATAAATTAATTTAAAACTAATTGAAATTTTCTTTCAATTACTAAATCAATTACCTATATTATTAACAAATTGTGGTTTACTCTTTAACTTAACCGATTGTTTAGTATATATTACTAGATGTTTTATGCTATGTTATTTTATGTAAAATAGTTGTTTATTTATGTTTTCAATTATTATATTTGCTTGTATAAATATGTATAATGTACAACTATTATTTTATATAGGTAGTAAAATACCTAAATACTGTCAGTTAATTTGGTTGAAAAAATTACAACCAATATTTAACAAAATATTAGTTTTATATTATGATCAAATGGTGAGTTTTAATATTTGTTTACGTTTATTAAATAATACATATTTTTATATATTATTATTTATATACAATTTTAAAAAAAATGATAAAATTTGGTTTTTGTAGAGTATTTTGAACCATGGCTGACCTAGAAGAAAAAGTGCTAAAAAATGATAAGTGTAAGGAAAACAATAAAATAAATGTTGTTGTTCCAGAATTAGATGACACAGAACCTCCTAAAGTCATATTAAATAATCTTCCCACTTTGTGTATAAAAATGACTAGTAACAAATTACAAAAATCAAGTGACGTATCTGAAGAAAATAATAAAGACTCTGATGATTGTCAGATTATCATACCAAAGACTGAAATAATTGACATTACTGACGATTATGGAGATAAAGAAGAATCTGTTATTCTGAATAAAGTTGTTATAAAAGGTGATATTGAAGATACACAGTTGACTGTAATACCAAAAGATCAAGTCACAAACGAACCAGATACTGAAGTGATATCAGAAGACGAAATGCCTGTTGATACCATCCCTGTTGATACTGAATCAGTATCAGAAGATGAATTGCCACCGACTACTTTAGCTGACCAAACTGAAACTGTATCTGATGATGAATTACCTAATGAAAATGGAACAAAAAATATAAAAAGATGTAAAATTCCCGATGAACAAGAAAAAGATGAAAATGAATCACAGACTGAGAAAAAAATAAAAATTGAAGAATTAAAGCCAATTACTGAATTTGATAAGTTTTGGCAAGCTGTTAAAGATGATCCCTCAGATTTTGCAGGATGGACCTATTTATTGCAATATGTCGATCAAGAGAATAATGCTGAAAACGCAAGAGAAGCTTATAATAAATTTTTAGAATTATATCCGTATTGTTATGGTTATTGGAGAAAATTTGCAGATTTTGAAAAAAGAAACGATAACAAAGAAGAGTGTGAAGTAGTCTTTCAGCGTGGTTTAAATGCTATACCTCTTAGCGTTGATCTTTGGATTCATTACATGACTTACCTTAAAACACATCATGCTGATGGTGTGGATCATATACGTAGTAAGTTTGAAAAAGGTTTGGAAATGTGTGGACTTGAGTATCGTTCTGATCGGTTATGGGATCATTACATCAAGTGGGAAATCGAGCACAATAATTTAAATAATGCTTTTAACATATATAATCGTCTTCTTGCTACACAGACATTAGGTTATTTGACACATTTTGAAAATTTTAAAGAATTTATAAATAAAAATCCACCTGATAAGATTTTAAGTGTAAAAGAATACCTAGAGTTACGACAAAAAGTAGCTGAAATTCTGAGGATAAGTGGACAAAATGAATTGTTGACTGATGATTCTGCACCGCCAGGAGAAGAAAATACAATATTATCTGATGTATCGGAAAAAGAATTATTATTATTAAAAGAAACAATTATCGAAATGAAATTAAAAATTCACAAAGAAACTGGTAAAGAAATCGCAAAACGACAAGCATTTGAAGAAGGTATAAAAAGACCTTATTTCCATGTGAAACCATTGGAAAAATGCCAGATAGAAAACTGGAAAAATTATATTGCATTTGAAAAAGAAGCTGGAGACCATCAACGTATTATTGTTCTCTATGAAAGATGCTTAATAGCATGTGCATTGTATGAAGAGTTCTGGTTAAGTTATGTAGATTATTTAGAATCATTAGCATTTGATGTAAATGATCTATTAAAAGATTTATATAAGCGGGCATGTTCAGTTCATCATCGCAAGTCACCTGTATTGCATTTAAAATGGTCAGCTTTTGAAGAAATTAATGGTAACGCAGACCATGCTGCTGAAATTTTAAAAAATCTCGATGAAGTTGTTCCTCATATGTTGAAAATAATTTACAGACGAATTAATTTAGAGAAAAGAAGAGACAAATTCGATAGAGTATCTGAATTGTATGAGCATTATATTAATACTTCTCACACCAAGTTTTTAACATCTAACATTGCCATAAAATATGCCCGTTTCCTTTGGAAGTGTATGAATAGAATTGATAAGGCAATCGACGTCTTAACAGAAATTATAAATAAAGACAAGGATAATATGCAAGACAATGCTAGACTATTATTACAATTAATCGAATTGAAAATAAATGTTAATCCATTAAATGAAAAGTCAGTTATCCAAGTTTTTGATGAAATACTATCAATGAGTAGTGTTAATTTAGAGCAAAAAATATTATTTTCACAACGTAAATTAGAATTTATTGAGGATTATACTTGCGATTATATATCTTTACGTAAAGCTATCAATGAGTTTAAGTGTTACTCGGAGTTGCTTGCTAAAGAGAAAAAAAAAGCTTTAATTGCAGCTGAAGAAGAAAAGACTAGAATTGAAAAAGAAATGAAAGCAAAACAGGCTCAAGATTTAGCAGCATCCTCTAATACCCAAATAGCATCTACTAACTATCAGTCATACAATTCCACTGGATATTATCCTCAACAATATCCGACTGGATATAATCAGGCAGGTTACCAACCATACGCTTCTACCGGACAAGAATATTCATATCAGTATCAAAATTGGGGTTATCCACATGCAAATTACAATCAAACATGGGGTTCATACAATTATAGCGGCAGTGGTGGAAGTGGATACTGATTTATAAAAACCGACAAAAGAAATAATAATTTATTGTTTATAAATATTAAACACCAACAATATACATTTTTTTTTTTAATGTCATGAAGTAAAAACAAATAAGTATAAATAAAAACCATATGTAATAAGATTTTGTAAAATAATAATTTTTTTAAGACAATTATTGTTAAGATCATATTTTTTCAATGTTTTCATAAT